>OX333076.1:13944656-14544656 GCA_946863875.1 Alloplasta piceator
GATCGCGACGCCTATATATCCTTTGGTCCACAAACAAATACGAAATTCTGAGGTAACTTCGCAAAAGAAGGAGCTTCGACAATACAATGCTAAAATCTATTTTCAATCATTGGATCTTCTTTTAAAAACATTATTTTGTAGCGAAGATATGTTTCTACTATATTATGAAAAAATTGACATGATTTTACTCTTCAATCCTTACATTTCAAAAAAAAATTCTCGAAATTCGACCTACAACACATTGTAAAAAAAATTAAAATTACAAAATTTCTCATTTTTAATTGGAAATCCATATATAAATCATTTTTTCGGTTTAATAAATGGATGCATGGCTGGAAAATAGGAAGCAGGACTCTTCCATGTTGAAGGGGTCAATCAATGCCGTGATCAACAGAGATGGCGATGATGATTAATATCTTGCAATATAAATAGTAGGGGTAAATAAACTAAAATTAGCAATAAAATCGTATTGTTTACATCTGTTTGTTCTATCTCATAACTACTCCAGACATGATCGCCAATTAATTACACCCAAAGAATGATTTATGTATGGATTTTCAATGAATAATGAGAAATTTTGTCCTTTTTTTCAATCTGTTGCAGGTCGAATTATGAGACTTTTTTTTATGTAGGAAATGAAGAATGAAATCATGCCAATTCTTGGCCTAATACACTGGTGGAAAAAATTAAGGGATCAAACAGATTTCCCAAATTTTTAGTGGTTTTTAACAATGCTGTACCTCAGTGAAAAATGGTCGTATCGAGGTCTAAAAAAAAGTATTTTGAAGCTTCAAGTTTCTAGTTTTCAGATCTTTCAGCAAAGAAATTTGCGAAGCTACTGGTTTCACGCGATCCTGAGAAATACCGAGAAAAAAAATTAGGCAAATTTGTATCACTTTTTTTGGCTGCAATTATTTGGACAGAATTTTCCCAGGTAAATCATTACATGGACCGGATAGCTTGTTTATTTAGCTTCAAACAAAACAAAAAAACCGTTCGATAGATCAAATTGAAACTTTACAAGGAGTTTGTGGGTATATTGAGCTGTAAAAGTCACGGTCAACATTAGGCATTTTGTCGATATTTGCATTTTGCCGTTGATTTTCTAAAAAACCATAAATAGCCCTTTTTCTTCTGTTTTTTTAAAATTCATGGCAAAGATGGATTTTTTTTTTCAATAAACCATCATCAATCCTTGTAAAGCATTATTTCAAGTTTGTGAAACGCCCCCTCTGATTCCTGTGCGATCATTGGTTGCTGAGATATCGATGGTCAAACACAAAAGGATCTTTTTTCATTAAAAGTCCGATATCTCAGCGAAAAGAGGTCGCAGCGAGGTCTCAAAAAAAGCAAATTGAAGCTAAATAAACAATCTATCCGGGCCATACAATGGTTCAGCTGGAAAAAAAATTCCAAGTAATTGCAGCAACAACAAAATTAATACAAATTTGCCAAACTTTTTTCTCGGTTTTCCCCGGGATTGCGTGAAACCTGTAGCTTCGAAATTTTTTTTGCTGAAAGATCTGAAGACCAGAAACTTGAAGCTTCAAAATGCTTTTTTTATATCTCGATATGACCATTTTTCACTGAGATACAGCATTGTTAAAAACCACTAAAAATTTTGGAAATTTTTTTGATCCCTCAATTTTTTCCACTAGTGTAGTAGACAAATCTCTTCGTTACAAAATAATGTGCATAAGGAAGATAGAATGATTAAAAATGGAGTTTAGCATTAAAAAAAAAACGAAAAAAAAATCCATCAACGTTGACATGTTTCTGATTTTTCAGAATTTTTTTAGATCCGTCCGTCGCCTTTTGGTATAAAAAAACTGCAAAAATCGAAAAAACACGTTCTTTCTGCAGGAAGACCCTTCAGCATCGATGTGGAAAGCTGTAATTTTGCACAAAATTGTTTAATTAGGTTAGAAACTTTGGAAAAAATCGGCGTCACAAAATTCGGTGGTGGCAGATTGACCATTCTTATCCGGCTAAAGACTTTTCACAGATTCTTCCTGTAATGAATTTTTTATAATTTCATTAGGGACACAATTTAGAAAAATAATTTAGGAAATATTTTCTTCGTCAGAAAATGGAAAACAAGAAAAGAAAAGAAGAGAAATAATTAATTATGCGTTTGGAGGGGTTATTTTGAACATAACGGTGACGACGAGAGAAACTGATTGGTGGATATAAATAAATGCGAGAATGAGGAAAATGACGAAGACCACTGCAGGGACGCGATATTCAAAGTGAAATGGCATTACCAAAAATAAATAGAGAGAAAAATAATTAGACGAAGGGACAAAAGTATAGGGTGTAAATGGCCCTTTATGAGAAATAATGAACTTCATACAATAAAATACGCGTATAAACGAATACCAATTTTTTTTTTTCTCTTTATTTTACAACTACAATCTGTTATTAATAATAACAATAAATAGTTTTGGGTATATTTACAATAGGAAAGAGGGGCAAATGGAGATCCATTGATTCTCCATTAGTTGCGGGTTGCATTAAATGCGGAGTTTTATTTTGTATTCAGTTAAATCGTTGAAGTAGGTGTCCTGGTTTGAATCTCTGGAGTCTCGTTCTTCGGGAGTTGTTTACAACCAGGCTTGCGGCAAGCTGATTGGGGTGTTTTTCCAGACGACCCTGGTACTTCTTACTCTACTTTTCTATTTCCTCGTGGACGGTGTTAATTTTGAGATCGTTGTGTATAGAGGCGTTCCTGACATACCACGGCGCGTTCGCTATTAGTCTCAGCGTTTTTGACTGGAACCTTTGAATAATTTCGAGGTTTGAACTGCTGGCTGTTCCCCAGAGTTGGATCCCGTATGTCCATATAGGCTTTAGTATGGCGCCTTGTATATAATAAGTTTGTTGTATAGCGAAAGTTGGGAGTTTCGTCCAATGAGCCAATACATTTTCCTCAGTTTGAGGTCGAGCTCCTTCCTTTTGGTTTTAATGTGTTTGACCCAGGTGAGACGTCTGTCTAGGTGCATACCAAGATATTTAACTTCATTCACGACTGGGAGAGTTTTGTTTTTGAGTTTGACGCTAGGGCAATTTCCTCTTCTTAGCGTGAATGTGGAATACAAAATTAATAAAACAAGAAACATATACACTTTGCACACGCTCACATACAATATTTCCGCGCTCGGATTATAGAAATAAATGGTTTTTCGATCTCTCCGTCGACAAATTAAACATGAGAAGTTTTGAAAGAAAATGTGTCTCGCCTTCAACGTCTGATATAATGCGTATGATAGAAAGCAAAATTGGATTCACAAATATAATTAAGAATACTACTCATCTGATCACAATATAGATGCCTATGATGTAGACGACGGTAGAGCAACAGAGAAAGCTCCGATGATCGCAGATGATCGTTCTTCGAAATCGATGATCCAATTTTTCCTTTTATCAGCGACGAAGGGTACAGACGAGACGGAGCGAAGCGAGAGATCGTGAACAATAGCCGATCCTTCGGTCGTCAAAGCCAGACGACGATTGTCGAGGGAACCGCAGCCTTCGTATCCGAAATTATTTGAATGATCAATACATACAATATATGTATCAATCATTTCAAACAAGTCTGATCACATTATGTCGCGTCCAGCAGCTAGCTCCATCTCTCTAAACTCGCGCTCTTTGCAATTAAATTCAAATATCCTACGACATTCCGAGTAATCCTGGATTTCCATTTCAAGTAATAAAAGACGCTTTCGCGCGCCAAAGATGTCCTTAGGCTAATTTATAAAATTTTCGACAGATCGGTTCAATTACAATCAATTTTGTTACAATTTTTCGTAATTTTTACGTATCAGGGCTTTCGTTCGCAAGATCGATGGACGGGAAGGATGGCTACCGGTTTCGATACTCATGCAAACAGCTCTAAGCGAGGACAGTTCGACTCTCACGAGTCAGCATCGGCCGGAGGACTCTCAATATCGCAGGGAGTACGTTCATATTTTTATTATCATTTTAAAGAAAAGTCATTTTCTAAAATTCCAACAATTTTTGTCATATTTTTTAAATTGTGAAGTATGCAACTTAAATCTGATAATAATTTTCTTAAAATCTTAACTTTTGTTATGAATATTTGTCAAAGTTACTTTTTTTATTTTTCCCTTACGTTTCATGATGTATAGTTTCGTTTAGTTTAACTCAAAAGCTTCAAATTTTTGGGAATGTACGTTTTAAATTTTGGTTCGGATTTGAAGACATGCAAATAATTTTTCAAAATATACGAGAATTTATATAATATCGTTTTTTTCAATTTCATTATTATTATTATTATTATTATTATTATTATTATTATTATTATTATTATTATTATTATTATTATTATTATTATTATTATTATTATTATTATTATTATTATTATTATTATTATTATTATTATTATTATTATTATTATTATTATTATTATTATTATTATTATTATTATTATTATTATTATTATTATTATTATTATTATTATTATTATTATTATTATTATTATTATTACAGAGCGGTGGTGAAGGAATTGGTTGAGACTGAGGAAGAATTTGGTAGGGACATACAGCAAGTTGTGGAGAGATATTTGAAGCCATTGGACACACCTGGAGTACCAAGGACAGTGCGCGACAATAAAGAAATAATCTTCACGAATCTCAAACAAATAGCCGATTTTCACAACACGTAGGTATAATTCTTAACATGGAAGTATCAATCGCAATTCATCGCAACACAATACAGAGACAGACATTATTCGAAACAAATACAAGAAAATAAGTTTCACATATCGCATCTAAAACAATAATAATTTTTTTATCTCCCATGTTCAATCACAAGCGACACGAAAATAATCTCGATCGATCGAGAATATATATATACAATTACAATTTTCACAAAACTCACAAAAACTCCATCCACACGATCCATCCATTCGATACTTTTGTCTCTTAGCTGTTGGGATCGATACTGCGTAAGTCAGAAATTTAAGATTTTCTTTCTAACCTCCTCACCTCCACCCCCACCCCACGTTTCGTAATTATTTAATTTTTATCTTTCTCTAGATGTGATTTGTAAAATTGTGATTTTTAATCGTGTCGTCGTTGGTTTTTTTCTTTTTCTTTCCATTCCAAAAAATAATCTGGTAAAAAAATTGTTCTCGTGACACCCCTTAATTTGAGGGTGGAGAAAAATTTCCAAATGTTCTAAAAACGTTTTATTTTTCGCTTGCTCATGATTTTTTCCACCATTAGAAATTCGCGATTAACGACTTGGGATAACTTTTTGCTATTTCTTTGTTGACAGGACATTATTGTTTAACAGAAAGTTTTTTCCTCTCTTAATAATTGTTAATTGATTTTGATGACGTAAGACAATCACCGAGTTACGACGGACGGACAGGGGGAGAAAAAATGGCTTTGCTTTTTTTTAGCACGTAAGCGTTGTTTTTCGGCATGAGATTAATACCTGCCTTACTTAGATCGTTTGGCAGGGTTCTCATCGAGGGTGTCAAATACTATGCTGACCAACCGCGAATGCTCGGAAAAACATTTTTACGACTGGTTAGTAGATCATTATTTTTCCAACTTAATGCGCTGATCAAATTGCACTAAATTATTTTTTTTCTATTTTCATTTTTCAAGGAAAGAGATTTCGACAAGCACGTTGCTTACTGCCGAGACGAGCCAGCGGCTCAGGAATTTTTGCAAACGAACGAGGAGGTTCGGGAATATTTCGAGGTGAGTAAAAAAATAATATTCCTTTTTTTGCTTCCTCATAGAGGAAACTTTGTTTTCGTGAACAAATTTTTTCTCGAGATTTTCATGTCAGTATGTTTGAAATGTCCTAAGACATCGAGACATCATTTTTTTTTTAAATGCCTGGATGAAAAATTTGAACAGCTATATCTCGAGACCACTTTGGAGTAGTGAACCGAAACTTTGCACATAAGCTGAGCTTTGCTATAAATTTTGCAAAAAATTAATTGACGTGTGCGAATTTTATGCGACTGTTAAACTTTCAAAAAACGAGCGTGGCTGCTCTAGCGTCCGAAAATTTTGCGAAATCAGGTTCTAAAAAATTGAACCGATAGTTTGAGTGATAAAGATTGATGGTATTGAATTTCACAAAAAACGCGGTTCGTGATTTATAAAATTTAGAATTTTTTGCAAAAAGCGCGTAATCGCTCTAGTTGCACATATTTCGTGATATCAGGCTTAAAATTTCTATAATGATAGTTTAATCGAAGAAGTTGCTTGGTATTCAATTTTGCAAAAACTTTCTACAACGATAGTTTAACGGAAGAAGTTGCTTGGTATTCAATTTTACAAAAATGGCTTGAAGTGTGCAAATTTTAAGGGTTTTTGAAATTTTCAAAAAAAAGCTCTAGCTTTTGCAAATTTTGCGATATCAGACTTAAAATGTGCATGTGGGATAGTTTAATATACGAAGGTACGTGGTATTAAATTTCGCAAAACTCGATCGAGGAGTTTGGATTGTATAAATTTTGCATTTTTCATCAAAAGAGCGGGATCACTCTAACTTTCCATATTTTGCGGTATCAAACTAAAAAAAAAGATATCATTCAAACTATCAATGTATAATATATATTTTTTTTAACCAGCGATAGTACAAAAAACTTGCAAATTGGAAATTTGCACATCACTCGCAGAGTATTTTTTCGTATTTAAAAAGCATCCTCTATGAGAAAGCCAAAACTGTGAAAGCTATTTGCTCATAGAGGAGGATTTGTAAATGCGAAAAAATAATGGGGAAGCGATGTGCAAATTTTTCAATTTTCCTTCTTCGTTTCAATTATACATCGCGGAGTGGGTGGGGGTCGAAGAGTCGACTAACCAATATTTCGAACGGCCGAAATCCCGAATTTTACGATTACAAGCATTAGAATAACGAAGCGCCGAAATCCCGATCGCCAGAAAAGAGAAAGTCGAGAGAGCCGCCCCATGCGTAAGAGAGAGAGGAGGCGCATCTCTCTCTCTCTTACGCATGGGGCGGCTCTCTCCGCTTTCGCTTTTCTGGCGTTCGGGATTTCGGCGCTTCGTTATTCGAACGCTCGTAATCGTGAAATTCGGGATTTCGGCCGTTCGAAATATTGGTTAGTCGACTCTTCGACCCCCACCCCGCGGAGTAAAGTTTGAATCAGATTTTGAGATGATGTCGCGGATGATCCAATTTCGAAATAATTGAAACTGGCGACAAGTTATCCAAATATGTACCAAAATGGCGTCAGATAGGAGGGTAAAAATGCCAGAGCAGGAGCACAGATTTTGTTCGTTCGATTACCCGGAGTCGCCGAATCTTGACGCTTTTTTCTGCTCCTTGCGCCGATGCAGGCGTATCCTTTGCCCTTCTTTCCGTCATTTTCCGAACATCCACGAATCGGTTTCACACGATTTTTCAGCATGTTTTTCCTTCCCGAAAGACTCTTACGCGGGTTGAACAATCTCGGACGTTTGTTAGATTGATTTTCTCGACTTTTGTACATTCTCACGGTCGAATTTGTTTTCTTTCTGGCTGTTTCGAATCTTCTTTCGTCGTTCGAATGACGTGATTTTTCGCGTCTCCCTGAGATGTTTCTTTCACGATTATTGACTTTCGGTGAATGATCACGCAAGGATTTTTCACTATCTGCGATCAATCGCTCGATTCTGCTCTCGTGCCAGAGCTCTGAAGGATATTTCACACTGTCACGATCGTAATTACGATTTTTCTTCAATATTTTCTTTCTGTCACGAATTTCCTTAAGCTCTTTCGTTCTTACCGTCGAATCAAAGTACTAGAATCAAAAAATAACATTCCAAATTTGTTACAATTTCTTGATTAATAATTGTAACAAAAGTACCAACTTCACAGTCATATAATAATAATTAATAAAAATAATAATTCACTTATCAATATCAGATAAAAATAAAAGAATTAATGTCAGAAAAAGTGGTTAAAAGTAGTGAACGTTGCATTGGCGTGTACAGAATAATTTTTTCCAATCATTGTTAAAATTTGTACATGCCATCAATTTGATTTTTTTATATTCAACTTCATCTTAGTTCCCCCTAGTTTTTCGTTTTGGTAATTTTCGAAATCTTGGTACTTATTATTAACTTTACTGCATCTCGAAATTTTCTTTTGAATTACAAATCTGTGTATAATAATAATAATAATAATAATAATAATAATTTTAATTAATTTTCACTCGTGCTCACTCAACAAAATAAGATGAAAATCAAAGAATTAAAAATAGAAAAAAATGCTTAAAAAAGGCCAACGATTTATTGGCATGAATGATCAATAGAATCATTTTTTTAAATTATAGAAGAAAATTTTTTAAAAATCACTTTTACAATTTCTATCTTCCATCAATTCGACATTCATTCATTCACATTCACTTTAATTCACATCGGTTTTCGTTTGAAAAAGATTCCAATTAATTTTCGAAACCTCAATATTTCATTGACTTCACTGTACTTCAAAAATTGTCTTGAATTACAAATTTGTGATATTCAAAAAAAAATCGTTTTTGTTATCAAAACTTACCAGAAGAAGACAAATGAAAATTAGAACAAAACTATTGCGACGAGACATAATATCGATGTGAAGGAATTCGTACCTCGTGGCCTCTACTTATGGTTTTTGAGACGATGTTTTTTTTTGCGTCATCCTATAATGAGGCTAATTAATCAAAATTGAAGCCCGCCTTCGACTGTCACTCGCGTCTCATGTTCGGCAAGCGCGATAAGACCGTAATGTGATTCATTTAGGCATTTGAGAATTTGCGAGGAAATTCATATTTCGTTTGCAATGAAAATGTTTTCTTCCTGTTAGAAAAAAATTTTATTTACACATTTTTCTTAAACTGGAAATGCGGAAATCATAATTGTTTGAACAGACTTTGAAGAAGAAAGAAAAAACTAAAATTTTGAAAATCATTTATTGACCGAGATTTGTCAGTAGATTTGAAAAATTCGTCGGTACGTTAGATTATCTTCTCAACGTTCAAAACTCTCATTAGCTGCTGGTAAAACAGAACTGGCGAAGCTTTTTTTATCTCCCAGTGCCATACGAGAGCTTTAACGAGCGCGAAAATTATTCTTCGAGCATTCTTTTTTTTTCTAACTCGGCCGAAAACTCTGGAGGTGAACACTGATCGAGGGAGCTTAGACGACTGATCGAGGCGACTCAGATTTTAACAGGAAACAGAAAACGATAAAATGGGGCGAAAATAAGGTCGCGGTAGAAACGCCCATTGAAAGCTCTCGCTGAGTACTTTGTGCATTTACTAAAGTATAATAATACCGAAAGAAAATATGATCTTAATTTTTTTCTATGAGAAATTTTTGTTAATCTTAAACTTTGCATTTTTTATTTAGCCTAGATGATCAATAATTTTTCGATAATTTTTATACTGATGAGCCTTGATGCATTATGAGTAACAAATTCAAAATTTAGCACTGTATTTATTAACCTTAAGGAACTCATTTTTAAGAATTAATTTTTTTTAGCTACAATCGGGATAATTGTAATTTTTCAATTTATTTTCTTTTTCACCTTAAAAAGGGAGTATATACATTTTTATCAAAAAATTTTAACTACTTTATCATAAAATTTTTCATCATGATTGGCATCAATTGAAAAAACTAATAATATTTCATTTTCAGTTTGATTCAAAATTAATTTCCCAAAATTAGCATCTTTAGACGCTGGTACCAGCAAGATATCCCCTTAAAAACCAGTTAAATCACTGACGAGACTAAAATCCTCAAGAAATGTAAGATGTGCATTCTTCCTCAGAAAAAAAGAAAATTGATTTTATTTTAATTTTTCATTAAAAGCTTCAAATTTTTCTATTGATATTATTACCCTTTTTGGAAATAGAGATATTTTCTCCTAAAGAAAAAGAATAAGAAGAATGAAAAAATGTGTGAGAAAATGAATCGATCTGCGATTCAGAATAATCGATTGACCATCGATTGCCCACGGATCCGAGACGATAATTCTCAAGAAAAATAAAACATGAATTTCTCCTGAAAAAAACGAAAATTGATATTCTTATAAATTTCCGATAAAAGCTTCAGATTTTTCTATCGATATTATTGCCCTCCCGGAAGTCGAAATATTTTCTCAAAAAGAACAAGCATACAGGAATGAAGAAATGTATGAGAAAATGATTCGATCCGTAATCCGGGATAATCGATCGACCATCGATTTCCATGGACCCACTCTATCGATAAATACAGAGATATAAGAAGCAAAAATCTGGGCATTACATAACGGGTAGAGGCGAACGGGCGTCCATCCAGGGACGAAATTAGATCGGATTATTTTTAAACGCTTCGACATCTTCCATCGGCGTTGGACGCGCGGGCGCGTCCAATGGACCTTCGACGATTCGTGGGATCGAATAGGAAAAAAAAAGTAAAAAAAAAAAAATATTATCAAGTCCTCTTATCAATCGACGGCTCGTAACAGGCGAGCAGGCCGGGAATCCTCGGACCTCGAGGTGGGGAGAACAAAATTCTTCGAGGTTCATGAATCTCGAGCAAAAAATTGATTTCTCTCTTTTTTCCGGCACGAACGATTTTTCCCCCATTTTTCTTCATTTTAGCACATTTTCCAATGTGCCAAAAATCATTCTTATCAAATTTTTCGACAAATAACAAAATTCCAGTAACATTTCATTTGAAATTTTTTGTTCCTGATCGAAGTACCCATCACATTGACCCTTTTGAAGGGTCGAAGGAATTTCTTATCCCGAGACTGTGTCAGCGTTCCGATTTTCAAAGTCTCACTCCGGAAAAAGATATTTTCATTAGAGGATCAATGTTTATTTTTGTCCTATCGACGATGTCAATGATGGCGCGTGGCTCTCGGTCAGATTTTTTCGCGCTCATGTTTGCGTCTGTGTGAGAGACTTCACGAACATCTTTTTTTTTCTTGTGCTTTCGATGCCGACGCTACGATGTTTTTGTATTCGAATGCCCGGAATAGAAATCAAGCGTCAGATAATGATCAACTATAAATGATATCTGAGAGTGACTTTTTTTTATTATTATTGATTTTTTAAGACGCGACTGTGGTAGAAAAGCGTGAAATTAAGGATGCTTTGTTCCTATCATACCAGTCAAAATTTTTATCTGATTGAAGTTTCCGTACTTCGTGATACAATAAGAATCTGAAAAAATTCAGCAACATTTGGCATGTCATAAATAACAATTATCAATAATAATTTTGCCCAAAAGTTATTTATAAATTGTTTAAACAAATAATTATTGAACAATTTTTCGGTAAGTTTTTTTTTCTTAAACAAATCGTCAATTTTCTGAACGCATATGATTTTTTCCAGAATTTTCTCTCTATTTTGAAATATTATAAAACCATTCTGAAATAGAAACAAAATATTGCCAATTTTGTATATGTCTTTGTATGCAGGTTTATCGTCAGCTTTGAAAAGTTTCAAAGACATTGGGCCAAAAAGTACATAAATACAGCCATTCTAAAAATTTCAAAACGGGAATTTCAAAATCGAGGGAAAATTCTGGAAAAATTAATATGCGTTCAGAAAAACTAACACATTTGTTTTGTTTAAAAAAAAAACCTTACAGACAAATTGTTGAATAATTATTTGTTCAAACAATTTATTAATAACTTTTGGGCAATATCATTATTAATCATTGTTGTTTGTAATATGCCAGATGTTGCTGAATTTTTTCAGATTTTTATTGTATCACGAAGTACGGAAATTTCAATTAGACATCTTTTTTGGCTGCAACGGCAGGGGCAACCTTAATTAAGGTCGTTTAGAAGCTATGAAACCTTCGAATGTTAATTGTTCAATAAATAGCTTCTCAATCGTAGTGAAATTTTTACACGACCTCCTGAATACTTCATGTAAGAACATACCAAATTTTCAGAATTCTATCATCATTACTTCAACCTCCTTAAGGGTTAAAATAAAAAAAGATGAAAAGATTCTGAAAATTTGGTATGTTTTTGTATGAGGTATTCAAGAGGTCGTGTAAAAACTGCACGACGATTGGGAAGCTCGTTATTAAGAAATTAACGTGTTGTTAAAAACAATTTTTTAAACAAATAAAAAAATATTTATCAATAAACATCGTTTTCTTTCCATTGCTTTCAGTATATTGTGGATATTAAGAATTGAGAGGTCAAAAAAAAACTTATCGCAAAGTTACATCAGTTTCCATAAGACTACATTCAATTTCATTTGATTTGGTAATCTTAATTATTCGATAACGAGCTTCCAAATCGTCGTGAAATTTTTATACGACCTCTTAAATACTTCATTGAAAAACATATGAAATTTTAAGAATTTTCTCATTAATTGTGATTTGCTTCTAAACAACCTGAAGGAAGTCCTTGTGGCGCAAGTCGATGAGGTACATGAAATTTCAAAAATTATTCCTACACATTTTTAAGAAAAAACTAATATGACTAAAAACCTTATTGCGAATTACAGAGTTGCTATTCAATAAATATCTGAGTTTTCGCTAATAAATTCATAGACATATTATTGACGCAGTTTTTCTGAAGTGAAATTTGTAATTTTAGTTCGATTTTAGTCAGTGGAAGCTCATTTTGTTTGTTAAAATATGTTTAACGCATTCACGGTGATTATTTTACTTGATTAGATTCGTAATTGAAAGAAAAGTTCCGTTAACGCCATAGCTATACATTGTTTTTATGAACAAATGGTTCTAATTTGTTAACGATGAATATTAGCATGAAAGTTTTTCAATGAAGTCATAGTAGATTATCTATGGAAGAATAGAATGACTTGTGATTCGTCAGAATCGAACTAAAATTATAAATTTGACTTCACAAAAAGACTGCGTTCGCCTTTGGATTCATTGACGTGAAATTAGTTATTTTGCAGTAAAATATTTTTTATATATTTTTTCGAGATTTTGTTTTACATTCCGTAGAAACTGTTTGTTCCATATGTCGCTTAGTTCCTCATTCACACCCGTAGAAACACTTTTTTAAAACCATGTCCGTGATTTACTTCACTTTGTCACAAGGACTAAGGTCAAGACGACCTCATTTTCATGATTACGAGTAGCTGGTTGGAGTTTTCCACAATTTCAAAATTCCATTCTCTTCGGGCTATATTTCTCTACAGATTGAACCCAAAATAAATAAAAAATATGAAAATTGAAAAAGAACCGCGGCGAAAATATTAAAAACATCGAATAACGAATAACATTTATTGCAATAACAATAATAAACAATCGTTTTTGCGAAATCAGCGTTGTTCATTCCGTAGAAAAAGTTGATAGCTTTATTTTGAAAAAAAACATCAAGGCGATATTTTCAATCGTTCTCGAGTTATCGCGAAAAAACAGTGTACTGGTATTTTGAGAAAAACGCACTCAAAGTTCTTCGCTAGTCGTTTAGCGAAGGGTTGGAATGTATCGCTCTCGTGGGCCCAATTTTGCGAATTTTTCAGTCTTCCTCGCACCAAAATCTTCGTAAGAGATTATACTAACATAATACAAAGAAAAAAAACGAAAAAATGTGCAGTTTTTGGGTGGGAGTCGAAAAACCTTAAGATCAAAATTTATGGCAATAAGGCGCATTGTTCAAATTCCATAAACTGGATGAATCGGAGAAGTCATTCTAACATATGTCAAAATTCCAAAAATTTAAATACCGAACCGAAAGTACAAAATTACTGGGATAGCGAATGGTCAAAATACTGAATGTTCAAAATATCGACTGATCAGATTGCAGGCACCATAAATGGACGAGCATTTCTGGTATAAATATTTCGGGACTTTCAGTTTCTGTATTTTGAACTATCTGATCTTTTAGTATCGATAGATTGATGTTAGAAATTTTTCTCCATCCCCCTACAGCACATAACATTGCTGCAATGTTGCAGCAATATTGTCATATTGCACGTGCAATGATATATTGCAGATATGTTGTGGCAACATTGCTACGCAACATTGCACTAAAACTTCTCAGCAATGTTTCGGGAATGTTCCTAAGCAACATACTTGCAATATTTTGTTGAAACGTTGCGAGTAAATTGCAGCAATATTAGTGAGATCGAACTTAAAATTTTACAACTACACGAGCGTAATAAATATGAGAAAGATCTATTCATTTATTCCTCATAAAATATCAATAACGATTGATTTGGAGTCATTTTCATTTTATTTTTATTTTTTCATATTTATTTTCAAAATTTTGTTGTGCTTTTGACATTAATAAGACATGCGATATTAATAATATTAAGACATTGTGATATTCGTATTGAAAAAATGTTTAATATCAAAAAAGCTATAAAACCAAAATATATTTTGTTTCTGAATGATTCTTATTCGTAAAACATGACTATATACTGTAACGGGACGACCTGGGGCCTGCCACGATCTCGGGGCACTTCGCCTGAGATCCGTTAGGTGGCGGCGGTCGGTGAGCGCTCTCGCGCTGGTGAGAGAGCCACCGAGCACCGATAAAGGTCCGGTGTATTATCAGTATCGGGGTCCTCAATTAACAATCAATTGTTGGAATATTTACCCGCGTTCTGTGGTCGCGCAGTCCTATGAACTTAAAACTACATATTTGTATTTTATGCAATAATTCAAATGATAAAGGTTTCATTGTAGGTAATATTTCAGAAATATTGAATATGTAACCCGAGTTATATTGCTGGAATATTGCATATTGATTGGATGCAATATTTCTGGAATATTGCGGAACGTTGCAGCAATATTTCAATCGTCAGACATAGCAAGATTGCAGCAATGTTTTTTGCAATATTACAATGTTGTCATGCAATATTTCAGCAACGTTGCAGGAATATTGTGTGCTGTAGGGGTCGCGATAATGCCTGTTTGGAAATGAGATATTTTGGGATTTCAATCTGCTGTTGTCATACAGTTTGCATTTAGCTATGTTTGCTGATTTCAAATCTGAAAAAAAACTTGTTGGTATACACATACTTTGCATATTTGCATAAATTGTGAAAAAGTAATATAACATTAGTCTTTTGGGAATTTTAAATTGTGATTGATGGACTATTCGTTGGTAATGGTATTCGGGTATCCGATTTTCTGAAGTGCGGTCATTATGAATTTTGATCTTTAGGTTTTTCGACTCCCACCCCAGTTTTTTGCTTCCTAATCCCCTCAAGCATATTCCGTCTCGGACGACGCTTGTGTCGAGTCCCAAAACTTTGGGTGCTTCGAAATCTCATGCACATACGTACATTTTTTCGTGTGTGTTTCTGTGCGTGGTCAGTCGGCAGAGTGCTGAACGCGTTTTCTTCTTCGTCTAAGTATAGACAGTAGCCGTATTGGCTCTCACTGATTTTCATTCCGCTGAGCTTTTTCAACGAACCACCGACCATCGGCTCTTCTTCTTCTTCTTCTTCCTCGTCTCTTCTTCGTCCTCGCGCTTTCTCGCCAGTGGTAGATCCAGTCTGCGATCAGCAACTCGATCGGCACCTTCGAATCACGAAATACGAAGCAATATCGGTGATTTTATTTTATCACTATAGTTAGAGTCAACTCTTATCGAAGGTGCGTGTGTTATTCGTGTTTGTGTGATCGAGTTTTCTTACACGATGATCTGTGCAATCAATATCATCGTTATTGTTATCATCATTATCGCCGTTATCATTATTATCATCGTCGACGTTATTATTTACAGCGAATTATCCGTTAATCTAAATTGACGTGATTGTTTTATGGTAATATTGATAATACAATCGGTGGGGTTATCATCCATATCACGGTATTGTCGCGTTATCAGTTATAACGTTACCATGCTCATCGTAATATCGTGTTATCAGTAATTTAGTAAATATCGGATTATCAGATTATCGCATTATCCGCAATATCACGTTATCATTTTCATCGTGATATCGTGTTATCAACAATATCACGTTACCATTTTTTATCGTGATATCGTGTTATCAGTAATATCACGCTATCATTTTTGACGTGATATCGTGTTACCAGTAATATGACGTTATCATTTTAATCGTGATATCGTGCTATCAGTAATATCACGTTATCATTTTCATCGTGATATCGTGTTCTGAGGAATATCACGTCATAATTTTTATCGTGATATCGTGTTATCAGTAATATCACGTTATCATTTTTTATCGGGATCTCGTGTTATCAGTAATATCATGTTATCATTTTCACCGTGATATCGTGTTATCAGTAATATTACGTCATCATTTTCATCGTGATATCGAGTTGTCAGTAATTTAGTTATCATTTTTTATGACATTATCAGTAACATTGCAATAATTGTTATCATTCTTATCGTATTATCGCGTTATCAGTAATATCGTTGTCATCTTCATCATTAATATCGTATTATCGCTACCGTCGCGCTATCGCCATTTCGTTGTCAAATATCGTTATCGATGATAACGCTTATCGCGAAAATCAGCAGGTGGATGACGCGACCGCGCTATCAAACGTGTCATAGTTCTTCTTGGATCGCTTCGCGCTCTATAGGCCCGTTTTTTAAATTTAATTTTTCTTTTTTTTTCTCAATCGTTTTTATCTTCCTCTTCTACGTGTTCTTCGTCGTTTTGTCTCCGCGGACGTCTTCACGAGGCTACTTTCTTGTGTGTCAATGCGAGCGTTCTAACTCGCGCCAAAAATACAACTTAAGTCGCGTGTGTTTGGCCACCAAGCTCGCTTGTTTGCTCATCCTTGTCTCTTGCGGCCTCTGCCGGTGTCGTATTACCGAAAATAAAAGAACGTTGTATTGGGCGCGATCCTGTGCAACGAGATGCTCGATAAATTTTCATGATTTTTGCAAAAAAAAAGCCTGAAAAAATCAATTCATTTTGGAGGCAATTTTTTCACTTCTTACCTCGCGCCGCCGATTGTGAATGTTTTCGCGAGTGCGATCGTTGAAATTTTGTGGATTTGCGATCGGATAACGAAGTGATTGCATATCGATCGGTAACGGTGGAGTGAAAATGGCCGTTTAAAACGCGCCTTTAGGTTTTATGCCCCATAGTCAGTTCTTATGGGTTTCTCGCTCTTGAGAAAATTCATCTGTTCGTCGCTGCGATAAGTGATATTGACGCTTTTTCTTTTTTTCTTATTGTTTTCGTTCACCCGGATGTTAAGGAGCTGAGCCAGACCCTCGGAGACGATAAGAGCGTATCGGAGCACCTTAAGCTTCCGATACAACGCATCAACGACTACCAGCTCCTACTCAAGGTAAAAAAAAGCACGAAAATTACACACTGAGAAAACAATGTAACATGATTTGTTAACTGTTAACGAATGTAGAATTGAATATGGCAAATCAATTATTTTTCAACAATTAATAAGTTAAATTAATATTTTCTTAAAGTTAATAAATTATTTCGACACAAATAAAATATTTCTTAACGACTAACAAATCTTGTGACAGTTGAGGAATATTTAAGTAAAAGTGCCAATTAAATATATTTCTTTACTAAAAATAAATTGTTTTCTCAGTGCCCGATTCTCCTGAGAAATTCATTTTTTATCGCTTATTTTTATTCTCAATCCATTTTCGGTCGTTTATTTTCATTTCAAACTCATCCCCTCTCGTTTTTATGTTTGAAATAAAGTTTGATTTGTTTATTCTTATTCAATATCAATTTTCGTTAATTTATCTTTATCTTTGACTCATTTTTGTTCCTTTATTGAAAGTATCGATAAAATTATACTAAAATACGTAGAAATTCTAACTTTTTCTAGCTTTTTTTAAAAATCACATAATGCTCATGCGAAATCTATTTTTCATTGCTTATTTTCATTCTAAATCCATTTTCGGTCGTTTATTTTCATTTCTTACTCATTCCCGTTCGTTTTTTAATGTTTGAATGAAGTTTTGTTTGATTATTTGTAATCAATATCAATTTTTGTTACATTATCTTGATATTTAACTCATTTTTGTTCTTTTATTGAAAGAATAGATAAAATTATACTAAAATGCGTAGAAATTATGAATAAAGGTTGGAAGAGGGTTGTAGCTTTTTTTAACCGAATGAAATTTATTATCCAAAGGGAGGAATGGAAATTAATAATTTCGATAACAAAAAAAAGTGGATTTATCACGATAGTCGTTTTTTTTCATTGTTCATGTTTTATGAAATCCTATTTTTGATCGTTTTTTGTTCATTTCAAACTCATTTTGTTCCGTTTTTTTAAAATTGGTTTCGCTTGCTTATTTTTATTTTATTTTAATTTTTATTCATTCTATTTTATTTAAAACTTGTTTTTGTTTATTCCTTCAAAAGTATGGCAAAAATTGACATAATAATGGGTAAAAATGATCAATAAGGACTGGAAAAGGATTGCACTTTTTTCAACCGAATGCAACTTATTATTGAAAAAGTAGCATGAAAATAAAAATTCCAATAACCAAAAAAAGATTGCATCAATGACAATAATAATTTTTTAGGGGTGATTTTTTTTTTCTATTAATCTATTTTTATTTTCGATTAATCCATTCTCAACAAAGTCATGCAATATCTGTCAATCGTCACTCGTGTAGAAATTTCCGTAGGGAAAAACTTCTGCCCCTGACTTGCCTTCCCTAACTAATGTAGGGAAATGATCCGCCCATCCTAACTGGCCCCGTTATGCCATGTTTCGGATCCGGCGATCATGAGCAGGCCCCTATGACGATATGATCCGGCCCTTGCGGATCCTGTTCAGGCCCCTAGGATCTTTAGAATCATGCCCTTTAAGGCCCTGTTCACGGCCATGAAGTTCCCGATCGTACACCGAAGCGCTTTTTGATCAATTATTTTTTGAGAAGTACTTCTTTTTCGATGTATGCATCTTATTATTTATTTCAAGGCAACCCTTTCTTAGGGTACACTTCTCTTTTGGTGATCCTCGAAGAGAATATTAGTTTCCGAGTGAACGGAAATTCTCTACGAGAATTAAATAAATAAGTACAATTACATAAGCCGGCAAGAACTCTTTGTATGGATTCTTTCGACACCGACTTCCGCTAACATCCGGGCTCGCACCCGTCTATATAAGCATACTCTTCACATTATCCGTATGGGAGTTCAACGGTTGCCGTCCTGCGACATCTCGCGCCAAGTCTCAGAAGTAACGCGACGCGGTTCGTGGTGATAATAATAATAATTCTCTTCCTACGTTATGAACATGTGACAGGCGCACGATTGCTTGTTCTCGCGGAATAAAAGTGATAATGTAAATAATAATTAAATACATAATAATTAAATAATGAATAATAATAATAATAATAATAATAATGAACGAGGCAATGATTGTTAATTTATTATTATTGTTATTACTATTATTGTATTGTATTTTCATATCACGGAAACACGATTTTTATAAGTTCGCAAAACATGTTCAAGACCTGCTCATTTTTGGAAATGCGATGCATGAACTGAAAGCCGATATAGAAATAATTTTATTTTAAGAAATATTTAGGGAATCCAATAGTTTCCACATCAGAGACATCTTCGGAGACTGTTCATATACTGATCATGCAGGGCACTGATAAATAAGTGATTATTTCAATGTAACAACTAGGGGCCAGGTCTTTAAGTTCCATGTCAGGGCCCTACCAGGAAAATCGGATCAGGCAGGGCGGATCAGGGGCAAGAATCAACTAATGGTTGCCCTATCACATTTCTACACGGGCACTGTCGTACATCTGTAAATATAATCAAGCTTTGGAAAAAGCAAGTGTAATGTTCCATGTTGTTCGTAATTGAAAAAAAAAAACGTTTCAACATTCTCTTTTCGCCGAGCTTTTGGCATTCTCTGAGTAAAGAATATGAAAAATATGCAATGAAAATTGCGAATTCATTCTCGAAAATTCGATTCCAAGATGTTTCCGCGTTTCCGGTAAAAGGCTTTGGCAATTTGCCCTGTCGAACTATAATTCGTGGACATCCAAGATCATCCATCTCATCCGTCACTCAAAGCCACTTAATTACACTCAATTAACACTCGAGCATAATCTCAGCGTGAAAGATATTTGCATCAAAGTGATTCTTCTTTATTTTTCATTTTCTCATTATCTCAACGACCACTTTGGTGCACATCCAAGCGTGAAATTTTTTTTATTAATAAATTCGGGGCTCCGCTCATGTTCTCTCGCTTGCAATGTGAGTCACAGTAATGTGCGAAACGCGGTTATAAATTTTATTTTTCCATTTTTCAATGCGCAACTGTGACGCCGGAGGGGACCAACAGGGCCACCGATCTAAATCTGAATCAGAATCTTCCCGCGTCGCACGCGACAGAATTATGTCCGGGCAACTGTAATTTTTGAAAACATTCCAGCGATCTCTCGCTATGGAAAAAAAACGGTTACCGCACTTATTTACTTCGAACAAAATAATTTAGACAAAATTACCCCGGAAAAAATTACTACTGACAAAATAACTTTGGACAATGACTGCGATCAGAACATCTTCAGTAATCATTACCTTATACAGCCTGTAGCAAACCTCTGCACGAGACGTTTTTTTTTATCCAATCGAAAAAAAAACGACAGAAACTCTGAAACCTCATTATCCGTTCGAGTAGTCAATTTCTTTATGTTAAATTATGAACTTTTCAATTTTTGCATTTTGCATTCAAACTTTGTTAAGTAATTATTTACCAAAAACATTTCCTCTCAAGTGATTTTTAAAAAATAATTATTTCCTCAGGCTTTTTTGTATTAGGTGCAAATGTCCAGTTATTTTTTCCGGAGTAATTTTACTCGGAATAATTAAGTGCGTTCACTAAAAAAAAATACAGTAAAATACATCAGCGAGCATTTTGAAATTGAGACAACTGAAGAGGAAAAACAGTTTTGCCTATATGAAAAAAATGAATCATAAGAACAACAGTCGATAAAAATCATCATGAAAAATTTCATTCAATCGATTCCAATAGATTTTAATCGATTATTTTGCACTCATCCGAATTCGGTTTCTGCTTATTTCTCTCGATTATGATTTTAATTTAATTATTTCACATTTTATTTCGAATTCACAACGTTTCTCGAGATTTCCGTAACGTTAGAGTCTCTGACCTATATTTTATATTTGAATTCGACTGCTTGGAACGCGACAGACAAGAATAACGCACCGTTGCCACAGAGGCGCCCCGAAAAATCTTTTGGCTTTTCTCCTATACGTCTAGGAGGAAAAAAATCCTCTTGTTTATCGAAGCATAAAAAAAAATCGTACATTCCTTTCGTTCTTTCATCACATCGAAGGAATGAAGGATAAATGAAAAATAAACTGAAATTTCGTTCTCTACATTTTTGTATATTTTTTTCAACGATTTTTATGTAAAAATTAATAAAATTCTAAACTACTCGTGAATTCTGTGAAAAAAAAATTAAGTTTTAAGACATTGTTAATCTAAAAAATTTGAATTTTTTCTTAAGAACCCGATGAAATTACGACATTGAGGGTTTTGCAAGACAATGGAGAAAAAGTTTAGTTGATTCTCATGATTTGTGCGGATTTTTTTTACTAGATGAATGGTTGAAATTTCGGTCGATACATTTTTTTATATTTTTATGTACAAATTTTCATGCTGGAATTGGATACATTAATGAAAAATGTATGAAATTTTAAATTACTCGTGAGTTCTGCGAAATAAAGAATATATTTAAAGTTACCGCGAGGAAAAGTTGAATAATTTGGCGATTTTTTTTACCGAATCGAAGATATTATCAAATTTGGGATTTGGGAATCGACGGAGACAAAGTTAATTTTATTGTACAGATTCGGAATTTTTTTTAAACAACATTTCTTCAGGAGACGACTTTACAGGTGACTCAAATTTCTTTCGATGAAATTTCAATATTATATTTATTTTTATGTAAAAATATTAATGCCTGAATTGGATACTTTAAGGAAAATTTATAGAATTCCAAATTACTCCTGAGGTCTGTGAAAAAAAGTATATATTATATTACGTATAATGTATTTATTATTATATTATATTAACTTGTGGACAATTTTGGGAATTTTTTTTTTTTATGAACCGGATGAAATTACGAAATTGAAATTTTGGGAGACGACGAAGAAAAAGTTTATTTTATTCTCGTGATTCGTCTTGAATTTTTTCGGTAGTCGACGCGACGTATGACACAAAAAGCCCGACATAGCCCGATCGATATATACGATGAACTTGAAACCTCGTTTTTTTCGGTAAACAAGTCAACGCTACCCACTCGTACATTTTGAAGAAAAAAGGATCTGCAGCAACCCTGACCGCAATTTATTTCATTTTATTTATCCGTTTCGTAACTCCATCTTATTTATTACTCGATTTCCTTCTCCTCAATTCAATCGAAATGAGATTCAGGACAAAATATGGCCGTCATTTTCATTGAACATAATTCAAATTTATTCTTAGTCCATTAGAGGCCAAAGTTTTTCTCAAATTTTCATATAAGCGAAAGCATCACAAAATGCGTACGGAAAAAATTTAAAAAAATGTTTACAGCCAATTCAAAATTTAAATTGATTAGTTTTGAGAAACGAAATTTTCTTCTCACGTGGTTAGTTCAGTTCACGGTCGTACATACAGGTCTGGAAACTCCGGCGTTTTTGAGTGGTGGGGGGTGGCATAGTTGTTGAGGCAAAGGGGCGACCCCTTTACGACGACGAACCTAGCGGTCGGTTCTACAACTACGCAGATATACATGTCACGGAGACCCCTCTACGACGACGAACCTACCGGTTGATTGTACAACTACGCAGAATTTGCCTCACCAATCGAGTCATCCCCCACCATAGGAGTTTCCAGACCTGTATGTACGACCGTGGTTCAGTTAAACTTTTCGTGTACGATGTGACACACACAAATAGGTTTGTTGTGCGAGAAAGACGAGTGGGCGACGACGTGTACGAATTTAGCGTGCTAAAAGCAGGTCATCATCATGGCAAAGTTATCCATGTCCGCTCCAACAAACTATTTCGCATTGCACGATGTAATTTTTCATTACAGAGTGGCAAAATTTCCTTCATCTTATCAACAAAACACTATGACAAGATTGATTATTAATGGGTGAAAAAATTTGAATAATTTAATAAAGTTAACGTTGACATTAATTAGTCTCTAATCGATCGTTGTTTTGATTGATCAGGAGCTGGTGAAGTATTCGACCCGACTAGGCGAAAATTGCGACGACCTCCAGAAAGCACTGGAGTTGATGCTTGGTATTCCTCACAGAGCGACTGACAACAAATTCATAAGCAATATCGAAGGTTACAAGGGTAACATTCACAAACTCGGAAGACTATTGACTCACGTAAGTTCGATTTTTCAATTAAAAAAATTAAATTTTTTAATTTAACTCGATTGAATTATAAATGAAATATTAAATTTGAAAATTTCAGATTTAAAAATAGCACATTTTTATCATCTCTAAATTTCAATTAATTTCTCAATAAAAATGGGTCTTTGATTAATTTCCCTGAATAAACAAATGGCTGCATATTGAATTGATAATTATTGATCACCAAAATCTGGGATAAATAGCACATTATTCATGTAAGGATAATCACCTCGCTGAAACTTCTCGAAAAGCTATCGAAATTTTTGATAATTCATAGCAAATACGATTTTAAAAACTTAGGTGTGATTTGACTGGGTTTAAGGCGGTATTCTGGTCTAGAGATATACATTTTGAGCGCATTGTCGAGCTCGATAAAAAAAAATTCTCACCGTTATTTTTTTTACCACATATTTGTTAATATTGTAACGATACACACCAAAAAATTCGAGAACAAAAAAAGCGTTTTTCGACTCTTTTTTCATAGTTTTTAATTTTTTACAATAGTAAAAATAATAATCTTGACACAATCGTGGTAGGGGCGACAATTATAGGGGAGAGTGTGGGGCAAAGTGGACATTTGAGGAATTTAAGGATTTTCATCGGCAAGCACACGGTCTTTTAACTACTTTCATGTCTCAAAATTGATTCCCGATCCTAATATCCCTGATTTTGAAAAAAAAAAAAAAAATTGGGGGCAAAATGGACACGCCTCCTCAGATGCAGAAAAATCTATACTTGATGATTCTCGACAGTAGAGACACTGTAATCGACTATGCCCGAATAAAATATTAACTTAACAATATAAACAAAGAAATAAAACCAATAGAACCGATCCTTGAATGAAATTTAAAAAAAAACGAGGTATTTCTTCAGACGCACTTTGCTTTAATTTTTTCCATGTAGAAAAAGTACTATGAATTCACTTTGTCAGTGAATAAATTATGGTATTTTCACACATTCATCGACTTTTGAGTCGTAAAATTCATTCCCATTCTTGTTTTTTGAATTTTGTAAAAAAAAAATTTGGGGGCAAAATGGACACGCCTTCTCAGTAGCAGAAAATTCTATACTCTATGATTCTCGAAAATAGAGACACTGTAATCGATTATGCCCGAATAAAATATTAACTTAACGATATAAACAAGGAAATAAAGCCAATCGAATCGTTCCTCAAATGAAATTTAAAAAAAAACGAGGTAAATCTTGAGATTCACTTTGCTCGAATTTTTTCCATGTGGAAAATGTACCGTATGAATTCACTTTGCAAGTAAACAAATCATGGTATTTTCACATATTCATCGACTTTTGAGTCGTGAAATTAATTTCCCATTATTGTTTTTTGAATCTTGTAAAAAAAAAATTTTCCAAATTTTACGATTTTCGTGTTTTGTGCTTTTTATTTTTAAAATATTGTTCAACAGTGTATGAAACGTTACGGGAATCGTGCAGATATAGTCTGAATTCGAAGTAATAATTTTATGGGCTTGACGTTATTTTCAGTTTCAGCTCGTGTCTACTTTGCCCCCAAATTTGAAATTTTTCTTGTGTCCACTTTGCCCCCAGTGTCCACTTTGCCCCACATTCCCCTATATTGATGATTAGTGAAAAATGTCCAGTAAATCGGTTGAGTAGAACTTGAAATATATATCAGCCGTGTCGAGAAAAGTAGTTTTGAGAAAAACGTCGATAGTTTAAAAAAATTAACTTTCAAGGATATAACATTATTAAAGTTATGACTTTAAGAATATGCAAAAAAAAATTGAAAATTCGAGACCAGAATACTCCTTCAAAGTTACGCTCTGACGTGACGGGTGTATAGTTGCTGCGTCACTAAAATAACTATTAGGTGTACAAATAAGTTTCCGCAGTTTGTCAAAAGATGGCCCCACCAGAAGGTTATGGAGAAATTGTCAGATGTAAAACGTAATATCCCAAGTTTCGTCATCCGGCAACTCCATAACCTTAAAGTACTAGTGATTCCGTATCAGCATCACGTAATTTTTTTCGTGCAAAAATGTCAAGTTTTGTGCCGAATAGGCATCATTTGCGGAAACTTTTGATTTACTTCTTTAATTTGAAAAAATCTGCAGCTGAGGCGCATCGATTGCTTCTAGAAGCATATGGTGAAGCTGCTTTAAGTGAGAGAAGTTGTCAGGAATGGTTTCAAAAGTTTAAGAACGGTGAGTTTGACGTGAAGGACAAAGAACGGACAACGGAACGGAACGGACAAAGAACCTGCGAAACCATTACTGGAGCTCTCTACCGAACATAATTGATGAGATTGAGTCGGGCACTTAAGGAAAAACGCGCCCATTACTACTCCAGACACGACAAAATTATTCTTTTACACGATAATGCTCGTCCACATGTTGCGACGCCGGTAAAAATATACTTGGAAACACTCAACTGGGAAGTTTTACCCCACCCGCCGTATTCACCAGACTTAGCCCCTTCCGATTATCACCTGTTCCGGTCGACGGCACATGGTCTGTCTGAGCAGCGCTTCACATCATATGAAGACACCAAAAATTGGGTAGATTTGTGGATAGCGTCAAAAGATGAAGAGTTTTTTCGACGGGGTATCCGAATGTTGCCAGAAAGATGGGGAAAAGTAGTGGCAAATGATGGAAAATACTTTGAATAAAACGTAATGTACTGTTCCTTCACAATAAATTCCTAATTTTTTATAAAAAACCGCGGAAACTTATTTGTACACCTAATATAACCCCGAAAATTATTGATATTTAACAATTTCTTTTCCTTGATATATTCTTAAAGATCTAAACTTTAAAAATATGGAACAAAAGTAATTGATTTTTTCAAAATTCTGGACCAGAATACCGCCTTAGGCGCTCCGACCTGCTTAAATTCGTTGAAACGCAAGATAAATGGTGGCCTGCAAATGATGCATATATAATGTCTCAGTAGTCGTGGCAGAGACATCGTAAGATCAGACCACAAAGAAAGAGACAGAAGGATCCAAAGACATGGACCAGTAGTAACGTTCAGTCAATGTCAGACAAGAGTTCAAGCGTGTCAGACACATTGCAACAATTCGTGTTTGAAATTTGTAAAATTTCAGATTCATTCGATGCTGCCATTTGTACGATTGTAATTTCACGTTTCATCGTTTTTCAAATAGATCTTCATCTCACACTGTTGAAACTCATCGAACTCGCAATTAAAATGAATTTAATTAGTATTTACTAAAATTATTATAATTAAATAGTAATAGACTTTACTGCAATTACTATTACTATTCAATTTACTATTCAACATTTATAATATTTATTTAGTATTTTTAAATATTTGTTTATTGTTTATTATTATTTCATATTTATTTATATTCAATTACTATTTCCATCGTTATTTGAATTCGATTAAATAAGGTCTATTACTATTTAGATGAATTTTCGTCAAATATTTATGCCATGCATATGAGAGAACAATTTATCATTTTTTTATATTTTTATAATTCAGGAATGGTTCACTTTCATCGACAAAGACGGCAAGAATAAAGAGAGATACTTATTTCTATTCAAAGCACGTATTCTCGTTTGCAAAGTGAGACGAATCTCTGACGACAGATCGGTTTTCGTCCTGAAAGACATTATTAAAGTAAGTTTTCCCATGACATTAGAACGGTAATGCAAAGTTGTCTTCATAATCCTTGATTCTTTATTTCTTCACGTGACCCTTTTCCCAAACCAATTTTTGCAGATTGATATTCGAGATTCTTAATGATTTGAAATTGGTTTCATTAACATTTTCCGTTGATAAATAAATTCTTTTCGTACATAATCTATTATTTGTTTAATTTATTGTTTATAATTCATTAAATATAATTTATATACATTTAGTAGATAAATTATATTATTTATTTAATTATAAATTGTTCATTTCATTTAATATATTTATTAAATTTATCAAATCACTTGAATGATTGATTACACAGGCGTACAAAAAAAAACAGTTGTGTGCGCTGGGGGTCAGACCATATTTTTCTCTTGTATTTTTTCCCACTGAACACGAATCTGAAGACAGAATTAGGGGTCGATGAGCAAATTCTGTGGGAAATCTATTAAAACTGATAGAAATCATGATCTAGTAATTATTTCTGTTTGATGATAATATCCTTATAATTTTGGTCGTTTCCTGACTCTTTTGTCTTCAAATGACCTATGCAGTGAATTTCTGCTGCGCTTCTTTCCTCCCTCTTGTGTTTTTTTTGCAGCATCCAACAGTAATCTGCAAACATGCTTACTCCCTATCGATCCTGAAAACGCCATTCAAATTTCTTCAGACTCAGTGAAATCTTTCTTCCTTGCTCTTCGCTAAAGTCTGTTATTCTCCGAGAATTTATCAAGATGAGAATCAAGAAAGTGCATTTTCAAATTCATTGGACAACCTGAATTTTGAAAGTTTTTTTTCAGTGTTGCCACAATGTTTTTGTATTCAGCATCTTTCATCTTACTGAAAAATTTAGTGCACCCTTGTTTAAAACTTAACCATGATGCCTTCTCTTGGTCATTCATGCCTGAAACGAATTCCGCATCTTTGAATAACTTTCGGATTTCTGGTTCATCGAAGATGCCTTCTTTTAGTTTCGCATCAGATTTGTGCTTAAATACCACGAAAGATTGACTGAATGAATGACTCTACACATCCCGTTAAAGGGCAGTTGTCGTTGCAAAGATTACTAGATCATGATTTTCATCAGTTTTTATGGATTTTCTCGAGAATTTGCTCATCGACCCCCAATTCTGTCTTCAGATTCGTGTTCAGCGGGGAAAAATGCTCAGGAAAGATATGGTTGGACACTCAGCGCACACAACTTTTTTTTGTGGGCCTGCACTGAGAGAAAAAATTACTAGAACCAATGAAATAAAGTTTTGAAGGCAAAAAATCATTTTTTTCATTATTTGCCAAAACATATTAGATTGGTTCCCTTATTTATTCATTTGGTTCATTTTTTTCAGTCAGTTCCATAAATTTCTGTTCCAATAAACGAATTTACTTAAATCTAACAATGTGTTATCAATTATATGTAATATGTTGTTTGAATCAAGAACACATTTTATCATTCAAAACATGCATGTCTTTTAATACAGGAAGCACTGAGAATTTTTTTTTTTTAATCAACAAATTAATTAGTCCAATGAACAGGAGAAATGATTGATTCAATCAAATGCGTGTTTATTAATTGTTGCCAAACATTTTATAAAAAATAGATAGCCCTTGCCAAATAATTTAATATGCATAGTTTAGTGACCCCTAAAAGAGATAAATAGAAAAAAAAGACAAATCTGCGCTAATTCTCCGATCGAATTTCTCTGACCGACCGAGATTCAAACCCTCGACCCTACCTACCATCATACCTATCCTACCTAACTACCTAACACGCTACCTATTACGCTATCGACTACTACTATGCACTTGAAAAAAGTTAGGAGTCATGAAGATTCGAATATAAGAAAATATTTAAAAACCCAGTTTTTTAATTTTTAACAACTTGTGTATACTATTAAATTATACTATAGAAATGATAGTTCTTTGCTTGAAGGAAATAAAAATTTCATCATTCCAAACAAATATTCTATTGGAATAAAATAATGTGTTATTTATTTTACTACAACTTCTTTTAGAATAATCACAATCAATTTTATATCCAATAAATATTGAAAATACTACAGAAATATTTTTAGAAGTAAAATAATGATGCATTTATTGCAAAGAAATAATTTTGTTCGGAAAAAATAATTTAATATTGATGTCGTTTTTCAGATTCAAATAATCTCATGTTTATGATGCAATAAATCTAATTAATCCAATGAATGCAAATTTATCAAAATCCATTAAAATAAAGATATTTTTAGAAGTAAAATAGTGATGAATTCATTGTAAAAAAATAATTTTGTACGAAAAAAAAAATTTCGTATTGAAGTCATTTTTTTGATCCAAATAATCTCATGTTTATGATGCCATAAATAATTTTCTTAAAAAAAAAAATTTCGTATTAAAGTCGTTTTTTAGATTCAAATAATCTCATGTTTATGATGCGATCAATGTAATTAATCTAATGAATACAAATTTAATCAAATCTATCATGCATTTAATTGTTACTATTAAATAAGAGTTTAATATCATGGAGTTAATAAGTTTAATAAATAAGAGTTTGATATCAAATTTAATCAAATCTATCATCCATTCAATTGTTACTATTAAATAAGAGTTTAATATCATGGAGTAACAGATTCGTGCAAATATTTTTTTAAATGAAGAGTGATTTTTTTGGTTCAACAAATAAATAATCGAATTAATACTTTCATTTAATAAATAAATTCATGTACTCAAATTCAGTAATTTTTTCTCTCAGTGTGTGTTATTTATTAATTTTTTATTTATTAAATGAAAAATTCGATGATCTTTCATCAACATTCCAAAATTCACCAAAATTCCAAGTCAAAAAGAGTAATTGTCGATTAAGGGGATTATAAAAATCCGTTTCGCGTTATTCAGTTACCGGAAGTGGAACTCAAAGATCATCCGGAAGATCTGTGCACGTTCGAACTTCACCATCCTGGTGGCGCAGCGGGTTATCCGATAACTCTCGTGGCGCACAAAGATCCGATTAAAAAATATTGGCTCAAGGAAATACGGGAATACGCGAGCGATCAGGTTGCGCTAGCCGAGCACGCGGCTGACGATTTGCAATTGTCGGAAGTGCCGGAAATTGGCGAGGAGTCAAAGGACCGAGCGAAGCCGGAAGGTACGCGCATCGAGGCACCAAAATCCTCGCAAGAGTCGCGAAAGACAAAATCCGAGGCTACCAAACCGGAAGTGCCAAAATCCGCTGCTAAACCGGAAGTGCCAAAATCCACTGCTAAACCGGAAGTGCCGAAACCATCGGAAGTTACAAAAACAAATCCCAAACCAGAAGTACCAAAACCCGCGGAAGCCGCGAAATTAAATCCTAAGCCGGAAGCGCCAAGGACACCGGAAGTCGCGACGAATCCTGTCGCAGCATCGCCGAAAGTCGTGGAAACGAAAATCGCCGAGAAGAGACGAGAGAGCCTGAAGAAGATCGACGAGTCGATCATCAAGAGAACGAAAAGTGCCGAGGAAGACGTCGAGATGTCGGAACAATATTCCGCAAGTCGTTACAGCGCCTCCACGCGAGTCGTCGAGGGTGAGCTTCATTTTTTAATTTTTTATTTTCGATCATTAGAAAAAAAATTGAGAAAGTTTATATCGATTTTTCCCTTTCTCATGATTTGCAAATCATTTGCCACAATTCATTCCCATTCGCGATCAAATGATAACATTAGTAGCTTCGATGTTCAACTTTTTTGCCACGCAACGTTTGCTACCGCTGTCTCAGTATCGTCGTAGATGTGTCTTTTTATCGTTGTGTTATTTTTTCGTATAATTATTCATTAGAATTGTCCGACTGTAATTGTCTATAGTTTTTTTCGCACGAGAAACCTTTTTGTTTCTCGATACAATCACAATTCGTAAATCGTAATTTAGATGTGTCTTAAGAGATTACGTCCAGTTAATGTTGAAAAAATGAAAACTTCTTTTTATTAAAAAATATTTAGAATTATCACAGATACAATCGTTCTTCCTGAGCGCACTTTGCGGTGACCACTCTCGCGTCAAAACGAAGCATCGAAAATAACAAATTCGAATTGATTTCGTTTTCGCGTAATACCCACACGGAAGATTAGAGCCATGGGACGTCCAATATTCATACATGGTGGATGAAAGCTCCATCCCAGGACGACCACGAGTAACCCTCAAACTTCTAAAAGAAGTGCGAAACGGCACCTGTTCTTTGTACCGGGAACGTCCTGTATACGTACCCTGAGACGGTTTTTAGACGGACTAGATCCCAAAACTTACGTATTTAAGACGAATAAACCAGTGATCCGAAGGATGTCCAATGATCATCTATTATACGTCCCTTAATTTAAACAATTTAATCGTTATTAATTAGTCATTAGTAATTAATTATAAACTTTATTACTGATTATATAATACTCGGGGTCTACAAGATATCCATATTTTACAGAAAAAAAAGAAAAAAAAATAGTTTTCGATTTTTCACCGTACTGTCACCATCCAAGTATTGGATTCAAGGAATGCTGCTTAACTTTTCTAACCTCCTACCTATCTACCTATCTACCTACACTAACTTGACTTATGATAAATTTTTGCGTCTAAAAACCTTATACGATGTAGTTTTCTGATATACTTATATATATTTGTCTCACAGGCCTTAAATAATGTATAATCAGTAATGAAATTAATTATAATTAATGAACAATGTGTGATTAGTAGCGTTTAAATTATAGGACGTATAATATATGATCTTTTGCAACATTGGTATTCGTCTTAAATACGTACATTAAACGTCACTTTATGGGGTTTATAGGAACGTCTAAAAACTATCTAAGGGTACGTATACGAGATGTTTTGAGCACATAGATCGCTGCCGTTTCGCATCTCCGTTAGTGGTTTAAGGAATGTCCATGGTCCTCCCCGGAATGAAATTTTCATCCAACATAAATGATTATTGGACGTCCCCTGGCTGTTAGATTACGCGCGGAATATATTTACAGCTCCAAAAATATGTGTCGTGGACGTACAATAAACTTCCGCGTTATCCTTCGATAGACGTCATTTGTACGCATATAAGACGTTCAAGCGGCGTATCTATATCGTAGCCGCTCGAAATACTTAAATGTACATCTAAAGGCCGAATGCTTTTGATTGGACAAAACGCGATGGATCACACAGGACGTATATATAGGATATCCACGACACGTACTATTTATTAAGCTACAAATATACACAATACGGCCATCCATGGTATGTCCATAGGTAGACATTCAATAGCTTTTAATTCAGGATAGAAATTGGACATCTACTGGACGTTCTAGGTTCACGTCTATATGAAATCCTACATGGAACATCAGATAGACGTTCAGTTGACGTCCTCCAAATATGTTCTATTACTATCCTGAATTAAAAGCTTTTTAATGTCTACCTATGGACATACCATGGATGGCTGTGTTGTGTATATTTGTAGCTCAAGAAATGGTACGGGTCGTAGACATACAATATTCGTCCTGTGTGATCTATCGCATTTTGTCCAATCAAGAGTATACCATGCATGTTCAATGTATGTCAGCATTACGTCCATCGTGGATGTAGACGTGTTAAGGATCTATGGATGATCGATGGACGTCCAATGGACACCCGGTTCCGTGTGGGTATGATCTTGTCTTTGAACGAAGGATTTTTGGAAATATCAGTTTAGGACAAAATGAGCGCAGTTCAAAGTAAGAGTATCATTCAACATTTCAAAAAGGGTTCTGTTTTCATCAATTAAAAAAAAACTGTCCATTGAAAAATAAAATTCTTCGTTCAAGGACTGATCATTTTGGTGTCACCCAAAAATTACAAGCGCGGATTTTTTTCAACATTTAAACTGGCAGTATCCCCTTGAAAGGCTCACATATATATACGAAGCTTTTCTAGCTCTAACGCTTATCCGTAATTTCGTAAACTAACTCGTCAATATAGAGTACTCATCGGTATCGAGTAGTCGTCATGGCGTTTCTTCATCGATGGTCGAATCGTCAATATCGACTGCAGCGGCCGAAAGAACCTCCTCCTCGACTTACGGTAGCGCCGAAAAAACAATGGAAACGACGAGCTCTTATCAGAGCGCCGTGGGCGGCTCAATGAAGAGCGCTGACACGAAGATTGAAAAACTCGCGCTCACCGCAACGGAAACCGGAAGGCCGGCATTCGTCAAGACCATAGAGGGCAGCACAGCGGAGCGTGAGTCCAATTTTTTTACGTCAAATCCCTCGTAATTTCAAACCCCGTTTACTGATATGTTTTTAAACATTTTTTCATCGTGGCAATTGTTTTATTAAAAAACAAAATGGCTACCGAATCCGTTTACTTCGTTCGAGGAAAGGACAAAGTTTGTTTATTCTTAAAGAAAAATTGTTTTTTAAATTATTAACAGGACGGTATTTTCGTTATTGGTATTACGTAAGATAATTTTCCATGTTCTAGCAATCCGTGCCAAACAGTCTATCATACACGTTATAGGTAAAGTTTCGTCCAAGCGGCGACTACTTGTATCTTTCTCTTCTCTTCCGGATAATTTATCTATCCGCGCATCTTTCAGCGTTGAGAACTATTTTTGTTTTTTTTTACAGTGAATTCAAGAGTTGCAAATGCTTTGGCCTTTGTCGTGTATAAATATTTATATTTTCGTCAGCTGAATAAATATGCTTATGCGCTAATCTTTCATGCATTCCAGAAATCATATTCTTGACTCTCGGAAAAATCAGGATTGCATTTTTCATCAAACTTTTCATTTTTCATCGTACAATTCACATTTTAAACGATATAATCCATTATTTTATTAAGATCGAGTGAATATTTATTAATATCAACAAAAGAGATTAAAGAGAGTTTGATGGATTTTTAAATTGAATTCTAATGGGAAATATAAAATTTGCAATAGCTCATAATTGACAAAAAAATTACCAAATTTCACACAGCTGACTACGGAGTATCGTTGAGGACGATAACCCACAAAATCCACCAACCATCTCCACAAAACAATTTTATTACCTAAAATTATGATTCATACGAATTTTAGTTTTTTTTTTAATGTTGTCATAATTTATTTTGACAGTAAAAACACAAGAAAAAAAATTAATCATAACATTTTCAATCGATGCTTCTGTGGATCTTGAACATCGTGATTGATATTATTGAGATTTTTATCACATACACATGCTCATTTTTTCATACAGCAGGAGAAAAACGTCCGCATGGATTGCAGCTTTGAAATCATCGTCGTCATGTTCCTACATCCGTGAATAATTAATTTCATCACGACACATATTTTCTTGTCATTTTTCACATTATTCCTTGAGCTTTATGCTAATTTATACGAATTTGAGAAGGAATTACATTTTTAACGATTGCAATGTTGTTCTTCTTCCTATTTCATCTGTAGCCGGCGAAAGTGCATCTTTCGAGTGCACAATGTCATCGAGCACGGAAAAAACCAAAATGCAATGGTTCAAGGACAACAAACCACTGACGGACAAACTTGCCGATCGCGTTTTAATAACGTCGTCGGAAAATACTTTCAAGCTGACGATTAAAAATGTTCTCGAGGCCGATTCGGGCATTTATACAGCGAGAGCAGCAAATGGCGATGGAAAAGCCACCTGCACTGCCCAACTCGTTGTCCAGAAATGTAAGCGTTTTGTTAATAAATTAAAAAATACTTCATTTATTAAATGTCCAAGTAACATTCGAATTATATTCTAGTATTCTATGGTCTAATTTTAGGAATCTTATTCTAATAAATATTTCATTTATTAAATTAAAGAAGATTAAATTTTGAATAATTAAAAAAATTCCCAAGGAGACATGGTTGTTTTCGTGAAAATTTATTTTTTGAGATTTTTTTATTAGAATATTTCGAAATTTTTTCTAAAATGTGATCGATTGAATTTCTGAAAATTTGACACTATTAAAAGGTTAAAAATAATATCTGTCGATAGTTTTGAGAATGAAATTTGCGGTATCGAATGTCGCACGAATCACTCGGGGGCCGTGATTTTAGAAAATTTTTATTTCTTCGAAAACGAACTGGAATCTTTTTCTACCTGCTCTAGCCCTTGCATATTTTTCAATATCAAGATAAAAAAACCCTGCAAATTGGACATTTGCACATTGCTTCCTCATCTTAATCGCATAGCTTCCTTTATCACAAAGTATGGCAATCAAATTTGGCTTCCTCATAAAGGGAGCTTTGTTAACTATCGAAAAACATGAGTAATCAACGTGCAAATTTGCCAAATTCTTTCAAATTTACTTCTTGCCAAATTTGATTTTTGTTAAATTCAATAGCAAATAACTTTGATCACTATGTTGAATGTGTACAACATTTTAGTACATATCTCGCAAATAGCCGAAGTTAGAGGACGCTATTTAAAAAAAAAAACAAAATTTGTTAAAATTTTAATCATTCGACTGATTTTTTCCAATTGCAATGCCAAACAACCTTAATAGCTACACTAATTTTGTACAAAGTTTGATCGCAATGTCTTGAAAATTGCAGAAGTTAGAGCGTTTACGCCATTCTTGCAAAAACGAATAAACTCGATAAAATCTGAATACACGTTAGAATTAGGGGGCGTCCATTAATCACGTGAGACTCACGATGGGAGGGGGGGGGGGGTACTTGAAAATATCACGATTGATCACATGGGGGGGGGGGGGGTGGGGGTGGGTCCCGGGCAACATCACGTGTATTTTTTTAGTGCTTTTTTCATAAAACTTAGCATTTTTTTTTAACTTACCGACAAGCGATAAATTTATTTATGTTAATATAATTAACGATTTTTCACGGTAAAAATTGTTAGGAAGTGTGAATTAGATTGAAAAATTCATTATTTTTGTTGCATTTAAGCGATGCCATATTCAGCATCATATTTATTATTACTAATTGTTGATAAAATAGAATATATTATATGGGGCATTCCATGTCAAATCGACCACTTGTAAACCCGACCCCTTTCGATTTGGCTGAAATTTTGTCTTCCTTTTCTACCCAATTAAAAACATTTTTCAGGAAATTTTCAAAATTTTATATCCAACCCAAAAGAAAAAGCTTTTTTTTTTTTAAATGACTATAACTTCTTCAAAAATTGACTAATTGGGACGTTCTTTTTATTGAAAATTTTTGTTTTAAAATATACTTTCCAAAAAAAATACAAGAAAAATGTTAAAATATTTAAATCTAAGACATTTTTCACTTTTTTTTGAGAAAAATCATCGTTTTGTCGGAGTTCGCCTTTTTTTTCATTCAAAAAATACTTTGATCAATTCCGGAAAAAATGCCGCCCAACCTGGAGAAGGTTGACATTTCCTTTTATTGTTTTCTAATGATGATTGAGAAAAAAATGCTCAATTGGGCTTATTTCGCAAAGTACCACTCTGAACATTTTTGAGGATTCATGAAGGACCTCAGAATTTAATAAATTGCGGAGAAATAGAAAATTGAACGTGGTAATCGTCGATTGTTTCTTTTTTAGGTGAAAAAAAATAGAAGAAAAAGTCGAGCCACTCCAGGTTAGGCGGCATTTTTTCTGGAATTGATTAAAGTATTTTTTGTGTGAAAAAAAAAATTAAAAATGGCGAACTTCGATAAAAAGATGATTTTTCTCGAAAGAATGAAAAATTTCATAGATTTTAATATCTTAACATTTTTGTGGATTTTTTTCGGAAAGTACATTCAGAAATGAATTTTTTTTTTTTAAAACGTCCCAATTAGTCAATTTTTGAGGAAGTTATAGTCATTTAGGAACAAAAGCTTATTCTTTTGGGTTGGATAATAAAATTTGTAAATTTCCTGAAAAATGTTTTTAATTGGGTAGAAAATGAAAACAAAATTTCAGCCAAATCGAAAGGGGTCGGATTCAAAAGTGGTCGATTTGAAATAGAATACCCCATATAGATAAAATAAATGTTATTTCGCTCTTAAAATAAAATTGTTTGTATCCGGATCACGTTACTAATTGTAATATCCATAACCATCGAATTTTAATTTTTCGAAAATATATTTATCGCTAATGCCATTGGTAAAAAAAATCACATGACGACGGCAGGGGGGAGGGGGGGGGTCTAAAATGGATTAAAAATGCATCACGTGATTAATGGACGCTCCCTTAAAACAAAATTTTTTTTCATAATGAAGAGCAACTCGTGCTGGACAAGTGTGTCAAATTTTAGCTCGATATCTCGAAGCGTTCTCGAATTATTAATTATTTACATCTGAAACTCATGACACACACACACGCACACACACACATATATGCGGATATTTTTTTCGAAATATGATTCCTCGATGTTTTAGGACATTTTGAACACATTGGCATAAAAATTGCGAAAAAAAAATTGTTCACGAAAACAAAGCTTCCTTTATGAGGAAGCAAAAATGTATACGGGTAATTTAAATTTTGTTAAACCATATTCTAAAAAAAACTTTATTTTTTTTAGAATATGTTTAAATAAAAAGTTTGCAAATATGAACATTAAATGAGAAATAATAAGATTCTTTTGTACTATGAAAATAGAAAAATAAATTTTACTATAATTAAAAGATAATGAAACAATTATAATTAACACATAATTTATTGGAACAAAATTAATGAAGCATTTGAGCCATTGAATCAATATATTTAAGAAAAATCAATTTCAATCGCCAAACGTTTTGAAACACAGTGTCTGCGGAGGAGAAAAAAGCAAGAGCCGAGGCAAACGCTCCGATATTCCTCGTCAGTCTCAAAGACACGGAACTTCTGGAGAACACGTACCTCCGTTTTATGATCAAGGTCAAGGGAGATCCGAATCCTGAGCTGAAGTTGTGAGTTAAAAAGAGAGTCTCCCAAAAACCATCCCAAGCCGTAAATTGATTACCCTCTCAAAAAAAAAAAACAGTCCTCAATCATAATTTTGCTCCCGTTAAATATAACGATCTGACGATGATCCTTTTGTTTCTCGTGTAGCTTCAAGGACGATGTCCTCATAGATTCGAAGAACGAGCGCGTGAAGATCGTAACGGAGAAATCAGAGGGTGGTTTCTACGAGCTTGTGATAGCCGATGTGCTGAAACAAGACGCCGGAAAGTACAGTTGCAAAGCGTCGAATCGTTATGGCGAGGCAAATTGCGAGGCCAATGTCACGGTTACCGACGAAAAGACTATATTTGCCGGTTTGCCGGAGGGTTTTTTGGAATCCGGCGAGGAGCCGAATTTCAAATGGCTGAGGGATGGAAAACCCTTCGATCCCGAGGAACGCTTCAAAGTATTGTTTCAGGACAAGGAGGACACGCTTGCCCTTGTATTTCAGCACGTTAAACCCGAGGACGCCGGACTTTACACCTGCGTCGCCCAAACAAATACCGGCAATATAAGCTGCAGCGCAGAATTAACGGTTCAAGGATCGGTCAATCAATTGCTCAAAGATCCGGCGAAACCGTCACTCGGTGCCGAGTCCCGTCAGTCCGAGGTAAATGCCGGTGGTTCGGCCATGTTGGATCTACAGGTCAAGGGTTACCCGAAACCTGATATAAAATGGACGAAGGACGGAAAGGAGATCGTTGCCGGTGGGAGAATCAAGTATCTTTGGGAGGATGAGGAATCATTGTCGTTGGTCATAAAAAATGTAACGGCCCAAGATGCTGGGGTTTACGTGATCACCGCGAAGAACGAGCTCGGCGAAGAAACAACGCAGATCGAGCTAATCGTTAAATCGGCACCGAAATTTACGAAAAAAATGACCGATTTTTCCGCTTACATCGAGCAATCAGTGAGCATGACGGTGCAAATTGCCGCATCACCTGCGCCCGACGTTAAATGGTACAAGGATGGGCATCTCATTGAGGAATCGAGTCGTTTTACCATGAGAAAAGAATCCAATGACACTTATACCCTGACCATCAATGAGACGAGACTCGATGACACTGGATCGTACTCGATCGTTGCGAAGAACGAGATCAGTCAAACATCAGAATTTTGGAAATTCGACGTCAAATGTCCCCCCAAAATAACGAAGAAACTCGGTGAATCCAGGATCATCAACGAGGGTGAAACATTGAATTTACAGATTGAGGTCGAAACGACACCCGAACCAACTGTCGTTTGGCTCAAAGACGGTCAAATTATCGTTCAGGACGAACGCACGAAAATTATTGCCGATGGTGGCAAACACACCCTCAGAATAACCGGCACCATCAGCACTGACGCCGCTACTTACAAGGCTCAAGTTACCAACAAGGATGGCCAAACGGTGGACGAGACAGGAATAGAGGTAATTTTAACGTTTTTGGAATTTCCAGAACTTCCTCACAACTGCTCTGGCTTTGTTAAGGACGGGGTAAAGTTAATTCGGCGAAAAAAAGGCATGGTTTTAAGATTTTTTTTTGGCGTAACGGATAGTGTTCGTTTCTTGAAAAATTAACATATAATAAAGTAACATTTGAACAATATTCTCCTAAATTTGCATTGCAAAATATTCAAAATTGAGCGAGTGAAAATTAAACCCCGGAGGCGCCTCGAAAAAAAGTTGGTTTGCCGTGTACACCATAACTCGCAACAGAATCATCTGAAACAAAAAAATCAAAATGCATTTGTTAAAAGAGATGTTTCTCGAGGTAATGACGGGAGGATTTTTTTTTCGATTTCTCGATTTTTCGTAGCACTTGGGAGCCAAAAACCCGATTTTCGCTAAAAAAAAATCGGCTAATTTGTTGTTGAAAAATTAGTAATTATTAAAAAAACAAAAAAGCTCTCGACAATACCTGGTGAATTATGTGAAGAAATACTGTGCAACATTTCAAAGCGATTGGTCCAGTAGATTTTGAGTTATCGTGCACACGGACTTCAAATATGACAATCCTCAGAAAAACGGTTTGAAAAACACAGAAGAGTTTGGTCGCTTAGCGCTCATTGCACATAAGTTTGAGAACACTTCTCGATTGCATAAAAATCTGAGAAAATTCATGCACATTAAAGGTACTCGAAAGATTAATTTTGCATAATAATAATTCTAAAATGTTATTAACAAAATGATGCAAAAACAATAGCGCGCCGCGCAGCTGCCGCCCAGGTATAAAACCCGGCATGGAGCAATAGGCGCTCAAATACTCATAACTTCGTCAATTTTATTCCGATCGACTTGAAATTTTAACACAATATTCTTTAGATATTATGCATTCATTTAAAAAATGAAAAAAAAAAATGAAAAAAAAATTTTTAATACTTCACCCCGCCCTTAATTTGACTAACGAGTTTAAGAATTGTAGATCAACCCTCCGTAGTCACACCTATCTGGGTCGATTTGACCTTGTCCATTCTTGAACAAGTATCGTGACCGAACTATTGGTCGGAAAATCTCAAAAAATTACAGAACATCCTTCAAACATTCTAGTCGATGTATTAAAAATTATAGTGAAGGAAGAATCGGCTGCGATTCGGCCAGTGGGTCCAAATGACAGTGGACAATAACGACAACGCATTCGACTCCTCCAGATTAATAAATTTACCCTATACTGAAAATATTCACCACCAACTAGTCCGCCTTTTTCGACAATTCAATATAACACTAGTCACTAACAACCAACACAACATTCACTCCATTACCGGTTCCACAAAAGATAAAATAGATAACATGGATAAATCCAACGTAGTTTACCAAATCGATTGTAATGATTGTGATGCATTGTACATAGGACAAACAAAAAGATACCTAAAAACGAGAATCAACGAACACAAAAATAGTCTAAAACACACTAACACAATAAACACAGCGTTAGCAAAACACGGAATAGAACTAAAACACAATTTTAAATTTGACGACGTTAAAATTTTAAATAATGAAAAATGGCTCAAAAAGCGATTAATTCTGGAAATGATACAAATTAAAGCTCACCCCAAAGCAATCAATTTTAGAACCGACATCGACAAACTAAGCAGCATATATAATTCAATAATTTAATAATACTCAAAATAATAACGGGAAAACCTCAAATTACCATCCATCAATTGAAAATTCATTACCAAATCTAACAGTTATCAATTTAAACCCGATCCAAAACCGGTTAACATAACCAGTCCGGCAAGAAAAATCACTAACGGCAAACTTCCCCAACCATGAAAAACCACCCCCACTCTTCAATACTCAATCACACTACCCCATCAATATAAATACCTCCTCACTCGCCTAAATACTCAGTCGCTACTTAGCTCTCGAATCGCCATGTAATGAAAACTGTTAATTTTGATCAAAAATGAATCTTGGAAATTATCAAACATGAAATTCATAGGTGAATAATACATACACAAAAGTCTCACAAGAAACATAAACTAAGCAATAAAATATCAAAATCCTCCCGCTCACAGACACCAAGGATCACAAAAAAATGACCTGTCTTTATACAATAAATTCATAATGAATATTATCCAAGATTCATTAAATGACCAAAAAAATTACCCGTACAAATTCAGGTCAGTCATGACACATAACATTTAAGCTTATAATGTAAAACATATCATACAAAATAAGACAAAAAAGAATGTAATTTTAGAAATAATAAATCTGAAGAGGATCCGAATTAGGATCGAAACGTTATACCCAAAAAAATTGTCCACTGTCATTTGGACCCACTGGCCGAATCGCAGCCGATTCTTCCTTCACTATTGTCTCTCTACGGCCGCATACCTAAATCACCACTTGTATTAAAAATTAGTTTATAAAAAATCAAATTACTATATATTCAAAAAAATTCATGTAGAAGAAAAAAAAAGTAGTCGTGGAGTCGTTTTGGCCCAGTTTCACCACGAACGGTTAAGGCCCTGTTCTAGTGTGGAAAGCCAAAATTTAGGAATTTTTCAACATGCTAAAAAAAAAAACTAAACAAGTTTTTGCATTCATTTTTTCACCACATATTTATTCGTTCTATAATATTATACACAAAAATTGGCGGAAAAAAAAATCCAATATCTTGACCGATACCGGCTGATGAAGTGGGGGTGGAAAAAAACGGCCTTTGCTTGTGGACGTGATTGCGGGCGTTCTATGCATCTGAAAAAAAAAATATACGTTCTTCATCAGGAAGAATGTCATTATAGCCCCTACCTCAGGCAAAAAAAAAATTCACAAAATGGCGGCTGTTTGAAAAAAAAAATATTTTTTGCCATTTTTTTTTTCATAATTGTGAATTTTTTAAAAATAGTTAAAAACAAAATTTTTGGATAAATCTGTAAGGGGCCATAGAGAGGTGTGTAAAGAATCTCCACAAAAAATTTCAACTAAATCGGTTGATTACAACTGGAGATATCATGTCCACCGTATCGAAAAAAGTAGTTTCGAGACAAAACGCGTTTGGCCGTGTTCTAGTGTAGAAAGCCAAAATTTAGGGATTTTTCAACATGCTATGAAAAAAAAACTAAACATGTTTTTGCATTCATTTTTTCACTACATATTTATTCATTCTTCAATATTCTACAAAAAAATTAGGGTAAAAAAATCCAATATCTCGACAGATACCGGCTGGTGAAGTGGGGGTGGGAAAAAACGTCGGTTATTTCCACCTCACCAATTACTGCTATAACTCCGTTAATATTCAGAATTTCTAAATTTCCTTTGGAGGGTACATTCTTGAGATATCAAACACTGAAAATATGCAAAAAAACGATTTTTTCAAAATTCTACACTAGAACAGGGCCTTAATGTACCAATTGGCAATGGCAGTTGGTATTAATTTTTTTTTTAAATCACTCGGAGGATTTAAGGTTGACAAGATTTTTGAATTTCTGGATAATGACAAGAAATCATACATATGAGGTTTTGCAAATGACTTCGTGATTCGTTCTCGTCATTTAATTAATTGAGGTGAGAAACCGAATTAGGATTAAGAGAACGAGCCATTATTGATGATTTTTTTTTTTAATTCTAATAAATGAATCTTTTTGACACTGTTCTGGCAGTTTAGTCAATGTTCAAAGACCTATTTTTTTTTTTTTTTTTCATTAGAAATAATATACAATAGATAATGGCACAGAGTATAGTTCCCAACACTTGTCTGATACAGGATATTTTGAAAAATTATGTTTGTGTATGGGTATAATTTGTCGACATACCTAAAAAATATTCTTTAAAAAATTGAAGACTTGTTAAAGCGTTCGACAGAAAAAAGCATTTTTTCACTTTCGTCCACTTATCTGTGTGAATTCAAATTCTCAACTATTTTTTTGTTCTATATTTCTGGTATAATTACAAGTAAATATGATTATTTACGAATTTAAAAAAAATCTCTCACGATCGGGCTCACAAAGTTTTTAAAAAATCATTTTGAGTTAGACCAGCTTTAAGTTTTTTGTAGCTTCCAAAGTAGAATGTAATTTGTTCGGTGTCTATTGTTAAAACTACGTTGAATTTCGATCTAAATTTTTTTAGATATATTCTACAAAAGTTCAAATTCAGTTTTCCTTCTAAAGAGGACAGCAGTGTACTCTTTTCGTTTTTTCAACGGTTTAAAGTATTTAAGGATGTTGAGTCCCAAATCGCAAATGATGAAAAAAATCTGAAAATTTGGTATGTTTTTGGACGAATTATTTAAGAGGTCGTGTAAAAATTTTACGAAGATTAGGAAGCTCGATATCGAACAATTAACATTAACAAATTAAATCTAATTAAATGTAGTCTTATGGAAACTGATATAACTTTACGATAATTTTTTTTTGACCTCTCAATTTTTTAATATCTACACTATATTGAAAGCAACAGAAACAAAACGAAGTTTATTGATAAATATTTTTTGACTTGTTTAAAAAATTGTTCTTAACAAAATGTTAATATTTTAAAAACGAGTTTCCTAATAGTCGCGAAATTTTTACACGACCTCTTAAATACTTCATACATAAACATACCAAATTTTCAGAATTTTCTCATCATTTTTCATTTTAACCCTTAAGGAGGTTGAAGTAATGACGATAGAATTCTGAAAGTTTAATATGTTCTTACATGAAGTATTCAGGAGGTCGTGTAAAAATTTCACGACGATTAAGAAGCTATTTATTGAACAATTAACATTAAAAGATTTCATAAGGACTCAACATCATTAATTACCCTTTTTTGACTTTTAGATTCCTAAATTATCGTTCATTTGAACGGTATAATTATTGAAAAAATCAATTCAAGCAATTAAACTTCCGAAGAATTTGTTTTTACCTAGTAATTCAGTTTTCGTCTGAAGAGGACAGCAATGTACTTTTTTCCTTTTTTCAATGGCTTAAAATATTTAATTAGCCATTTTTGTCTTTTAAATTCGTAAATTATCGTTTATTCGAGAGAAATAATTATTGCAAAAATCACGAATTCATCGCCTGGACAATTTTGACGTTAAATTTGTCTCGGTGAAGGTTCGCAGTGCGCCGCGTTTCAAGACCGAGCTGATCGACGTTACGGCGAAAGAGGGCGAGCAGGATATCGCTCTTGAGGTCGAGGTCGGTGGTTTTCCAAGACCGAGTGTGCAATGGTTCATTGGCGATGTCGAGATAACCGAGACGCGAAAGGAATTCACGAAGATCGAGGAGGGTGACAATTATAAATTAATGATCAAGGAAGTTAAGACAGAATTGTCGGGTAAATACACGTGTAAATTGAAGAACGAGTACGGAACAAATTCAAGCAGCTCAAATTTAACGGTCAATTGCCGACCGAAAATCGTGAAAAAGCTCGTCGACGTTAAGGCTAAAGAAGGCGAGACACTGAAGCTCAAGGTTGAAATATCGGGCACACCGGACCCCGATATAAAGTGGTTCAAAGATGGCGAAATACTCGAGGTTTCTGCTGACGCGAGAATCAAAATAACGAGGGACAAACATAGAAAGGAGAGCTACGATCTTACCTTGAACCTTCTCAAGGGCTCTGACGGTGGTGTTTACGAGGTCAAGGCTGAAAATGAGATGGGTTCGATATCCTGCAAGAGCAAAGTCATCGTTTTGAGTGAGTTAACAAATTGTACTGAATCATTGGTTCTAATGATAATTTTTTTAAAAAATTTCGTCATCAATTTTATTTATAATCTGCACAAGCTACGATCTAATCCAACGCTTATGGCTTCAATTTTCGTGAGTATTGGAACGAAATAAAAAAAAAATTAATCCCGCCCAAGTTCCTTTGGTAAAAAAATGTCACCCCGAAAGTTCTCTTCCTTGTTTGTCGTGAATAAAAAAATCGACGGTCGTTCGGGAATACGTTCAGATTATATTTGTACATTAACAGCGAAATCCGAGGAAGCCATCGAGGAGGAAGCTGCCAGAACGAAAAAAGCGATCGAGGAGGAAGCCGCGGCCAAGCTAAAGGCGGAATCTGGACCGGAAGGTAAAAAAAAATGAAAAACATCAAGATCGATACTAAGTGAGCGAAGGAAATTTTCTATGATTTCGCTGCTGTTAGATTTTTCGTCATTTTTCTTCGGAGTAGAATCATTTTTTCCATTTTTTTTTTTTTTTGTATCACGATGCGACAATTGAAATGCGCTATCACAAATTTGTGTCATTCGTGGCATTGCGATTATTTTTTCTTAATTATAGGGTTGCAACCCTCACAAGGGCGCTTAATTTTTTTCCAAAAATCACGAACGATCTCGCTGATCCGTTCGATCACATTCCGTAGGTATTAAAATTTTTTTCAAAACTCCCAGATGAGACGGAGAGAAAAATGGTCGAGATAAAGTCTCGGCTTTCTTTTTGGTGGAAAAGAAAAATTGTTCGAGGGACGAATAACGGTTTTCACACGTTGAATCGTGCAGTTGCCCTTTCAATGCGGAATTTAGGCTTTTGACGGCTTTTATGTAGCTTTCTTTTAGTGTATGTCTAATGAAATTTAGGTCTCGTGAGGATGGAAAAACAGAGCGTTCAAGTTATAAAGGGCGATGCTGATACAATTACGATCTCGGTTGCATCGACGACCACACACGAAGCGTTGCTCACAGGTATTATGAGTGCATTAATCGAAGAAATGGCACATTTACCGCTCTACTACTTATTCCTTGAGTAGAGATACATCTCTACCACAATAAAGCACTATCGTAGTATCACTACCAATTAACGAGTCTGTCAAATAACGTCCTCGCCAAATAGAAGCGTTTCAATAATTCTACCAAATTACAAGCCTACACTGTTAGAATTATTTGTAAATTTACTATGCAGAAGCATATTAAATTTACAAAACTTGGTATATTAAATCGAAATTAATGCACGGACATTGTAAAATTAATAGTGGTATATTACAAGTAATATATTTGTATCGATATCAATATATCGACGTATGATTTTTGAAAATATTTAGCGTAAGGTAAATATTTATTTATAAGGTCCTAATACCCGACCATCTAAAAGGAGACGAAAAAGTTAACTTGTTTTTCGCGTTCAAAAATAAACTATTTTCTATAACGACTATGACTATCGGAACGCTTGAAGTCTCTAGTTTCCAAAACACAGGGTATAGTTGTTGCTACAATTAGTTGTTTATTCATAATAATCGAAAATACTGAGAAATGTAAATGTACCAGTACCCGACCACCTATTTTTCTATATGAGTATATGACCCAATATCCGACCACACATTATGACCCTATAACCGACCACTCATCTCTATGGTGGGGGGAAGGGAGGGGGTGAATTGAGAAAAATGCATCGCTGCTCGGAGAATGTGTCACCGAAATTTTAAGGCTAATATGCACGAATAATATACATGTCAGCAGATGTACGGTTACTGGGACTGAACATAGGTGCGACAGCAAGTACCGATACCCGAACACATGGTCGGTTATCGGTACATGATACATTTCGTATGTACCAATAACCGGACATGAAAATTGAGTACTTAAAACGCATTTTTGACTAATTGAGACAACATGATCAAATTAGTGGTGTCTTTCCGAATAAAAACAGCTAGGCTCAGTTCGAAAACAATAAAAACCACTTTGAAATAGCTTCAATAAGATATCGCGATTCCTTAGTACTTCAGCTTATATAATGGCTTCCGTGCCCCGAATAGTACGCGTGCTGTCATATTTATCCAAAATTAAGTTACAGACGATTCTTAAACTATTAAGAGTAGTGTCGTATACGTAGATTATGAATCTTGGATATTAAATCAATTCACAGTTTAAGATTTCTCTTAAGTGAACGCTCAACTTGCTGATATATTGGTACAAGTGGTCGGGTACTAGGACATGGTCGGGATTGGGACATTTACCTTAATTCTACCTTTTTCAGGTAAAATTACTACCCTGGTATATTAATTCGATCAGTGGTATACCTGACTTGGAATTTTAATACACCGTATGGAATATCCATGCACGGAAATTGAAATTAATATGCAGGCTTCGTAAAATGGTGTGAAAAATACATTCGCAAGGTCTCATAACTTTGTATGACCAGTGTATAAAAAACATTGCAGAAATAATTTGTGAATTTACTACACAAAGTAATATTGAATTTACAAATCTTGGCATATGGAATCGAAATTAATGCACTGGTATTTAAATAATTTACTGTCGTACATTAAAATTAATATATGTATATTAGGGTGATTCGTTTCGGGGCAACTTTTTTTTCTGACCCATCGTGCCCGAAAACCTTTAGTTGGTACCCAAAAACGAAGTTTCGTGAAAGGGGGGTGTTGTCAAAAAATATTTAGAGGTCGCGAATCAAAATTGAAGGTTTCCCATTTGATTAACTTCGGAAAAAGAAATTTCTCATTATTAGTGTTACCATTCCGCGAATTTTGCTATCGCGATATTTTCCAAGTCGGTTCTTATAGGAAATAGGATACTCTACAATAAAGTTCATTGAGCCATGTCCGCAAATTCAACCGTTTCAGCGGTATCATTATTTCAAGTGAATATTGTATGAAAATATCTATTCAAACGGATGTAGTGCCTGAGCCATTAGATCGAAAAAATTAAAATGAGAACTTTGTAGAGAAAGTAATTTGCTACAAAAAAGTCTTAAAAGCCGAGCCCGCAAATTCAACTCTTTCTCGGGTATAGGTGTATGAAGTAAAATAAATAGATATTTTTTTGTTTTATTCAATCAAAGGAACTCCATTTTCTATGAGATACCATGTACAAAATCATCAGAAAAATCATTCAACAAATGTTACAAAGAAATCCCTATGCAAATAAATCAATAAAACAATAACAAAAAATCTATTTACTTTACTTCATCCACCTATAGATGATAAACAGTTGAATTTACGGGCTCGACTTGTCAGACTTTTTTGTAGCAAATTACTTTCTTTACAAAGTTCTCATTTGAATTTTTTCACTATATCTAATAGCTTAGGCGTTACAGCCGTTTAAATAGATATTTTCATAAAATATTCACTTGAAACAATGATACCGCTAAAACGGTTGAATTTACGGAAATGGGAAACCTTCAATTTCCATTCGCGACCTGTAAATATTTTTTGACAACACACCCCTTTCACGAAACTTCGTTTTTGGGCACCAACTAAAGGGTACCAACGATGGGTCAAAAAAAAAGTTGCCCTGAAACGAATCACCCTAATGTATATCGATATTAATATATCGTTGTAGGATTTATAAAATTTCTTACCGTAATTCCCCATTTTATGACTTAAAATTAATACACCAGTGTATTAATTCAACAAGTACTACGGACATTTGGAATTTTCATACACTTTCTTGAATATCCATGCATAAAAATGAAAATTAATATGCAGGTTTTGTGATATTGTATGAAAAATACAATCGCAAAGTCTCGTAAATTTATATAACCAGTATCTGAAAAATGCAATGCATATGCTACTTTTATTTGTTGTATATCGGTAACTGAAAATTGCACAGCAGTATGAAGAATATACTATTTCCGATTTGGAATTTATACATGAGCATTGGAATATTCCGAGTTTTCCAATTTACTTTATGATCAGTCATCGTCTTATCCAACTTGGCAACTAAAATTTACCACTCTTGGGTGTTAATTCGATTAACAGTAGATAAATTTGGAATTTTGATACACCGTGTCGAATATGCATACACAGAAAAAATTAATCGGCAAACTAAGTCTCATCGGGATGAAATAATGTTTGCATTCGGAGCCGTCATATTGGAGGCGCCATTTTGAATTTTAGAATTTTCAGCTTATATTAATGATCAACGATCTCGAAAACTCTCGATCGCCAAGTTTAATTGAAAATAAATCATTGTTGCATTTTGATCCGCCATTTTGAATGGTATGAAATTAGCTATTTCGAATTGAGATTCGAATTCGCCAATCCGAAGAAAACAATTTTCACCGAGTATCGCACATTCAAAAGCACATCATTATTTTTTCAGGTTTCAGGCATTCATATATCATACGAGTATAAGAAGTTCATAAGTAGTTGATAGCGTAATAGGTAGCGTGTTAGGTAGATAGGTAGGATGGTAAGCAGGGTCGAGGGTTCGAATCCCGGTCGAACAGAAAAATAATATCAGAGAATTGGCGCAGGTTTTTATTTTTTTTCGACTCATCTCTTTTTGGGGCCGGTAAACTATGCATATTAAATTATTTTGCAAAGTCTATATATTTTTTATAACACTAGTGTCACCGCGCGCGCAAGCGCGCGCTTTTCTTTAATTGTTTTATAACTTTTTTAATCTGACACGATCGCGTCTCTAAATAAATTTATCTGACAGAATCGCGATCGAATGAGTTGCAATTGTTTCCTTCTCTTTTCTACGATCTGAAATACGCATATCGACAACCAAACAAAACACGTCTATAGCAGCTTCAGAAATAACTCGCACTTCGAGATTTCGTGACAACTCTTTTTTTACGAGAGGATGTTTAGCAACAATTAATTACAATTTTCATGAGAAGGACATTAGAATCAATGAAAACTTGAAAATTACTACGGATCGGCGTTTGAAATTCCAGAACCCGTTAATCAATTTTCACACACCGCTCCTTTGTAGCTCTTAGATCTGGGTATATTAATCTTCATGTTCATTATTGAATTATGAGAAACGAGATTCTTTTTTTGAAACACAGTTAGTTGACTCTAATATACAATAGTATATTAAAATTTGGATTCCCTGCTGTTCTGTGACTCGTACAACAAAGTATATTGAATCTAATACTCTTGTAGTACTTTCAAAACACTGCAGGAATATTGAGAAAATATTCCATTTTTTTAATATATAGTATATGTAAATTTCAAAGCTACCTGTGCCAGATTTTTAATAGAGGGGTTTATGCAAATAAACTTCCTATACGGGTATATTAATTTTCGAACAACATTTTTTTACAGTGTACCAGAATGAACCTCTACACTGTAAAAAATGTTATTAAATTTAATATACTTGTTATTAAAATTTTATTTTATTTTGTATATTAAACTTCAATAAAAAGTATACGACATCGAAATTAATAGACATCGATTGGAAAATTAAAAATGTCTAATTAAATTCAATATTTGTATATTGAAATTGGGAGAATGAACTCTAAAAATTGAAATTTACATTGGAATATCCAATTTAATATACTGTATATGGGGCATTCCATGTCAAATCAACCCCTTTTGAACCCGAGCCCTTTCGATTTGGCTTCCTTTTCTACCCCATTGAAAACATTTTTCAGGAAATTTTCTATTTTTTGTACCTAACCCCAAAAAAAAAGGTTTTTTTGTGTTTGAAATTGAAACTTCAAAAATTGATTAATTGGGACTTTTTTTCAAATTTTCGTTTTTAAATGTACCCTACACAACAATAATACGTCCCAAGTACGTCTTTTGGACATCACACCAATTGTCCCGTGACGGTAATGGGACGGTCCCATGGGATACCCATGGGCTCTAAAGTGTCCGCTGTGTTTACCGGAATGGGATGGTCCCATTGGCATCCCGGGATATCCTCGGGACGTCTCTGAGACTGCAAATACAGCAGACTGGAGATATCGGTAAGATATTGTCGAGGCTCCTATAAGACGTCACCGAGATATTCCAGAATTATTAGTCACAAAATAATACGTCCCAAGTACGTCTTTTGGATGATCCCATGGGATACCCATGGGCTCTAAAGTGTCCGCTGTGTTTACCGGAATGGGACGGTCCCACGGCCATCCCGGGATGTCTTCAGGATATCTTCGGGACGTCTCCTGGACTGCCAATGCAGTAGTCGATAATAATTCTTGTTTCGATTTAATTTTAATTAATTTCAATTAATTAATTAAATGTTAACAAAATGTGTACGGTACAGAGGGAGTCAGCAAGGACTCCTTGTATTTGTAATATAGCCTCTTTCGAGGTCTGACTTCTGTCGGTGTCGAATTGATATCCGTGTTCGCGCTCGCCTATATAAGCATGCTCTTCACATTATCCGCATGTGAGTAGCGTTCGCCATCTCGCGGCAAGGTTGGAACTAATGCTGCGCGATGGCTGACCTCCTACAGACATCCCTAAGAGAGTTGGCTGGGATCGTCCAAACATGTTTACCACGGGATATCCTCAAGACATCCTATATTAATCTCGAGCAGACCAATGTCTTACTAGTACCTCCCACAGACGTCTATAAGAGAGTGCGTTAGGATCGTCTTATCACGGTCACGACAGGATATCCTCAAGACATCCTATATTAATCTCGGGAAGACCAATGTATTACTAATATCTCCCATAGACGTCTATAAGAGAGTGCGTTGGGATCGTCCAATCACGGTCGCGACAGGATATCCTCAAGACGTTCTATATTAATATCGAGCAGACCAATATCTTACTAGGATCTCCCGCAGACGTCTATAAAAAAGTGCGTTGGGATCATCTAATCACGGTCGCGTCAGGATATCCCCAAGACGTTCCAGATTAATATCGAGCAGACCAATGTCTTACTAGTACCTCCCAGAGACGTCTATAAGAGAGTGCTTTGGGATCGTCTAATCACGGTTGCAACAGGATATCCTCGAGATATCTTATATTAATCTCGAGTAGACCAATGTCTTAGTAGTAACTCCCATAGACGTCTATAAGAGGGACCGTTGGGATCGTCTAATCACGGTTGCGACAGGATATCCTCAAGACATCCTATATTAATCCCGGGTAGAACAATATCTTACTGGTACCTCCCATAGACATTCATAAGACGTACTATCTTGGCAGGACACGAATGGGACTGTCTCAGGATGGTCCCGGGATCAATTTTGCTGTGTGGGACTTTCCGAAAAAAATACAACAATATTTTAAGATATTAAAATCTATGAAATTTTCCACTTTTTCGAGAAAATTCATCTTTTTCTCGAAGTTCGCCATTTTGAATTTTTTTTCACTCAAAAAATACAAAAACTCCGGAAAAAATGCCGCTCAACATGGAGTAGGCCAACATTTCCTTTGATTTTTTTTTATCGATTGACAAAAAAAATCCCAGCCGGACTTATTTCACAAAACACCACTCTGAAAATTTTTGAGGATTTATAAAGAACCTCAGAGTTTGAAAAATTGAGAAGAAAAAAAATTGAAACTGGTAATCCTCGAAAAAATTTCGATATTTTTTTTAAACGTGATAAAAAAATAGAACGAAAAGTCGGCTCACTCCATGTTAGGCGGCATTTTTTCCGGAATTGATCAAAGTTTTTTTTTAGTAAAAAAAAATTTAAATGGTGGACTGAGAAAAACATGATTTTTCTCGTAAAAGTGCAAAATTTCATAGATTTTGATATCTTAAAAATTTTTTGTATTTTATTCGGAAAGTACATTTAAAGACGAAAATTTTGGAAAAAAAAACATCCCAATTAGTTAATTTTGGAAAAAGTCATGGCTATTGGAAAAAAGCCTTTTCTTTTTAGTTGGGTAAAAAAATTTGAAAATTTCCTGAAAAATGTTTTTAATGGAGTCTCTCAAAAAGGTCTCCTAGTAAACAGCTCACTGCTAACATCTCTATCACAAAAACTCACTAAAACTTGACAGCTCTCCGATTTGACAAGCCTATCAGGTCTCTGGCTTGAAAACTTGGCTGGTCACTTACCGACGTTGGTGGACAATGTCGCCCTGCAGTCGGTAAATAGGGGATCGCAGGATTAAAGACCCAGAGACTGCAATCTGATAGGCTTGAAAAATGGGAGAACTGTCAAGTAGTAGAACGATTTTGTGGTAAAGATGTTATCGGAGAGCTGTTTACTGGGAGACTTGGTTTGTGGGAAAAATATTATTTGAGAGGGTTATTATTTAGTGGAGATTTATCCTGGTAGGCTTGTCATTTGATAGGGTTATCAAAATGTTTCTGTTAGGCATATATGTTATACGGTAGACTTGTTAATTGGCAGTGATATTACGGTAGTGTTTTATTGTGATAGAAATGTATTTCCGGTAGAAAAATAAATGATAGAGCAGTAAATGTGAGAAACAAGGTTTAATATCGAACAATATACACTCACATAATAATGAAAAGCATCGATTAAAAAAAGCTAACTCAATATAATAGAAATTCATTTATTTTTTTAATAAGTACTTTCTCAAATTTGGGGGAGAACGGGAATATGACGGTCCCTAAAAAGACATGGATTTTGTTGCAATGCACAATGAGAGCTTTATGAAGTGGTTCTTGAAAGTAACGGCCGTAAAATCACTGAAACCAATATTCAATTTACTCTTTCATCGAAAGAAAACAAATTCCTGAAGTGACCGTCATTATTCAAAGATTCGGGAAAATATTAACACTGATCGAAAATAGAATTTGACTGACAAAGCAGTGCCAATGGGATATTCATGCAGAAATGATTTTTTTAAATTAATAAATAGAAATAAATATTCTTTATTGTTTATTTATATTATTTATTGATATTCATCTGTGAGCAAAAATAAATTCTGATACGACAACGTTTAATATTTCTCAAGGCAAGATTATTATAATTAAATAAATATAACAGATGAAAATATTGTTATTTGTAATTTTCAATGAGATATACATACATAGTCAATTCTTTATTGAGATATTAGAGTTCCTTATCAGCCATGAGGCGTAAGTTCCTAATGTAAGATTCATATTTATATCAGCACAATGAGGACATTGATATTAATTTTTACAATGAGTTAATATAAATTCATTTATAATAATAAATCTATTACCATTAATTTCTGTCAATGGATGCCCTGAAAAAAATTAAATGATCATGCGATTTCTCGTAAATGGGATGATTATTTTTTCTCCGTTCTCTCTTACATCGATGATTTTTTATATTTAACAAAAACACTCACAATGCATTTACACACTCACCATATACTGCTGAGAGAAAAAATGATATTTACAACAGGCGCTCGTCGTTTAAGGTAATTCTTGCAATACGATCGAGTCGCTAGAACATCGACACCTGAGTTTTTAATCGTAAGGATATCTTATAATAACAGAAAAATATTAAATTAAATTAAACTGATTGAATTGAATTGAAGCCTTATTTTATATTCTTTAAATTTGTCTTTTTAAATTCTTCATCACTTTAAAAAAAAATCATCGTGAAATCTTTCTTGACTTTGACTTTGAATTTGAGTTTGGATATGAAATTTTAAGAAATTGATTACTGGATTACTGAATTAATCGCGATTAATCGCAAGGACTACCTTAACGGCCAAATTTAATACGCACTCTTATGCTTTCGCTCCTAAAGTCTCCCTTTATTTAGCTGAGCAAAATTTGTCATTCATATGTATTTCCATCGATAATTTTTATTTTTCAAAAACCTTCAAATTTTGATTGGTCAACTGGTCATAAATTTCCTTCGGAATGACCGATTTGATGATTGTTGTGAAATCTGAAACGACCCGAGTAAGCTCATGTCAGACAGGTAAATTTTTGTGATCATGAAATTTGTCAGTAATTTTCCTGATTATCGACAAATAACCAAGAAATAGTTCGAGAAAACATTTTTTAGCATAAGAAATTGAATTAAAAATCATCAAATTTTCGATACAAATTCCCATTTTCTCCTAATACAATAATAAATAAAGTGAATTTCTCGAAGAATTGCTCGAATACATTCTCTAAGAATAATGAGAATTTTTGAAAAATCTTAAAATTATATATTCATCAAATTTATCCTCACTACTAATTCCGCTTCGTATCCTTCGTACTGCTTGGAAAAAAATCAACAAATTGTGGCACGCAAAAAATAAGCTAACAAAAAAAACAAGGATTGTTTATTGTAAGTAAACAAAAAAAACCCAAAAATCTCGCTTGCTCATTACGAGCTTCGAGCGATTGAAATTTGGGCTCGCTTGACGCGGAAAGTGACGTTCGCAGGTCCCGACGAGAGGCACACGATCAGCAAAATGTCATCGACGAAAGTCGAGTGCCAGGAGATTAGCTCGGACGGTCCGAGAGTCGAGGAAATAGCGTCTTACAGTTACACGTTGCACGAGGACAATGAGACAAAGCCACAGAATGGTATGCTGATCGAGGAATATTCCGAGAGCGAAGAAAATCATAAGGGGAAATTGGGGGTAAATCGTGGTGTATCGATAGTATCGATATCCGACGACGAATCGACACTGAGAGCGATATCACGCGATGTCAGCTGCGACGATATGCAAAATCCTGAATTATCGTCGATCTACGGAATACCCGAGGAAGTGTTTTTGCAAAATGGCAAAATAATCGAGGAAAAGAGTATCGAGAATGCGACACCTTACGGCGCCATGAGATACACCGAGACTATCATGGAAGAACGCTCGATCGAGGAATCTTTGTCCGGTAAAAAACCGTGCAAAACGGAAATCGTCGAGACGTCGAAAAAGCAAAGAGCATCCATCGTCGAGGGTCGATTTTCTCGTGAAACCTCGAGAAACGATGATAACGAGAGACAAATTGAAATCGACGATTGTCCTGTCGCGAGAAATGGCATTTTGGAAAATGGTAGACTCTCCGGACAATCGTCCAAAATATCCAGGGTCGATTCTGTCGAGGAACAAAAAACGAAAAAGGTTGATCTCGAAGAGCCTCAGACTCCAGTCTTGGAGAAGGGAAAACTCTCCAGACAATCCTCCAAGATTTCCAGAGTTGATTCTGTCGAGGAACAAAAAGCGAAAAAGGTTGATCTCGAAGAGCCTCAGACTCCAGTCTTGGAGAAGGGAAAACTCTCCAGACAATCCTCCAGAATTTCCAGAGTTGATTCTGTCGAGGAACAAAAAGCGAAAAAGGTTGATCTCGAAGAGCCTCAGACTCCAGTCTTGGAGAAAGGAAAACTCTCCAGACAATCCTCCAGAATTTCCAGAGTTAATTCTGTCGAGGAACAAAAAGCAAAAAAGATTGATCTCGAAGAGCCTCAGACTCCAGTTTTGGAGAAGGGAAAACTCTCCAGACAATCCTCCAGAATTTCCAGGGTGAATTCTGTTGAGGAACAAAAGGCAAAGAAGATTGATCTTGAAGAGCCTCAGACTCCAGTCCTGGAGAAGGGAAAACTCTCCAGACAATCCTCCAGAATTTCCAGGGTTGATTCTGTCGAGGAACAAAAAGCAAAAAAGATCGATCTTGAAGAGCCTCAGACTCCAGTTGTCGAGGAGAGTAAACTATCGCGACAAAATTCGCGATTTGGCAGCGTAGAATCGGTAGAATCGTCGAGAGGAAGGATCAATGATGTTTCACGGCAAAATTCGCAAAAAGCAACGAGACCAGACGATGAGGAGATCGATGAGGAGATGGAGGCACTTTTGGAACGCGTTAAACGTCAGCGAAGCGTTCTCAGCGATATTCTCGTTAAGGAAGGCGAGATCGAAGAATCAGGTAAGGGCCGAGAAACCCAAAAATCGAGTGTCTTTGAAATTAAAAAAAAAAAAATGTTATTGGACATCGAGAAGAAAATTTTTTGACCGTAATAATTGGGACGTTGCCATTTTTATCAATTTCGTAAATCATCCAATAGTATTTTTTAATTGTTTTTTTTTTTTTTTTAATCCAACGGAACTGCAACAATTTACGTGAAGTGCACTTGCGACTAAATTATTTATCTCAGTGACGCGAATCAGCGATTTAATAGAAAAAAAGCTTCGCAATTTAGTGAAATATATGTTCAATGTTTGTCTCGTCTTTATTCCTTAACTTGAGGTACCCACATGAAAAACACGTCCCCAAATGTTAATTATGCTTTCGTCATATTTTAATGATTGATTTTTTTTTTAAATAAAAATGTCTTTTTTCCAATCCCGATTACCTCATTGTCGCTAATCTAACAGCAATGCCGATACAAACAATAATTATTGCTTGCATGGGACACAAAGTTGGTCCGGCGCGCCGAGTGATGATTCGCTTCGTTCATTCGTAAAAAGGTAAGAATAAAACGACGAATTAAATGAAGAATAATTTTCTTGCAAAAAATATAAAAAGTAAATAAATAATGCTGCAAGAGTGTGATGTGACTTAGATGGCTTTTACTCGCTTCGAGACAAGGTCTCAGTTTTCTTATCGATAAATACAAAAAGTTCAATCTAGCGTTAAGCAAGAATTAAAAAAAAAATCCACATCTCTCATTGTAAAATTTGGCTAATCTTTATTTGTTTCGACGTTAAAAAAAACGAATAAACAGCCGCGCCAGCCATCGTCAATTCGGACTTTGAGGATTGCATGATCTACGAAACACAGAGCAGGACCTTTACGATAAAGACATCCGGATTACCCAGACCCGATGCCAAATGGTTCAAAGATGGAAAACCTTTGAGAGCCGCCGACAAGGCTAAAGCCAGTCATACCGGTGATACGCACATTCTCACCCTCAACAAAGCTGCGGAAGCCGATACAGCGCTCTATCAATTGGTACTTACGAACAAACTCGGTGAGAAAAGCGTCGATGCTTTTATCGAGGTTGGACCTGTCAGTGACCTTCGAAAACCACGATTTTCCACACCACTCGCTGACATTAATCCCGAGAAGGATGGCACCGGTGTCTTCACGGCAATTCTTACAGCCGATCCTGTACCGGATCTTGTTTGGTAACTTTCTTTTTATTAATACTGGCGGTAATTCAAAATTGAACAAACGAATATTTGAATCACTAATGAATAATTAGATAATTGAATGGGTGAATAATTGAACAATTGAATAATTGAATCACTGAAAATTTGAATAATTGAACAATTAAATATTTAAACAGTTGGACAATTGAATAAACAAATAATTGATAAATTTCGATATCATTTCAATTTCGAACGTGATGCATAGGACTCGAAACGGCGAAGAAATATCACCGGATGACGAGCGAATTCGCATGGATCTTAAGCATAAAACGGTCGAAGATCGTCTGGAGGAATGTACCATCACGCTTACACTGTCGAATTGCGGAGTCGAGGATATTGGAAAGTTTAGGGTAACCGCGACGAATAAATGGGGCGATGATAGCTGTGGCGTGAGTAATCTATATTTTCTAATAAAAATAAAAAAACACTCAATCATACTGGACTATATTTGATGAGAAATTTCAATGAATCAATGGGGTCGAGTCAGCGTCAAAACGGCGATTTTTAATAATAATTTATAATTTTTGGAGAATGTCTACAAATATGATGTATCGTCCACCATTTGAGGTACCAAATGAACAATTTTTTGGGACTAGTTAGAACCAGGGCTGCGAATTTTTTAATTAAAAAAATTAAACAATTATTTTTTAAACCTAATGTTGGGATTAAAAATTTAAAAAATATTTTTTAATCCAAATGTTGGGATTAAAAATGAAAAAATTATTTTTTAATCCAAATGTTGGGATTAATAATTAAAATATTATTTTTTAATCTCAATGTTGAGATTGAAGATTACAAAATTAATTTTGAATTCGTATGCTAGGAATAAAAATTGCAATGCCGAATTTTTATTCGGGTGTTGGAATTATAATTTCATGGAAAATAAAACAAAAAATATGAATTTACGAAAAAGTTTATCAAAAAAATTTTTAACATGAATACTTACATGGCTATATTTATGTCGTTACATTTTCTTGAAGCATCCTTTTAATATTTGCCTTAGCGAGTACTCGTTGCTTAAAATGTGTCACTTCCATTATTTTATTGTATTTTGGTAAATTTAACTAACATAAAATAAACTGTACAAATTAACATGTGGTGACTGTGTCTCGGAATACAAGCGTAACCCGGAAAACAAGTTCATATCTGAACATATCGAAATGTATCTGAATCGGATATGATCAGACAAGAAAAATGGCTAGGTCTGATCATGCAGTGTTATGACAGACCATGTATGCACATATCTGACCATGCATGATCAGGTCAGGGCTATTTTTATAATTTTGAGAGCAGACCCGTCCATATCGCAGCAGGTCTGACCAGATCCAATCCCCAGGCGAGGTCTGATCTCGTTGAACTAGATCTGATTTTATCGGGTCAGATCTGTTCATGTCAGACAGATCTAATTTTATTGGACCAGATCTGCTCATGTCAGACAGATCTGATGTTATTGGACTGGATCTGATCATGTCAGACAGATGCAATCTTATTGGACCAGATCTGATCATGTCAAACAGATCTGATCCTACCGGACTATAGATCTGAATGTATAAGAATAACACACCGTGGATCCCAGTAGACCCGGATATCCATGAACAATAGACCTGCCCATCTGATAGAATATATTATGGTTTATCTGAACTATCAGACCAGATATGACTCCGACTATATCAGAGCAAATCTTACCCCGCTGAAACAGATCAAACCTTTATTAGAGCAGTCATTAAGATATTAAGATGTTTACATATGTAGAGCAGGCATGGGTTATCATATAAATATATATTCATATATTTATGTGATATTGAACTAATTAAACCAGTACTTTTTCTTTTCACTTCACCCACTCAAAAGCATGGTTTACAAATAACTCATCACTTGACGTGTTACGATAAGGTATGAGTGTACACTACGATCTCGATTTATGCAGCTTCGATATAAGCAAGAGTCCCCACTATCCGGCGGATATCGATCGACGTGGCACATGGTGTGAGAGCGCTGGTGTGAGAGCAGACAGGGCTCCCGACTGGTGTGAGATGCGCGTGGACGCACGGGCGACATTTGCGCAACTTCGATTTAAGCAAGTGTCTAGCAGTGCCAGTCCCGCCGCTTTTGCTTAAATCGAGATCGTAGTGTATAAGACTTCGTATATTTTCCAGGTTCGGTATCGTATTTGATGGGATAGAATTTTATATGAACGTATCTGCTCATGTATGACATCATATATGTTCAGATACGGCTTCACGCTGCCAACTCGTCTTGGTACCTAATCAGATATAAACATATATGAAATCTATATAGCAGACCCGGGAAAAAAAATCATATATGATCATATATAATCATATATGATCATGTATGATCATTTATGATGTCATGTTAAGGCATATATAATTATATATGATTATATATGTCCATTTTTTCCCGGCATACATGATCATACATGGGCATATATAATCATATATGATTCATATATGATTATATATGATCATATATGATTTTTTTCCCGGGGAGTCTGGTACCATATTTGATCGGATATGATCTTATACGAATAGATACGTTCATATATCACGTCATCTTTGTTCAGATACGGCTGCACGCTGCCAACTCGCCTCGGTACCTGACCAGATAAAAACATATATGAGCAGAGTCCATATGGCAGAGTCTGGTATAGTACTTGATCGGATATGATCTTATACGAACAGATACGTTCACATATCAGATCATGTATGTTCTGTCACGGCTTCACGCTGCAAACTCGTCTTGGTACCTGATCAGATATACACATATATGAGATCTACATAGCAGAGTCCGGTACCGTACTTGATCGGCTATGATCTTATATGAACAGATACGTTTACATGTCACATCATGTATGTTCAGATACAAATTTACGGTACCAACTCGCCTTGGTACTTAGCCAGATATAAACTGATATGATTTCATATATGGTCAAGCCAGATACCGTATTTGACCAGATATGTTCTTATATATGCATATATAATGTGAAATATGATCAGACCGAATCATATATGATACTGTAAAATATCAGATATGGTTATATCTGATATATATATGACAATATCTGAAACATATATGAACATATTCACTCAGATATGAACTTTTTTCACGGAAATACCATAACTATATATGCATACTTCCTGGTCATATGTTCGGCAAGATTACTGTTAGAGTATTAAAGATGGTGTTGTGTGACCTTTACCTCTAGTTAACCATGGCGGAACACAAAATAAAAGCGCGAAAAAATTGAAATTCGACTCCTTCAAATAATAATAAAAATAACAGAAAAAATTATTGTAATTGTTGATTAAATTTTTCTTTGTATGCATTTCCTCCCGTCTAGAGGCTTTCACCTATTACAGGGTCGGCCCGGGTCAGTAGCCAGTCCCCCCTGATATGAGGACCTGGTCCGGATCACTAACCCGGTCCCATGCGGCCGCATCCGACTTCCCCCCCTGCAACGCATTTGCTAAGGAGTGGATTCTCATAGGCACAGAGAAACTGCGGAAAGCCTGTGTCACTACAGCCGGCCTTGAGTTCGTCTTCCGATGCCGGAGCTACGTCAGGTTTCGTCGAGATATTGTAAACATGGACTACAGCTATATACATGTGACTCACACCTGTACGAGTACTTGTGTATGTCACATATATATATCTGGAGCTTGTCACGCCCATATTTTTATTTCTCGACGAAACTACGGCACAGGAAATCGAACCCAGGACCTTCCGATTCTCTGGTTTAGAGGCAAGCACGCTACCCACACAACAATAATACGTCCCAAGTACGTCTTTTGGACATCACACCAATTGTCCCGTGACGGTAATGGGATGGTCCCATGGGATACCCATGGGCTTTAAAGTGTCCGCTGTGTTTACCGGAATGGGATGGTCCCATTGGCATCCCGAGATATCCTCGGGACGTCTCTGAGACTGCAAACACAGCAGACTGGAGATATCGGTAAGATATTGTCGAGACTCCTATAAGACGTCACCGAGATATTCCAGAATTATTAGTCACAAAATAATACTTCCCAAGTACGTCTTTTGGATGATCCCATGGGATACCCATGGGCTCTAAAGTGTCCGCTGTGTTTACCGGAATGGGACGGTCCCACGGCCATCCCGAGATGTCTTCAGGATATCTTCGGGACCTCTCCTGGACTGCCAATGCAGTAGTCGATAATAATTCTTGTTTCGATTTAATTTTAATTAATTTCAATTGATTAATTAAATGTTAACAAAATGTGTACGGTACAGAGGGAGTCAGCAAGGACTCCTTGTATTTGTAATATAGCCTCTTTCGAGGTCTGACTTCTGTCGGTGTCGAATTGATATCCGTGTTCGCGCTCGCCTATATAAGCATGCTCTTCACATTATCCGCATGTGAGTAGCGTTCGCCATCTCGCGGCAAGGTTGGAACTAATGCTGCGCGATGGCTGACCTCCTACAGACATCCCTAAGAGAGTTGGCTGGGATCGTCCAAACATGGTTACCACGGGATATCCTCAAGACATCCTATATTAATCTCGGGAAGACCAATGTATTACTAGTATCTCCCATGGACGTCTATAAGAAAGTGCGTTGGGATCGTCCAATCACGGTCGCGACAGGATATCCTCAAGAAGTCCTATATTAATATCGAGCAGACCAATATCTTACTAGGATCTCCCAGAGAGGTCCATAAGAGAGTGCTTTGGGATCGTCTCATCACGGTCGCGACAGGATATCCTCAAGACGTCCTATATTAATATCGAGCAGACCAATGTCTTCCTAGTACCTCCCGCAGACGTTTATAAGAAAGTGCGTTGGGATCATCTAATCACGGTCGCGACAGGATATCCCCAAGACGTTCCATATTAATATCGAGCAGACCAATGTCTTATTAGTACCTCCCACAGACGTCTATAAGAGAGTGCTTTGGGATCGTCTAATCACGGTTGCAACAGGATATCCTCGAGATATCTCATATTAATCTCGAGTAGACCAATGTCTTACTAGTACCTCCCATGGACGTCTATAAGAGGGACCGTTGGGATCGTCTAATCACGGTTGCGACAGGATATCCTCAAGACATCCTATATTAATCCCGGGTAGAACAATATCTTACTGGTACCTCCCATAGACATTCATAAGACGTACTATCTTGGCAGGACACGAATGGGACTGTCTCAGGATGGTCCCGGGATCAATTTTGCTGTGTGGGTAGCCACTATTCCAGAGTACCGGTTATTGTTGATTAAATTATTATTATTATTATTATTATTTTTTAAATTTCTTACTCCCCAACATAAAATTAAAAATAAATTGTTATTGGAGTAGGTGGGATTAGAAACTAAGAAATTATTTTTTAATCCTAATGTCGGGATTAAAAATTAAATAATTATTTTTTAATGCAGTGGTCTGGATTAAAATTTTTATTTATATTTTTTAATCCTCATGGCGGGATTAGAAATTAAAAAATTATTTTTAATCCGAGTTTTTTGAATTAGCAAATTTAAAAAAAAATTTATTCGAGTCCTAATTCAATTTTTTTTAATGCAATATTTGCAACCCTGGTTAGAACCCTTAAGATGCACCGGTTTCCTGAAAAACCTAGTTTTGAGTTTTTACACTGTGACGTGACTTTTCTTAACGCATGAAAAGCCGACTCTTCGTGTCACAAAACAGCTCACGAGATCACTCAAGGATTGGGTGCCAGCTATCGCAATAAATTACGATAGCAAAATTTATATTTCCTTGAGCTTTCTCGCGAGTTCTTTCTTTGCCTGGCTAGCTGCCCTTGTGGATAGTAGAGGGGCGCGGTTAGGGGACGTTGGAACTTCCAAATAATTACTCTGTGGCGACGGAGTTTGGGAAACACAAATTTCTTTATTCAAATTAATTATTATTTCGACTCGCGGAAGGCGAGACGAAATCAAAGGCAAACAAAAGTCAAAATTCCCTTTTTCAATAAACAATTCTTATTCAACTATTAACAAGCTCGCGTCTCTTGCTTCTATACAATTTAAATTGCGGTTCACTTTTCTCGTGATCTCGTTTCTCGTTCTTTAATCCTCGAATAACTAATTCCTCTCGGCCTCGTGGCAATATCGCGCCTCAAACACAAAATGGCCGATATTTCCACGGTTTTCCCCGTTTCAACAGTCTTGTACAAAATGGCCGCTGTTTTACGATAGCTCCCGATTTTACTCAGACCGAGAGTTCTAAACAAATTACGCTAATTAACCTATGGACTCTCGCTTCCGCGTAATAACCAAAATGAATCCCTCTCGGCGATTCTAACATTTAATAAAGAACGGAACGCGCTAAGATGTTGGTCGCGGTAAAGACTCGAATTAGATGTGCGTTAACGTGCCGTCGCGACAATATTGCTACGATTCTGGGCCTTCGGCCCTTGGAATTGCTTTTACTCGCGAATTCCCTTTCACCCTTTCCCAAAATCGAGCAAAACGACGATCTTACCGGTTTGTTCTCTGCAGAAGGGGCCCGTAAGGTAGCAGGCTCCCATCTTTGATATATTCGGTAGACGCGCTTTCTTGGGCGACGGACCTCGATAACGCCACGGTAACAACGTCTTTCCTCGTTCAACACTTCGGCAGGAGTCCTGGAGAGAACTTCCGCAATCGTCCTCGTAAGCTCGGTTCACCCCCACCCATGATTAATAATGATCGAACTAAGCGCGATCCTAATCGATTAGCGCGATACGTTCGGAGTGGGAGACGATCGATAGTCAAGCGCGGGATCGATGACGATAGCGATTCTCTCTCATATATTAAGAACGAGGGAAAATAATAATAATGACGTTCTCGTTGAGCTGACGTCCGAGAAGGTGCGAAGCTGGATTTTGCGCTCTCTCAGCGATGATGCCGAGAGCGACAACGACGAATGATGGTGGTGTGCGTGGCTCTCGTCGATCATGAAGACAGAGGTTCACGTGCATGAGCTACGGATCTCGATGGTGTTAGTGACGAGAGCGTTGAATATGGCTCTCGTTAACCGCGGTGCTCTTTCGTTCAATTTCGTTGACGATGCCGATGTTGGTAACGACGGAGACCGTCGTTTGCTCAAGAGAAATATTGAAAATATACAAAAAGAATTAAAATCTAACGACAAATTACAATTTGGCCCTGTTGGTTGCGTTCGAGAGGGACTCAGCCGTGGAGCGAGGTTGTTCCACGTACGTTATCGAGTCATTTGTGACGCGTGCAAAAATACGACGTCACAACACTCTGCGCGTGATTCAGAATAAACCACTCGACGGATTTTGTTCTACAACATCTCATTTTCATTTTGATTAAAGTAGAAAATTAAGACCAGGACAATGCCTGGAAAGTCAAAAAAACGCTAACAACTTTAAAACAGGTCTGCAACTCTGAAATAAAGGGCTAAAGAACCCTGATTAGCTGTATCCTTGATACAGCCGTAAGTTTTACGCAGATACGTCTATGTATAAGGGGATATTCGGGCGATTGGAAAAACAATACGAATCAATGTTTCAAACACTACCGACTTTACTCACTTATGCACCAATAGATGGCAGTCATCTATATCAACCTGCCCACGAAATGACCTCTATTACAAATGAAAACATAGATGTATCCACGTCAAAAATGTGCCGCGTTCATCGTATGAGAAAAAGCGTCACGAAGAAAATGAGACGTCGTACATACAGGTCTGGAAACTCCGTCAAATCAGGTGACTCCGTTATCTGCTACATTTTTGAAACTGTTAGGGGCCGCTAGAGGCGCTAACCTTGTCCCCTGCGGCGGTGAGACGCGATGCAACGGCAGGTGAGGTAGACCGTGGTGGGGGTAATGAACAAGGACAGCACAAATCGCTACAATAATTCGTATCTGTCCGTCTCCGTCACACCTAAGCTCAATCCCGTCTGGAACTTGAAACAGTGAATGTTTCGACAACACGATCCTGCTACTGGGGATAAATAAAGCGCCGCGGCCGCGCGTGGTAGCAATTCAAATTAGGAAGTGTTCGGATAACGGGCCCTTCCCCCACTACCAAAAATCGTGAGAGTTTCCAGACCTGTATGTACGACCGTGGTAAAACCCGTTGAGCGGTTTATTCTGAATCACGCGCACACCGAAAAAAGGTTTAGTAATATCAAATACCCAGCTGCGATCACGGAAAATTCATTTGAATCAAACGTCACATATTCGATTTGATTACCCCGTTGTTGAAATAATAAAACTGGTGTCGTTCTTTCGAATGTATACCGCATTCACCGCACTTACAATATTGGATCAAAATGATTTCAAACGAGATTGAGTCAACAACTTGTTTTCTCATTCAATCGAATTTTTAGTCATTTACTGGAAGTAAATAAAATTGTTTTAACTGTATTCTCATCAACAAAATCTAGTTTTAATTTGAGCTATTCATCCAGTTCAAAAGAATAGTAAATGCTTTCAAGTCGATCAAATTGTTTGATAAATTCGACTAAATATTTAAATGCAGCCACAACACATTTAGTCAATAGTACGTATCTTAAATGCCACGATCTCGGCGCTTCGCCCGAGATTCGTAAGGTGGCGACGACCGGCGCCAGCGAGACAGCCACTGAGTATCCATAAGTACCAGTGTATTACCAGCATCGGGGTCCCCAATAAACTTTGAATTGATGGAAAATTACCCGCGCTCTGTGGTCGCGCAGTTCTATAGACTAAGGATATTTGAATGAGATCACTTTGGAGGCGTTCGTGCTCCTTATGACAGCAAGGATAAATAAGTTAAGTTTTTACTTAACTGTTCATCTCACGATTAATTAGTTAAGTAAAAGCCCTTGTAGCTTAAAAAAATATTGCGTATCATCAAATGTTTTGTTAATTTAATTGAAATTTTCGGGCTTTATATTAATTACATTTTTTCCTGCGAACAACATCTGAATTGCATAGAAAATCTAAACAGTTCATTCAACTAAACCATTTGGTTATGCAATCGCATATTGAGTGCATTTTACCAAATATAGAATCAAAGCAATGTAATTTTCAATTGGGCGGATTCTCTACTCTGTTGGGTCAAGGATATATGTATTCATGGGAATGCAATGTTTGTTTCCATTTTAATACACGTTTTGAGTTAACTGAATTACACATTTCGTTCGCTACCCGTAAGCGCCGGGTTTAGTTAATTCAAGCCAAATTTTTTTCATTTTTTCAAACCTTTTTCTCGGTGCAGAGTGTAAAAACTCAAAACTGGGTTTTCCAGGAAACCGGTGTACCTTAAGGGTTCTAGTTAATCCCAAAAAATTGTTCATTTGGTACCTCAAATGGTGGATGATATATCATATTCGTAGGCATTCTACAAAGATTATAAATTACACAGGCCCACAAAAAAAAGGTTGTGTGTGCTGGGTGTCCCACTAAATCTCTCCTACATATGTAGTCCCGCTGAACACGATTCTGAAGTTAGAATTAGGGGTCGCACATGAAATATTCGAGAAAAGTCATAAAAACTGATAAAAATCATGGTCTAGCAATCTTTTCGCACAAACAAAAAGTCGTGTATGCTGGGTGTCCCACTACGTTTTTCCTACGTATTTAGTCCTGCTGAACACGAATCTGAAGTTAGAATTAGGGGTCGATGAAGGAATGCTCGAGAAAATCCATAAAAACTGATAAAAGTATCCCCTAACAAACCAAGTCACTTAAAAGTGACCATGAAAATTGGGTCTCTCGGCGGTCGCTATACCCCGTTGAAATTTGACCCTTCGCTTTGTGATTGCACCACGGTCGCTTTGTGGTCGCACCACGGTCGCTTCGTGGCCGCACCACGGTCGCTGTTCTAGATGGCGCCACGATCGAGAGCGACCATGCGGTGACTATGCGGCGACTATGCGGTGACTCTAAGATCGCTTATAACCGCTGAAATTGAGGGTTTGACCAGAAAGCGACCGCAAACGAGCGGTCGCTTAGTTTGGTAGGGTCATTATATTTTTATGGATTTTCTAAAAAAAAAAGTTGTGTGTGCTGGGTGTCCCACTACATTTTTCCTACGTATTTCGTCCCGTTGAACACGAATCTAAAGTTAGAATTAAGGGTCGATGAGGAAATAATCGAGAAAATCCATAAAAACTGATAAAAATATCATGATACCCCTATCAGTTTTTATGGATTTCCTCGAGCATTTCCTCATCGACCCCTCATTCTAACTTTAGATTCGTCTTCAATGGGACAAAATACGTAGGAAAAACGTAGTGGGACACCCGGCATACACAGCTTTTTTTTGTGCGAAAAGATTACTAGATAATGATTTTTATCAGTTTTTATGGATTTTCTCGAGCATTTCATGTGCGACCCCCAATTTTAACTTCAGATTCGTATTGAGCGGGACAAAATACATAGGAAAAATGTAGTGGGACACTCAGCACACACAACTTTTTTTTTGTGGGCCTGTGTTATTATTAAAAATCTCCGTTTTGACGCTGACTCGACCCTCTCAAATCATTGATTAATTGTTGCAGCTTTAACACTATAATGCGTTATTGTTGACGAAATAATCGATATATTGGACTAAATTGAACAAATTACTTAGATTATTGATTTATAAATTAACGTTGATTTCACGAACTATATTGCAAAATATCAAACAGGCCGATCTCGATCTTCTCGTGCAACCTGAGATTCTCGAGTTCAAGGACATAAACGCGGCTGTGGAGGAGCCGGCAACGTGGGAAGTGATAATAAAGTCAAATCCAAAAGCGACATTAACGTGGGAAAAGGGAGGCATCGTGCTCGACGACGAGGCGAGATACACAACGGAGGATGATTACAAAAAGATGAAATATAGTCTCGTGATGAAGCAGGTCGAGTACGAGGACGCTGGAACTTACAAAGTAACGGCGCGAAATTATTTGGGCGAGGACAGCGCTCAGGCTGAATTGATACCTTACAGTGAGTCCTTGTTCTTTCTCGCCTCCTCACTAAGGAAATATTTTTCGAGGTGTTAATGTTAATAGTACCCAGTGAACACAGTAATGTCGCAATAATGTAACGGCAATATTACCGTTTGTAACATGTAATATTACATATACGTTACATGTAAGTTACTATTTCCTCCTCAGTAATATAACATTGTTATATAAAAGTTATGTAACAGTTATGTAACAGTTATATAACAATTACAGTACTCTTATATGTATACAAATGATGTAACCACAATATTGGAATGTAATGTTAAATGAATGTAACTGTTATATTGCATTTATATAACAGCAATATTATGGTGATGTCATTGTAATATTTCAGTTATATTACTGCAATATGATTATTTTGCAAATTTTGTTTACATTACTGTAATGTAAAAACGTTATATACCAGTTATGTAACCTGCATATAACAAATGGTACATAGCATGTTACTTCCACGTTATATAACAGTTATCTATCACAAGAATAACATTGTAACATTACATGTAACTTTCATGTTATATTGCCGCAATATAACATATGTTACATTGCTGTAATGTCACTTCGTTATAACCATGTTACATAACAGCTACAAAACTTTGTTACATTACTGTAATGTAACAAAGTTACATACCAGTTATGTAACCTGCATGTAACAAATGTTACATAACATGTTATTTGCACGTTATATAACAGCTACGTTACATAGGAATAACATTGTAACATTACATGTAACTTCCATGTTAAATTGCTGCAACATAACTCGTTCACTGGGTAGGTTTGAAATATTCGAAAATGCATGTTTCAAAAAAATTTACAGCCGAGCCGCCGACATTCGTCCAAGGATTGGTGGACGGTGCGGTACGCTGTGACCTTGGAATTGAATTCAAGGTCGAGGCAGCTGGAATAGCGAGACCAAAGTTAAGGTGGTTCTTGAACGGCGATGAGATCGTCAATGACTCTCGTCACACAATTGTAACGACGATCGAGGAGCACGTTTTTAGTACCCTCAAGATAGCGAATTTCGCTGCCTGCAACGAGGGTGAATTGTCGTGTGTAGCGACGAATCTCGCTGGTAAATCGACGACAACGTGCAAAGCCTCGATGATCCGCTTGTCACCGACGTTCGAGTCTCACTTGCCGCGCTCGGCCCAAGTCGACGAGGGTCAACCTCTCGAATTGACCGCCCAAGTCGACGGTAGTCCTTATCCGACTGTCGCTTGGTACAAGGACGGAGAACAGATAACACCCGACGATCACGTGAGGATCGAAAAATTGCCGAATGGCGTTACGAAACTCAGCATCGATAAGGTGGTGCCCACTGATAGCGGTGCTTACAAACTCGTGGCAAAGAATTCCAACGGAGAGAACGTCGCTCTTTGCGCAGTTGCCGTCAAACGTGAGCTTTTTTTTCAATTCTCGAATTATTTAAATGTATTTTGCTTGCTCATGAAGGAAACTTAGTTTTGGAGAAAATTTTTTTCGAAATTTTCATGTCGGTATGCTCAAAATGTCCCAAAATCACATTTTTTTTTAAATGGCCAGACGTAGACTACCGTTAAAAAGTTTGGAAACACTCACTCCGATTCCGCACCGCACAACAAGTTTCACCACTCTTTTAAAAATGCAGATGTTTCAATTCAACAATCGCCGTTTCAAAGAGGACATATTCAGCTTCATTTCGCATTTTCAAAAAAAAAAATTTCGATTTTTTTTTAACCCGATACAACCTTTGAAACATAGTCGTTTTTCGGCTTTTTCTCTGGCGTTAAAATTTTGGCGCACGCCACGTGAAAATTTTTTGGTGTAAGGGGGGAGTATAAGTTCACTTTCGTTCTTCTAAAAGTTTCGTACGATTTTTTTTCGCAAGAATATAAAAATTTTCGCAAAAAACGACTATATTTATCAAATGTCACGTAACTCTAACTACTGGGTTTTCGTGAAATCACTGAGAGGTTAAAATTCAATGACAACGAAAAATAATACTAAATTTCAGAAAAACCGCCTGAGCGGTCGGGGTAAAAAATGGTTTAAATTTTCAAATAATTTTTGTTAACGCTACAACATTCGCATTTTTGGAAGTAATGAGTTAAAAACTTTTGCACAAATACACTAGATGACAAGATAGGTTAGTAATTTGGTGAAAAACGCTCAAGAGGTTCGTGCTCAAAATTTTTTTTTAATTTCCGAAAAATATTAGTGAACACTAAGTTTCCCAATTTAGCAGTTATCGAGTTCATTTTTTCAGCACCAATAGACTAGATGACAAAAACATTTAAGGCAGGATTCTACTTAGGACGCTCGAAAAAAGGCTATTTTTATTAAGCTTTAATGAGATTATGAATACATATATTAATGAAGGGTTTGTTAGGCTTAATAAATACACTATTGAGATACACTAAAAAAAAAAATCATTTTATATTTTATGCACTCTTAATATAAAAAACACTATCCCGTGCGTGAAAATTCTAGAGAAGCCCTGATTAAAGTCGGGACCTCGTCGGGCTTGGACGTGGATGCCCTGTCAGGAATTGCCCTTACACCGCCAGGTTGGGCCCCGACAGGGCAATGCCAACGTTGCCAGGCCTATTTACAATATGGCTGACCTAAGGCAACCCGTTGAAGATCTTGTCGGGCTTAAACGTGAATGCCTTGTCATGAGTTGCCATAACACCGCCAGGTTGAGCCCCGACATGGCAGTGCCAAGGTTTCCAGGCTTACTTACAATATGGCTGACTTAAGGCAACCCGTTGAGGACGTTGTCGGGCTTAAATCTGGATGCCCTGTCATGAATTGCCATAACACTGCCAGGTTGGGCCGTGACAGGGCAATGCCAAGGTTGCCAGGCTTACTTACAATATGGCTGACCTAAGGCAACCCGTTGAGGACCTTGTCGGGCTTCGATCAGGCAACCCATATTTAAAGAAGTCGGTGTAATTACAACAGAGCCAAATCGGGCCGAAATAGGGCGAAAGTATCGGAGCCCTAATTATTTCAAACATGGCACTGACGAAGCAACCCTTTGAAGGCCTAATGTAGCTTCACGGGGAGTTAGTTCCGAGACTCGCCATGAGATATCGCATACGGCGTGCGCTCTCTCGCATACGGAATATGCAAATAGTATGCTTATATAGCCGAAGTGGGAGCACGGGTTGTATTCGACACCGCAGAGTCAGGCCTCTCAGGAAGTCATACCCGCAAGATTTGTACATAGAAATCCTCTGCTTTATACTATTTTTTTGTAAAAATTCTTTTGGAGATATATTAATAATATATTATTATTAATAATTATTAATAATAATTCATTATTATAATATAGAATAATTATTATTTATAATAATATTGTTATTATTATTGAAGTAATTCAATTTCACAATCTACACGTATAGCGATACTACGTACGTACTAGTGCCCTGATAGGGCTTGACCATGGGCTCGTCGTGGATTCGACATAGCAGACGTGAGGCGGTTGTAAAGGCCCTCATTTGGCAACCTTTTAAGGCCCTTGTCGAAACAGCGTGACCGTCCATTCAGGGGCCCTATTGGGCTTCCAGTCAAGGGCCCGAAGTAAGTTCGGGAAAACTGATCGGGGCCTATTTGGGGCCTCAATCAAATTCACGTACGGGATTTAAAAACAACGCCTTGATTGGCAGGTTGGTCTGCGCTGGTGCTAAAATTTCTGAAACTACTGAATCGATTGTTATGAAAATTTAACCACATATTCTAGATACTTATAGCAACTGGCTGAACTACGATTTTTAATGTGCATGCTAAAACAACAAAATGGCGGCGAAAAAAAATGATGAAAAATGCCATGTTTTTTCACTGCTTTTTGGAAAGAAAAAAAAAATAATAAAAATCAGCATTTCAAAATAATCCTAGTTCAGCCGGTTGCTATAGGTGTCTAGAATATGTGGTTAAATTTTCGTAACAATCGATTCAGTAGTTTCAGAAATTTTAGCACCAAGCGGTGTAAAAAAGTAGTTCGAGATAAACGCGTTCAAAGTGCATAAAATATAAAATAAATTTTTTTAAGTGTACTTCGATAGAGTATTTTTTAAGCCTAACAAACCCTACATCAATATCTTTATTCATAATCTCTTAATAAAAATAGCCTTTTCTCGCGCGTCCTAAGTAGAATCCTGCCTTAATAATGTAATTGAACAGAATGGCTAAAAAATATTTTTTAATTTATTTTTTATTTTTTACTGACCCGGTGTACATTTGAATTCGTTTGTTTCAATTGTCAATCTTCGATCTTTAATCTGACATCCTTAATCTATTCCTCAATCCTTGAATCCTGTTGATCGATCATTTATGCTCTATTTTGTATCATCTATTATGTTTGTTAATCTATTATGTTTGTTAACCAATTACAATTTGATCGATTTTTTTAGATCGATACAATAACTACTTATCATAATCACAATTTGTTACAATATATATTTTTATTCACTCAGCATTACCACGAAAACCATCGTTCGAAAAACCGCTGGAAGATGTTCACGTCGTTGTTGGTGAACCTATGAAACTCGAGGCACAAGTGGTAGCTTTCCCGAGTCCCGAGTTGCAATGGTTCAAGGATGGTTTGCCGCTACGACCATCGAAGGAAATTGAATTCATAGTTGAACCCAATGGTCTGATGGGGTTGTCGATCGACGAAGCGAGACCCGAGGATGCCGGAACTTATTCTCTCGTAGCTAAAAACAAACACGGTGACATAACCGGTACCGCAAACGTCGAGGTCGAAGAAAGAGAAAATAAGCCCGGTTTTCTCGCTACTCTGCAACCGATCACCGCCGTCGAAGGATTTCCCGCTCAATTTGAGATCAGGACCGTTGGCAAACCAAGACCCGTTCTTAAGTGGACCCACAATGGCGAAGAGGTAATATTTAGAAAAAACTATGCCATTTGTCCTTAATTTTTTTAGGAACCATATTTTTTTGGATCAGCAATCAAAATTTTCTATTTGGGTCATTCCATGTCAAATCGACCAAGAGTTGGAATCGACCCCTCTCAATTTTGATGAAATTTCGTCAGAAGTTTTCGTTTTCAATAAAACGAAGTTCTAACAAAGAAAAGAAAAATGATTTTTTTTTCGAAAGTTATGCAAAATTCAAAATTTCACAATTTTTCAAATCTGTCAAGTTTATTTTTTAAATATCCTGAAAACTATTGTAGATACGAAAAATCGTTCTGAATTAGGTTTAAAGAGTATACTTGGGGCTACGAAAAAAAAAAAATTCTTGAAAAATGATGAATTTGCAGAATTTTGAATGTTCAAAAGGTAAAAAAAATATTTGTCCTCTAAATTAAGTAAAGTTGAGCAATCACGTAATTCTGTAATTTTAAGCAGTAAAAATTTCATTTAATGACAATAAAAAAAAAATGTTACCAAAATTCAAAAATTTATCTTTTTGAAACAAAAAAAACACCTCTCTAAAAACTTTAGGATCTTTCAAGTTCAGTACAAGGTATTATATAATGAATTGTCATTTTTTTCTGAATTGTCCATAACGCAAAAAGCGTTATAATAAAAAAAAATAAACCAAATATAAAATATGGAACTTGGATTTATACGATTTTTGAACATTCAAAATTCTCCAAATTCATCATTTTTGAAAATTTTTTTTCGGAATATTTTTTTTTTCGTAGCCTCAAATATACTAATTCATATTCATAAACTAATTCAGAACGATTTTTCCTAACTATAATAGTTTTCAAGATATTTAAAAAATAAACTTAACGGATTTGAAAAATTATGAAATATTGAATTTTGCATAACTTTAGAAAGAAAAATTTCATTTTTTTTTCCTTTGGTAGAACTTTGTTTTATTGAAAAAAAAACTTCTGACCAAATTTCATCGAAATTGAAAGGGGTCGATTCCAACTCTTGGTTGATTTAACATGGAATGACGCATTTACAATTGCGATTGAAAAGCAATTTTTATTACACTAGCTTGAGATACCATTTTGGTGTAACGAGACAACTATGTCAGCTCGAATGAATAATCGTCCCTTCCAAGATTGAAATCTTATGCGGACTTTCAAACTTGGTGAGATTTTTCGATTGCAAGAAAAGACGTTTCTCATGTAAAAACCTTCTTCCTGTGCGATGATAATACGCAGATTATTCCGGACGGTAAGCACGTAAAGATCGTCGATCAGCCAGACGGTACTCAAGCTCTGTTGATCGACAAAGTACGTCCTGAGGACGCCGGTGATTACGAGGTCATGGCGGAAAATTCAGAGGGCGCGGTAACGTGCAAGGGAAGTTTGACGGTGGTGCCGAAGGGTAAGATCGACGGCCCGGAGCAAAAGCCAGCTTTTTTGAGTCCAATGAGAGACGCGTCGGTGGAGGAGGGCGAGCCGCTTGTACTGACCATTCCCTTTGCCGGTAATCCATTGCCCGATATCACTTGGACGAAAGACGGCGAGCCAATCGAAACGAATGATCGTATCATGATGACTTGTGACGGCAAGAAAATCGGTCTCGAGATCAATCCAAGTGAGATCAACGACGCGGGTACCTATTGCTGTAAATTGACCAGTCCACTTGGCGAGGACAAAACCAGCGGTCACGCGATCGTGAGAAAGGTTTACCAAAAACCTCATTTCACTCAGAGATTCACGGATCTTCAGCAAGTCCCGGATTTCGACGCCAAATTCATGGCGCGCGTTAGCGGTGTACCGAGACCGGATATAGCCTGGTACTTCAATGACAAGCCGATTATTCACGATACCGAAAGATACAAGATCAAGCGTGACGGTGATGCTTGCTGTCTGTACGTGAGAAATTGCCGACCCGACGACGCGGGACGTTACAAGTGTCGAGCCGTCAACAAAGATGGCGAGGCCGAGTGTGAAGCGAGATTACAGATCGTCGATGAAACGTAAGTTCATTTTATTGGATACTCCATTGACAAACTTGATAATTAATACTCGGGCATTGGTAGACGATTATTTGAATTGAATGTACCCAGTGAACACATTACAATGCCGTAATATAACATGGAAGTTACATGTAATGTTACATTGTTATAATTGTGGTACATAGCTGGTATGTAACGTGGAAATAACATATGTACCATTTGTTATATGCAAGTTACAAAACAGGTATGTAACGCTTTTACATTATAGTAATGTAAAAAAGTTTTGTAGCTGCTCCCTAACAAACCAATCCACTTAAAAGCGACTATGAAAAAACGGGTCTCCCTGCGGTCACTTTACCCCGCTGAAATTAAGAATTTGACCAAAAAGCGACCGCAATTGAGCGGTCGCTTGGTTTGGTAGGGTTACGTAATATGCTTGTAACGATGTGAGTGTACTACCTTACGTGATGTAATATGACTACTGTGATGTTACATGACTGTAACGTCTACATAATATGTAACAATGTGAGTGTACCTTTCGTGATATTTATGTAAGGTCAATTGGGTGTAACGAAGTGACGTTACAATGATGTAACATGATTCTGTAATGTTTACATAACATGCTTGTAACAATGTGAGTGTACCTTTGGTCATACAGTAATGTAACATGACTGTAATGTTTACGTAACATGCTTGTAACAATGTCAGTTTACCTTTGGTGATATTTATGTAATGTTAAAGAGGTATCACTACAATATTGCTGTTATATAAATGCATTATTACGGTTATGATGTTGAAAATATATTACCATGTATGTAACTCTGATATAACAGATACATTAACGTAACATTACATTCCAATATTGCAGTTATATAACTTTTATATAACAGTTATATAATTATTATGTCTTGTAACATTACCTGGCAATATTACTGTTATCCATATACCGAGTATATAACATGTTACCTAATATATGTTATATTGCTGAGTAGGAAATTGTAACTGACATGTAATGTCTAGATCGGTAACATTCCTGATAGAATGCTGGAACATTATCGTGTGCACTCCGTCGCTTGTGATCAATTTTGGGATCGGATTCTATGAGAAACAAATATAAATGGACTTGGGTTTTAAATAATCAAAAATAATTGGACTTTATTTTCAAAGATGAGCAAAGTTAACCCAAAATTTAATTTCGATAATCGTTAAAGTGTTAACTTTTTGTAAATTTAACGCAAGTTAAAGTAATCCATTAAAAGTTAACCATTCAGAAGTTGTAGTGATATTTAAGTATTATATATCAAAAATAATACACCGGTAAATAAAACAATCCGGTAGATTAAGTAATAGATATTTTTAGAAATAAAATACAGAATCTTATGTAGGTAACATTAACAATAGCAATCAATTATTTCTAGTTTCCTACTAATTTTGCATTAGGTGCATATTTCCCTTCATAAACGTTAGCATATTTAAATTATCATACGAGATCGATGATCGATTAGCCCGTAAAATATATTTTCCTGTAGAAAAAAGGCGTTCTACTGCAGCATTAGACGGAATAACAATGTTATATCTATCGAATAGATGTATTAAAACTGGTTCACGTAGAAAGGCAGCATTTGAAGGAGAATTTTCTTACTTCAAGTCCAACCAAGTTCTTACCAAATTCTGAGCTTTGTTTTTCAGAGATTCGTGGCCTTTAGACGTTTCTTCAGACTGAGTAACAGTGCTAAAAAAATCATCTCCTTGTTCTTCATTATTACTCCTTCCACTAATGATAACAGTATCTTTTAATTCGTTCGCGCGCAATTGGGTTTTTGAACAATTTTTTTTCTTGCCATAAATCGAAAGATCATATATAAGTTTTATAATGAAACTATTTTTTTTTCGTTATAATTACAAAGTTATAACAAATTGAAAATAAATTTTTGAACTCGGTACCGAAAACGTACCGACAGTTCCCGAGCCAACCCGACCGCGAGTGACGTCATAATGTTCATGTCTCCTCCACCATTACATGCAGTTGATACGGTCTTTCAACGTTTCATCAATTAAATCTTGGTATTATCGTCCATATATATATAAATTTATTAGAAATGTCAAATCCTAAAAGTTATCGTGCTTGTTTCGTATCATTGTGTACGAATAATACAAAAACAACTTAGTCCAGGAAGAACGGGCTTCATAGAAGGAATTTTCCGTAGAGGCAGCGAAATACATGCTACCCTACGTTTTTGCCCTCGAGAAAACGATTGGGAGTGGTTTCAAGAGTTTTCGCATTTGCCTTAGGGGTGAAATGATTATTTTAAGGGTTGTAAACGAATTTCCGGACAAACCGTAGGACTTAGGGAAAAAAACTTCAAATAAAAGTTGTAGAGAAAAAAATTCCGCGGCACTTTCATTTGAAGCATTTTTCTCTACAACTAATAGTTTGTTTAATATTAATTTTTAAAGTTGGCCCCCACCGCGAGTGGTGGGGAGCCACCGGAGGTCGGCCAGATCCCCCTCCGGCGCAAGAGTGGGGCTGTCGCTTGTTGTCGCTCATCTCTCGCGCTACTACGGAGCAGGGATGGGCATAAAGAACTTAAAAAAAAAATAAGTGATAAATCATTTTTGACTCGTGATTTAAACGGGCTCGGAGTATCAAGTACTTTCGGACTTGTGATTTAAACGGGCTTGGAGTATCAAGCCTTTTTTGACTTGGGATTTAAACGGGCTCGGAGTATCAAGTCTTTTTTGATTGGTGATTTGAACGGGCTCGGAGTATCAAGTACTTTTGGACTTGTGATTTAAACGGGCTTGGAGTATCAAGCCTTTTTTGACTTGGGATTTAAACGGGCTCGGAGTATCAAGTCTTTTTTGATTCGTGATTTGAACGGGCTCGGAGTATCAAGTACTTTTGGACCTGTGATTTAAACGGGCTTGGAGTATCAAGCCTTTTTTGATGTGGGATTTAAACGGGCTCGGAGTATCAAGTCTTTTTTGATTCGTGATTTGAACGGGCTCGGAGTATCAAGTACTTTTTTACTCGTCACTCCTTTCGATTAAGAGTGACAAATTCTTTTTAATTCTGAGTATATTTAAGCTTTAAATTCATTTTAATTCCTTTTTTAATCGAATTAAACGACGAAATTCATATTAATTCCTGAATATTTTTTAATTGTACCATGGTCAAATCGATCCCGGTACAACAAATTATAACTCCGCATACGGAGAATAATAATTAGTGACAAATAAATAAATAAATAAATAAATAAATAAATAAATAAATAAATAAATAAATAAATAAATAATTAAATAATTTTTTTTTTTTAATTTTTTTTTTTTTTTTTTTTTTTTTTTTTTTTTTTTTTAAATACGGGCCAGTATCGACCAAATCCGGATTTGGTTTGGTTGAGTCTACGCGCGAGCATACTGGCCCGTATTTAAAAAAAAAAAAAAAAAAAAAAAAAAAATTATTTATTTATTTATTTATTTATTTATTTATTTATTTATTTATTTATTTATTTATTTATTTATTTATTTATTTATTTATTTATTTATTTATTTATTTATTTATTTGTCACTAATTATTATTCTCCGTATGCGGAGTTATAATTTGTTGTACCGGGATCGATTTGACCATGGTACAATTAAAAAATATTCAGGAATTAATATGAATTTCGTCGTTTAATTCGATTAAAAAAGGAATTAAAATGAATTTAAAGCTTAAATATACTCAGAATTAAAAAGAATTTGTCACTCTTAATCGAAAGGAGTGACGAGTAAAAAAGTACTTGATACTCCGAGCCCGTTCAAATCACGAATCAAAAAAGACTTGATACTCCGAGCCCGTTTAAATCCCACATCAAAAAAGGCTTGATACTCCAAGCCCGTTTAAATCACAGGTCCAAAAGTACTTGATACTCCGAGCCCGTTCAAATCACGAATCAAAAAAGACTTGATACTCCGAGCCCGTTTAAATCCCAAGTCAAAAAAGGCTTGATACTCCAAGCCCGTTTAAATCACAAGTCCAAAAGTACTTGATACTCCGAGCCCGTTCAAATCACCAATCAAAAAAGACTTGATACTCCGAGCCCGTTTAAATCCCAAGTCAAAAAAGGCTTGATACTCCAAGCCCGTTTAAATCACAAGTCCGAAAGTACTTGATACTCCGAGCCCGTTTAAATCACGAGTCAAAAATGATTTATCATTTAAAGCATGTATTTAAATACTTTTTGATTCGAGTCCGCCCATCCCTGCTACGGAGCATGCGCCGCTTTCGATGGCGTGTAAACAACTTTCGAGCGGGAGAGACAGAAGCGAGCGAGACAGAACCATATATATATACACAGCTCACCGATGTTCCTTGGCCATTTTTTAATCACAATTTGGATAATAAATCGTTAAAACCACACACATAATATCATATAATTACCTTGATGATTTCGATTGTTCTCTACATTTTTTACATAAAAGAACGCATTAAAAAACAATTTCTCAAACTTCTTCACAATTTTTTGGTCAGGCGTTTTCTGGATTTTCTTTTTTTTGGAAAAGACGGAACAAATGTAAAAAAATTCAGAATAATCTAATAAAATGTAACAAAATTTTTGGGCTTTATTCCGAAATGGAGATTTTAATACTTTATTTGGATTTGGAATTTCCTCTTCATTTTGTATATTAAAAAACACATTGAAATAAAATGTTCTACATTTCTTCAGAATGTTTTGATCACGCGTATTTTGATTTTTTTTTTTAATTGGAACTCCTTCGTAAAATCTCATAAAATTAAGAATAAACTAATAAAAATATAATGAAATTTTTGGGCTTTATTTCAAAATGGAGATTTCGATACTCTCTGAGTAAAAAAAAAAAGAAATGGTTTTTTGCAATTTTTTGAATTTTACTCAGAGAGTATCGAAATCTCCATTTTCAAATGAAGCCCAAAAATTTTGTTATATTTTTTTATTAGTTTATTCTTAATTTTATCAGATTTTTCGAAGAAGTCCCATTTTTTGAAAAAAAAAATCAAAATACGAGTGATCAAAAAATTCTAAAGAAGTGTGGAAAATTTCATTTCAATGTGTTTTTTTATATGCAAAATGTAGAGGAAATTCCAAATCCAAATAAAGTATTGAAATCTCCATTTTGGAATTAAGCCCAAAAATTTTGTTACATTTTATTAGATTTTGCTGAATTTTTTTACATTTTACACAGAAGTGCCATTAAAAAAAAAAATACAAAAAACGCGTGACTAAAAAATTCTGAAAAAATCTGGAAAATTTAATTTTAATGTGTTTTTGATTATTTCGATTGCCCTATAAATCGTTTATATTAATAAACACATTCAAAGTAAATTTCCCAAATTTTTTCAGAATTTCTTGGTCACGCGTTTTTTGGATTTTTTTTTTTAAGGACCTCTTTGTGAAATCTGAGAAAATTCAGAATAACCAAATAAAATATAAGAAAATTTTTGAGCTTTATTTGAAAATGTAGATTTCCATACTTTCTGAGCAAAATTCAATAAAATGCAAAAAAACAATTTTTTTTTTAATTTTACTCATACACTATTGAAATCTCCATTTTGGAACAAAGGCCAAAAATTTTGTTATATTTTATGAAATTATTCTAAATTTTTTCACATTATACAAAGTGTCCCTTTTAAAAAAAAAATCCAAAAAACGTGTGACCAAAAAATTCTGAAAAATTTGAGAAATGGTTTTTCAATGTGTTCTTTTATATCAAAAATTTAGAGGACAATCGAAATCATGAAGGCAAAATTTTTATCGAAATAGCGTGGAATGCTTCAATATATCGAATTGAACGCGAACGCCAAAAAGGGAAACTCAAGACGCCGTTGTACTCAGCTGCTTTCTGTCTCTCTCGCTTCTGTCTCTCCCGCTCGAAAGTTGTTTGCACGCTATCGAAAGCGGCGCATGCTCCGTAGTAGCGCGAGAGATGAGCGACAACAAGCGACAAGCCCCACTCTTGCGCTGGAGGGGGATCTGGCCGACCTCCGGCGGCTCCCCACCACTCGCGGTGGGGGCCGACTTTAAAAATTAATATTAAACAAACTATTAGTTGTAGAGAAAAATGCTTCAAATGAAAGTGACGCGAAAACTCTTGAAACCCCTCCCAATCGTTTTCTCGAGGGCAAAAACGTAGGGTAGCATGTATTTCGCTGCCTCTACGGAAAATTCCTTCTATGAAGCCCGTTCTTCCTGGACTAACTCCCCAAAAAATGTTTTTAGGCCAGGATAAGGACGCTCTCTCTCGCTCTCACAGGACCCCTATGGGCGCTCTCTCTCGCACTCACAAGAGCGGAAAGGCGGGGAGGGGGGGGGGCACAAAATGAGAAACGTCGAAACCAATGGTTTCAAGTAGTGCGCCGAATAAATCCCGAAACGCCATCAAATCTATTTACTTGATAAAATTAGTTTTCACAAACAATTTTTGGCACTAAAAGACCGTGTACTATCGTGGAATTATTTTACGGGGAGTGTAAAGGTCAACATAACCTCAAAATTTGTTTAACCCATTTTTCTCAGAGATGGCTTAATGGAATAATAGAAGAAGAGTAGGGGCGCCTGTGTAATAATGTGTACAGGTGGCCCAACTGTTCTTTTTTTATTTTATCAAGCTATCTCCGAGAAAAATGTGTTAAAAGTTCTAGCTCTGTCTCTGTCGCACTCGCGAGAACGGAAAGGCGGGGGGTAGGAGTTTAGCCGGGCCTTAACATTATGACGTCACAAACAAGACGACCAATCATTGCGCGTTTGGAGTCACGTGATCATTTTAAAAATTTTATCACTCAAATTGTTTATAATTAAATGAAAAACAAATTTTTTCAAATTTTTTGCGTCGTCTATTAAAATTATTTATAATAAAGTTTCAAACTACATTTAAAAAATCGATAATTTTTTTTTTTCAAAAACCCAATTCAAACAAACAAAATCACGTCAAAAACCAATATAACGGTCTACAGTTAACGGAAGTTCAATTTAACGGAAGTCAAGAAGACCATTAATAATTTTTGAATTGAACTTAAAAGTTAAATCGTTAAGCAATATGTTAACTTCATTAACCCTCGCTGGTCACCGCGGGTCAAATTGTATCTTGTAGAAATTTTTTCAAAAAGTCTTCAAAACTGAAAAAATTACAATTTTTTAAGTAAAAAACTTGATTTTTGAAAGTCTTTTTTCAAGATTTTTTTTCCACGTAAATATTTAAAAAAAGCAATTGCTTCATATACTGAAATGTTCAAAGATAATTCCTGTATCTTTTTTAAGTCAATCGGACATGTACTTTTTTTTACAACCATCCAAAAAGTCGGTCAGGTAAAATTGACCCAGTGTGACCAACTTAGAATTATTTTGAGGTGTGACCAGCGAGGGTTAATTAACAATTAACGAATCAACTGTGTTCCGACCAGCCTTGTTGATTTTCCAGAATCAAGTGTACTTTGACTTGGATTCTTAATACTTAAAGGGAATACTTAATCAAATGTTATTGGACTTTAATAGTTGATAATCACGTATAACTCTTAATAATTAAATGTAATTCTTAATAATCAAGTATCATTGAAATTAGCTACGGATTCTTGAAAATCAAATGTAACTGATTCTTGATTTTAAAAAAAGGTAGTTAAAAATAAATCTGAGTACAGTTGAAGAATCAATGGACTCTATTCGTTGTACACAATTGGCACAGAATTATGATTCAAATTTTCTTCATCATCGTGACGCAAATCATTTGTTTCAGTGACAAAAAGCAAAAGGTCGAGCCACCGTCGTTCCTGAAGAGAATCGGCGATTGTGAGGTTTACAAAGGCATGACAGCGAAATTTACCGCTTGCATTACGGGCAATCCAGAGCCGGCATTCGAGTGGTATCGCAATGACGAGCGTGTATGGCCAACCGATCGAATACGCATGGAGGAAGAGGGCAGTGGATTGCTGCGTCTGATCATTCAACACGTCGACGAACACGACGTCGGTAAATACAGCCTGAGAATCTACAATCCTCACGGTGAGGACGTTTGTCACGCGGAGATTCGTTACGAAAGTGAGTGGAACTATTTTGGTTTTTGCAAACAAAAAAAAAGCTTTATATTAAGGGGGAACGCCACTGTGACCGGACTAAAAATAGCCGATTTTCGGGATTTTTTTTGTAAGTGGGGATAATTATTTGAGGAAGGGACAAAAAGCAATTTATTAAGTATATATTCAGTTATATTCATGCAAATTTTTATTGAAATATATTAAAAATTGACCATGATCGTAATAACATAATAAAAAAATGACTCCTACACCCAGAAAAAAGATCTAGTAAATTTAACTAAATCCTAGTCAAGCCAAATAAATTTTTTTAGTTGTAGGCTGGTCTAATACAACTCTTTTTATGTCAACGAAATTTTTTTTTTTAATACCTACTAGGAAAATATATTGCGATCCAATAAATTTTTATTTAATATTAATAAATATTATTTCAAACTGAACAAATATGTATTTAAATGAAATAATTTTTTTTTAGTATGTACACAATATATATTTTTAAACATTCCAATCTATGAATGTATAGCTACATACATGAAGTCTACAATTTCGTAAAGCTTCGACTTTTCTATAACAGAAGGGAAAAGAAAAAAACCCTTTTTTATGGGAATCCTTTTCGGGGATTCGGCCATCTTGCGTTTTGCCGCAATGTTCAATGTATTAAATATCCATACTAAAAAATAAGAATATCAAACATAGACGAGCTTGGAAAGTATATAGGCGTCGAGAGGCAGGTTCGCTTGTGCGAGAGGTAGCCACCTGGTGGATTTTTGGGGTACTGACAAATCTGCAGATATGATCGGATGAGATTACGAGTGAATAGGTATTTAGTAACAACGAATAGAATTTTTCTTCAACGCCTGTTTCTCGATGACAGGGAATTCAAATAAATAAATATAGTGGAAGTAAATATCGCCCAAAATTGGATGGAAAGAAAATTTTCTTTAAAGTAACTAAAAAATAATCAAATAAACGATTATAGTACCTACGACGAGATCTCTTTTCTGGGTGTACTGGTGGCAGCGATACAGCAATGAAAAATCATCTGAAATAAAAAACTCATTTTTTTTGTAATCTATACAATAGTGACTATCGTTAAGCGTAGTTATTTTTTTAAAATCATTTTTTTCACCAAAGTGACCTGATTGGAAATTTTTTTCTTCGTTTGACCGTTTTTTTTATTTTCAAAAAATTAAAAAAATAGTAATTTAAAAAATTTTAAAAATCGACTACGCTACCTTAGCGAATGCGATTACAAAAATTTGAAAAGAAATTTTTTAAATCGGTTAATTGGTCTTCCAACAATCAATGCCACTGTGTTCACAAGAGTCGTTTTGAAATATAAGCGTTTACAGTTTTCATGGCATATTCGTTTACTCTGAATGTAGTTACATCTTAAATATTGCTTAAATACTGCTCTGCCTTCAGGGCAGTCAATTTTTAAGATATTGAGTTAAAAATTAGTTTACACATTTTTAAATATATTTATTTAATTACATGCTCTTCTTTTAGATATATTTCAGTCAATTTTTGAGATTTTGAGTAAAAAATTTGCTTACATATTTTTGAATATATATGAGCCATTCTATGTCAAATCGACCACTTTTGAAATTGATATTTTCAAATTTTTTTACCCAACCAAAAAAAAATTTGTTTTCCAAATAGCTAAATAGCCAAATACCTTCTTCAAAAATTGACTGATTGGGACCTTTTTTTCAAAATTTTAGTCTTTAAATGTACGTTTTAAAAAAAATACAAAAAAAAATTCAAGATATTAAAATCCATGAAATTATTCACTTTTTCGAAAAAAATCATCTTTTCTTGATGCTGGCCATTTTCAATTTTTTTTATTCATTCAAAAATACTTTAATCAATTTCGGAAAAAATTCCGCCCAACATGGAGTGGGTCGACATTTCCTATTGATATTCACTTTTTTAGAAATAATCAAAATTTTTCGGGGATTACCACTGTCAATTTTTATTTTCTTCTCAATTTTGCAAACTCTGAGGTCCTTTATAAATCCTCAAAAATTTCCAGAGTGGTATTTTGTGAAATAAGCCCAGCTGGGAATTTTTTTTCTTCAATCGATAAAAAAAATAAAAGGAAATGTCGGCCCACTCCATGTTGGGCGCCATTTTTTCTGGAATTGCGAAAAGTATTTTTCGCGTAAGAAAAAGATGATTTTTCTCAAAAACGTGAAAAATTTCATAGATTTCAAGGTCTTAAAATTTTGTTGTATTTTTTTTCGGAAAGTAAATTTAAAGATGAAAATTTCGAAACAAAGGTCTTAATTAGTCAATTATTGAAAAAGTTCTAGGTTTTTGAAAAAAAAAAATTTTGTTGGGTTCGGTAAACAAAATTTTCAAAATTTCCGGAAAAATGTTTTTAATGGGGTAGAAAAGGAAAACAGAATTTCAGCCAAATCAAAAGGGGTCGGGTTGAAAAGTGGTTGATTTGAAATGCCCCATGTACTTTGAGAAAATGGGAAAAAAATCGATTTTATCGACCCATCACAGTGGCCTTCCCCCTTGAGAAGGAAATAATTTAACGATTTGTTTTCAACAGCGCTGGAGCCACGGACGAAAAAACCACTGGCCGATCAGTATCAGGATTACGACAAATACCGCAAATCCGGTATACCACTTCCGCTCGCCGATCGTCCGATAATAAGTCGAATGATGGATCGTCATTTGACGCTCTCGTGGCGTCCGTCGATACCGATCGGTCCTCGCGTTCCGGTCACTTATCTTGTGGAAATGTGCGAATTGCCAGACGGCGATTGGTTCACCGCGCGCACCGGTATAAGAAGTTGCGTCTGTGACATACGCAATCTGGAGCCATTCCGCGATTACAAATTTCGCATAAGAGTCGAGAACAAATATGGCATAAGCGATCCGTCGCCATTCGCCCAAACTTATCGCGCGAAACTTGAGCCCGAACCGCCGAAATTTCATCCTTACTTGCCGCCCGGAATCGACTTTCGTCCCGAAACGAGTCCCTACTTTCCCAAGGACTTTGACATTGAGAGACCACCTCACGATGGTTATGCTCAGGCACCAAGATTCCTGCGACAGGAGCACGACACACAGTACGGCGTGAAGAATCACAATTGCAACTTGTTCTGGTTCGTTTATGGCTATCCAAAGCCCAAAATGACGTTTTACTTCGACAACGAGCTCATAGAGACCGGCGGCGGACGTTTCGATCAGACTTACACGAGAAACGGTCAGGCTACGCTCTTTATCAATAAAATGCTCGAACGCGATGTTGGCATGTACGAGGCCGTTGCCACCAACGAGCATGGACAAGCGAGACAGAGAGTTCGTCTTCAGATAGCTGAATATCCGACGTTTATTCAACGTCCCGAAGAAACGGTCATTATGATGCGAAGAAATGGACAGATTCAGGCCAGAATCATCGGTATACCATATCCTGAGCTGAAATGGTACAAAGATTGGAAACCAATCACCGAGACCAGCAGAATAAAGGTATTTTTTTCTTATTCTTTTATTCAATTCAGTGCAATTTTCGACTCTTATCCTTATTTTTGTAAATCCGAAGTTTTACGAGAAAACAACAATATTTCTTTCGCTGGATGATGAAATTTTTGCAGGTTACCATTTAACATTCCTTAAGGTATAATTTCCTAATTGTGGGATGGGGAAATTCTCGTCGCAGATAGTGCGACAGTTACAAAAATAGCATAAATAAATTTGGATTCATTCATTTCAGTTCATTTAGATATTGAATTGGTTATTGCAATTTTTTTGCTAAGGGAAAGATCTTTAAGGGCGGGGTAAAGTTAATTCGGCGAAAAAGGCATGTTTTTAAGATTTTTTTTTGGCGTAACGGATAGTGTTCGTTTATTGAAAAATTTACATATAATAAAGTAACATTTGAACAACATTCTCCTAAATTTGCATTGCAAAAATTCAAAATTGAGCCAGTGAAAATTAAGCCCCGGAGGCGCCTCGAAAAAAAGTTGGATTGCGGTGTACACCATAACTCGCAACAGAATCATCTGAAACAAAAAAATCAAAATGCATTTGTTAAAAGAGATGTTTCTCGAGGTAATGACTAGAGGATTTTTTTTTCGATTTTTCAATTTTTCGTAGCACTTGGGAGCCAAAAACCCGATTTTCGCTAAAAAAAAAATCGGCTAATTTATTGTTGAAAAATTAGTAATTATTAAAAAAAAACAAAAAAGCTCTCGACAATACCTGGTGAATTATGTGAAAAAGTACTGTGCAAAATTTCAAAGCGATTGGTCCAGTAGATTTTGAGTTATCGTGTACACGGACTTCAAATGTGACAAGTCTCAGAAAAACGGTTTGAAAAACGCAGAAGAGTTTGGTCGCTTAGCGCTCATTGCACATAAGTTTGAGAACACTTCTCGATTGCATAAAAATCTGAGAAAATTCATGCACATTAAAGGGACTCAAAAGATTAATTTTGCATAATAATAATTCCAAAATGTTATTAACAAAATGATGAAAAAACAATAGCGCGCCGCGCAGCTGCCGCCCAGGTATAAAACCCGGCATGGAGCAATAGACGCTCAAATACACATAACTTCGTCAATTTTACTCCGATCGACTTGAAATTTTAACACAATATTCTTGAGATATTATGCATTCATTTAGAAAATTTAAAAAAAAAATGAATTTTTTTTTTAAATACTTTACCCCGCCCTTAACGAGGGAATGTTGAAACTATGAATTTCTTAATTTTTTTTTTGGTATAAGAAAACTTTTACCAGAAAATTTATTCATATAACAAATGTAAACACTTATGTCTCGTGATAAACGATTTCTAACTAGCGAAATATGGAAATTAGAGGCTGGCAATTGAGATGAGAAAGAGTTATGTTTGGTAAAAGTTCGAATTTTCGAAGGTAATCATTTGCCATATCCATCCAGAATCTATATTTGTGATTGTGGGGAAGAAGGTAATTATTGCGAATCAGGGCTCCAGCTGGAAATCGCTTGATTTTTTTTTTTTACTAGTCAATATCGATCTAGGGAATGTGTAATTACCTATTTCAAGTGGGGGGAGGGGCAGGAGAGGGGTAAGAAATTGTTTTTTTGAAATTTTCCAAATATTTATTGCGAATCGGGGGGTCATTTCCCTCGGGTCATCAGATCCTTGCATAACTTTTTTTTCGCATTGATTCCACTTCAAAAACAGCCCAATTTTTGAATAGATTTTTCTGGCCACTCCTTCAGGTGGCGCGACGATCATTTTTGTGTAAAAAAGGGATAACTGAAAAAACACTATTTTTAAAATTCTGCAATTTTTCCCACAGATTTTGGGTGAAAAATAAGTAATTTCTATCATAATTAGAAAGTGGGCCGCGGCTGCCTCATTTTTTTTTCAATAATTTTCTTTTTTTCAGTTTCTAAAATAAAATAAAAAAAGTTCATAAACAAGTAATATCTATCATGATTAGAAAGTGGGATGCGGCTGCCACATATTTTTTTTTAGAATTAACTTTTTTTCAGTTTTTAAAATAAAATGAAAAAATTGATTCCTAATACCCCTTACATGAGTAAAGAAATAAAATAAAAATAAAACACGTCTTGGAAAATATGCTAAATATCAAAATTTGCCAAGATATGTTTTATTTTTATTTATCTTTAAAAAAATTAGGATGTTTTTTAAGTGATATCAATGCGAAAAAAAAGTTATGCAAGGATCTGATGACCCGAGGGAAATGACCCCACGTTTTCACTTGGAATGCCCCATATACACATTCTTTAAGTCGTCATTGACCAGCAAAAAAAAATTCAAGCGTCGAGAGAGAGAAATTTTTTTTTACCCCTCCCGCTGCCCCTCTCCCCACTTGAAATTGGTAACCACATATTCTCCAAGTCGACATTGATCAGTAAAAAAAAATTCAAGCGATTTCCAGCTGGAGCCCTGATTCGCAATAATTACCGGGAAGAAAACAAATCTTTAGACACATCATCTCTAAAATCTACGCACTCATATTTTAAGATTTAGAGAATTTTTCACTAGTGAAAATTCAAACTAGATATTGAAAATATAAACTAAAAATTCGACTTAGAAATTGAAAAATTATAAATCTAATTGAGGACATGTAGATTTTTAAATTGAAGATTTAGAGTTCAGAATTAAGAGTTCAAAATTAAAAATCGAGATTTTGAAATTTACAGTTATAAATTTGTAATTTATATTTATTATAGGAATTAGACAGGAAATAGAACACAAAAAACCTTTGCAAATAGGACATTGCTTCCTTATATCTTTATCCATAGCTTACATAACTTCCTTTATCACAAAGCATGGCGATCAAATAATTTGGCTTCCTCATAAAGCTTTGTTAACTATCGAAAAACATGAGTGCAATGTGCAAATTTGCCGAATTCTTTTAAATTTGCTTCTTGCCAAATTCAATAGCGAACAAGTTGATCACCACTTTGAATGTGTACAAAATTGCAGTACAATATCTCGCAAATAGCCGAAGTTAGAGTATTTACGCTATTTAAAAAAAAAATCGAAAGGCCATAGCCGGCTAAGTAGGGGTGAGCGGCCCCCACGCGCATTCGTTCCAAATTTTGGCCAAAAGTTGCGTTTAATGGATTACAAACTTACCCCAAATTTCAACCATGTAGCTGCACTAGGAACAAACATAAAAATACAACTAGTATTTTTGGAGATGTTTTTCCTTAGGATCTATTAAACCGATTTTCATGAAAAAAATATATGTTGTTAATATATTCAATCGAGAACCCAATCCCACGAACGGAACTACCCGAAAAAAATTATTTTAGTTTTCGTGATTTTTTTTCGGTTACTCGCTCACGAAATACAATTACCAGTTTTTTTTTGTATTAAACAATCGGACCTCTTTCTATAACATATAATTTTTCCAAGACGATCGAAGAGATGGAGCATAGTTAAAAAAAATATAATACACTTTTTTTGCAATTTCTTTTTGTTTCCGATGTCATGACAACTACAAAAAAAATCCGTACAGTTATTATCAAGCGCAGTAGAGTTTCCTTGTCAGTTTTATCGAAAACTTTACCACAAAAGCATAAAGCTTTACGCAAAGCTTTTCTATGATGTATATCCCCGTTTTCGGCTACCTGGCAGCGTCCGGCAATCGCAAGATGCGACGCGCTGCAATTAAGAGGATGAGAAAGACCTGTATTACCATCGTTGCAGACTCGAATTTTCGAACAAATGCCATTTCCAAATTATTTAACCAAATGGGCTGAAAATTTATGATGTCATTACGGTAATAGTATTCTAGGGCCTCAAACTCAGAAAATTTCGATAGCGCAAAAAAAAAATACAGTTTTCTTATCAAGTGGAATCTGTAATGCAGAAATGGATTTCCCGATGTTTATATTGTTCAATTGCGAATATTCTAAGTTTTAGGCTCTAGAGCAAAGAATAACGCAGATACTGGGCACTTTACCGACGAACTCAGATGACGTCGGTAAAGTAGTGAGAATTTTTGCGACGCGCGCCACCGCTAGATGGCAGGGTATGAAAATCCGATCCCGTTATCCGTTTAGTGATATATCTATATATGCTCATAGCTATATGTATAAGCACATAAATATAGCTCTATTCATCGGCATTCACTATGCAATTTTCGAATAAATGCCATTTCTGCAATTTGTCACGTACAGCAGTTTTGAAGTGCCCAGTATCTGCGTTTTTCTTTGCTCTAGAGCCTAAAACAGAATATTCGCAATTGAACAATGCAAGCATCGGGAAATCCATTTCTGCATTACAGATTCCACCTGATAATAAAACTGTAATTTATTGTTTTTGCGCTAGAGAAATTTTCTGAGTTTTAGGCCCTAGAATACTATTACCGTAATGACATCCTAAATTTTGAGCTCATTTGGTTGAATAATTTGGGAATAGCATTTGTTCGAAAATTCGAGTCTGCAACGATGGTAATACAGGTCTTTCACTTCTTCTTAAGGGGAGGTTGAATACCGACATTAGCACCTCGAAAATGGATTCCAAACTTGCTCAAGCACGAATGGATGAAAATCAATAAAATTTCGACAGTATCATCAGAATTATGGCACAAATGGAACCCCACTAAAAAATTTTCGGAAAACGGAAGAAAAAATTACAGATCCGATTATCATCAAAAATCTGTAATTGAAAATATTAAATTATAATGTTTTTACGACATTTCGGCTAAAACCAAGAGTGAGGCTCCATAACCAACACCAAAGTACGAATATCGACACGTCTTTGACATTATTTTATGAAAAAACCGCGACTCAAGTTTGGAATCCAAATCACGAGATAAAAGTTGATAAAATTCGTGTTTTATCGAAAAAAATGGCGAAATTAAGTTCACAGAAATCCGAAAGAGGGCAGCCCCATGTGAAATTCCTATGAAATAAACATAACTTTCATTAGACTTTCATCCAAACTTTCCGACACGTCAGTGGCAATTCACGAAAACGTTGATTTGTCTCGCATTTGCATTGTGCAATTCATTCATCATTAATTCATAAATTTAATTGATTTTCATCCACCGGTATTGGAAAAAGTTTGGACAGCGATTTTGAGTCGATAATGTAGGGCTTCAGTAATAATGTCGATATTTAGCCTCGCCTTAAATGCAGCGCGTCGCGTTTTGCGATTGCCGGACGCACCCGAGTAGCCGAAAACGGGGATAAACTATCATAGAAAAGCTTTGCGTAAAGCTTCATGCACTGTTAAAAAAATGTATTTGAAACAAACAAAATTTATTTGATGCAAGTAAATAAGTTATTTGTATATAATCCGCTAATTCGTTATTGGGATAAAGTAAATATATTTTTGATAGAAATATCTTTGTTCAATAAGATCAAATATGAAATCTTTTAAAACAACGCACAGTTATTATACGGGAGTGTACGGGCGACTGAAATATCAAACCGATTTACTTCAGTCAAGTAAATCAAAATTTTAATAAAGCTTCCGACTTTTTTGGTGCCGTCTATGTTTCCATAGAAGTTAGAAAATGCTTTCTCTGATCTAGAAACTGCTCATTTAAATGGAACATCCCATCAGTTTCTTCCAAATCCAAATCTATTGGTCGAATAACATATTGTTTTAGATCAATATTATGATATTTTGCATTAACTGATATAGATAGTTGTATCTAATCGGTAATTAGTCCAATCAACAGGAAAAATGATCGATTCAATAAAATGCGTATTGGATATTTATACCTAAACATGTTATAAAAAATATATAGCCCTTGCAAAATAATTTCATATGCATAGTTTACCGGCCCCAAAAAGTGATAAATAGAAAAAAATGAAAAATCTGCCCCAATTCTTCGATCTAATTTTTATGTCCGACCGGGAATCGAACCCTCGACCCTGCCTATCGTACCTAATTACCTAACACGCTACCTATTACGCTATCGACTACTACTATGCATTTGAAAAAAGTTAAGGGTTATGAAGATTCGAATTTTATCCGGCAAGGGAAAATTGATTTTGTTTATGAATATCTTTTTTTCATGAACACTCTGCTCGCTATAATTCGTATATATCGTACATACAAAAAATGCAAAATCATCAGATTGCTATTGATTAAAACTTTCGTTTTAATCAATAGTAAATTGTTCAACCAAATACACAATAACAAATTGTTTAAACAAATAAACAATAACAAATTCTTCAAACAAATAAACAATAACAAATTGTTTAAACAAATAAACCATAACAAATTGTTTAAACAAATAAACAATTACAAGTTGGTTAAACGAATAAACAATTTTTTGAGAGAAAAATGTTTAAATAAAATGAGAAAAAAATCAAAAATTTTTAATTAAAAAAAACGATACATTTGAACAATGGTTATAATTTCACCAATTCTTTGTAGTTTTAGTAATTTGTTATTGATTAAAATGACAGTTTTAATCAATTGTTGAAAAAATAATTTCAAAAAATTGTTAAAAAAACAATAACAACTTGTCTAAACAAATAAGCAATAACAAATTGTTTAAACAAATAAACCATAACAGATTGTTTAAACAGATAAACAATTTTTAGAAAGAAAAATGTTAAAATAAAATGACAAAAAAATAAAAAAAACGAAAAGTATAAATTGATTGATTTTAGTCGTTAACTCATTTTTCGAAAAAATGGACTTAACCCGTTCTGCGCAGAAGCCACAGGAGAATCATCTTTATTTTCGATTTTAGAATACCGTGTCATAATATAACATAATTTTTTCTTGTACCGGAAAAATACACGGTAAGATGAAAAACTTAAATTACTTGCGTCAAAAAGTTTTGGTTAATTCACTCACAAATTTTCCATATACACAGCTAATAACTTGAATTTGTGTTAAATGAATAAAATATGATGCTCACATAAAATAATCATTTCAGATAAATAATATTGATATTAAAAAGGAAAAAATCCCATTTTAGTATTAAATAATTTTTATTTGGCTTGATAAAACAGAATGTTTCGATGGATCATCCAAAGTAGTTGAATCAAGTAATTTATTTTTGTTATCCCAGGATACCAAGTCTTTGCATCTGGGTATATTTTCTTGTACCAAAGAAAAACACAATTGATGTAAAAAATGTAAATTACTTGCTTACAATATTTTTGGCTTATCCAATTAAAAATATTACATATACTCAACTAATAACTTCGTTTGGTGTTGATCAAATGAAGTATTCCGATAAAAAATATTAATTATTTCCATCTAATATTTGTGGCTTGCTGTTCGTAGAAAACCTGGATTTGAATAAAATAACTGTAACTAGTGTCAATGAATTAGATTGATTTGCCCAAACAACTGCTACCAAGAAAATGACTTACTGAGCGCAATTTCTGTTTTTATTTAATGCAAAGAAAAAACGATTTGTCTCAAGTAAATGTCACTCAAGTCATTTGGTTTATTTGGATCAAATACATTTTTTTAACAGTGTGCTTTTGTGGTAAAATTTTCGATAAAACTGACAAGGAAACTCTACTGCGCTCGATAATAACTGTACGGAATTTTTTTTGTAGTTGTCATGACATCGAAAACAAAAAGAATGTGCAAAAAAAGTGTATTTTATTTTTTTTAACTACGCTCCTCCTCTTCGACGGACTTGAAAACATTATATGTTATAGAAAGAGGTCCGATTATTTAATACAAAAAAACTGGTAATTGTATTTCGTGAGTGAGTAACCGAAAAAAAATCACGAAAACTAAAATAATTTTTTTCGGGTAGTTCCGTTCGTGGGATTGGGTTCTTGATTTTTTCTGTAAATGGCCTTGAATATATTAACAACATATATCTTTTTCATGAAAATCGGTTAGATAGATCCTAAGAAAAAAAATCTTCTCCAAAAATACTAGTTGTATTTTTATGTTTGTTCCTAGTGCAGCTACATGGTTGAAATTTGGGGTGAGTTTGTAATACATCGAACACAACTTTTGGCCAAAATTTGGAACGAATGCTCGTGGGGGCCGCTCACCCCTACGTAGCCGGCTATGGCCTTTGATAAAGTTTTAATCATTCTATCGATTTTCGGCATATTTAATAACGAACAACCTCAATAGCTATATTCGCTCTGTACAAAGTTTCAGTACAATACCTTGAAAATTGCAAAAGTTAGAGCCTTTACGGTATTTTGCAAAAAAAAAAAAATTTCATAAAACTTTAATCTCTCGATAGATTTTCCCCAAATTCAATAGCGCAAAACATTGATAGCTATACTAAATCTTCACAAAGTTTCACTCAGTGCAATATGTATCTTGAACATTGCAAAAGTTAGAGCGCGGTTTACGCTATTTTTTAAAAAATTTAAAATTTCATAAGATTTTAATCCTTCGATCGATTTTTGCCAAATTTAATACCGAACAACTTTAATAGATATACTAATTCTGTAGAACGTTTCAGTACAATATCTCGAAAGTTGCAGAAGTTAAAGCTATTTTTGCAAAACATACCTATACACGCACGCACACACACAACCGGACATTTTTTTTTAAAACATCATTTTTCGATGTTTCGGGACATTTTGAACACATTGGCATAAAAATCTCGAAAAAAATGTCAGCAAAGCTTTCTTTATGAGGAAGCAATGATTACATTTTTTGTTCTAAATATGATTTTTCGATGTTTCGGGACATTTTGAACACAACGGCATAAAAATCTCGAAAAAAATATTTTCATGGAAACAAAGATTCCTTTATGAGCAAACGATAAATAAAAAATTACAATATATTTTGCTGCAAAAATTTTTCCAATTCGTCCTTGACTTTTTGCCTAGATCGTTTCGGTGGAGCCTGATATATCGATACTCATAATAAATGACACGATCGCGAAAGACACTGGTCTGTACTCGATAAGCGCTAGAAACGTCGCGGGCTCGGTTTCGAGTTCGGCAATGATACACATCGAGGACAACGAGCACGATTACGGTTATCGCACGTACACGCGTATGATCGACGTTAAACCACGAGCTAAACCGTTTGATGATTTTTACGATCTCGGTGACGAGCTCGGACGCGGCACTCAGGGCATTACTTATCACGCTGTCGAGAGAACGACCGGTAATACATTTGCCGCGAAGGTAATGCACGGTAGAGGCGAAGTCAGACCCTTCATGTACAACGAAATGAACGCCATGAATCATCTGTTTCATCGTAAATTATTGCGTCTTCACGATGGCTACGAGACCGACAGATCGCTCACCCTCGTCATGGAATTGTATCCTTTTTTTTAACCCCTTTTCAACCCCGGAAAGGAAAATATCTGTGATTTTCACACTTATTAGAAATAATTTTCACGCTGATAGTGATGATCATTTCTCGCACGATGATTTCACGAAAAAAAAAATAGTACATTACGATACGAGTGCGTTGAAACTTTTTCTGACGAGTTTGCAGCATGAGCCGAAGGCGAATGCTGCAATCACACGAGTCAGAAAAATGTTTCTCGCACGAGTTTCGTACAAAATTTTATTGCACGAGTGCGGAGAGCGTAAAATGGGCCCTTTACGCACGGAGTGCAATAAATTACATTTTGTTCAACGCTGTCTCATTGACAAGATATACTTTTGTATTAATGTGAAATTTTGTATATTCTAGAGCACGAATTTTTACTCAAAATTATTTTTCATTTCTTCAACGAGTTCTTTGTAAGTGTCATTTTTTTTCTTTAGAGTAAAGTTTTTTTCGCTGTTTGGAAAATTTAGTGATCCTTGACCAGAATAAAACAGAGCTGGCGGCGGGGAACTCGTTGACAATTTGACGAAATTACCTTACTACACGGAATACGAGATCGCTGGATACATCAGACAAGTTTTGTATGGGTTGGAATACATCCACGACAATAATTGGGCACACCTTGGACTTACGGTAAATCTTTATTTCCTTAACATTCATTCCTTTTTTCACTCCTATTTATGAATAAGCAGAAAATTTTGTATGGATTCATCGAATATTTTTTTTTTTTGCCAAGTTGTTGCAATTTTTTATTTGCAGAAATTATAGACAAATTTGAAATATTCTTCGGCATGACAAAAATATTTTTATACTTGAAGCTTGATTTTTAATGCAAGAAATTCTCAAAGCACGAATAAACCTGGAAAATGATCTTTTCGCGCAAAAAAACAGAACTTGCATGATTTTCGATATTTCGAGCTAAAAAATTGAATCCATTACTCTCAAGGTGAGGCTGAAAAAATAATTAGTGCAGCGAGACCCGCCGAAGATATTGTTTTATTAATGGATTTAAAATCATCAATAATAGTTGATTGAAAAAAAATTGACCCATTTGTAATTGACACCATCATAATAATTCATATCATTTATAACTATAATTTATATTGTACTATTATAACCCATTGTAGTATGTTAATTAATAAATTAATTAATATATTATATATTCAATATATGGGTCATCCTATGTCAAATTGACCAATTGTTCGATTCGACCCCATTCCATTTCGATGAAATTTGGTCAGAATTTTTATTTTATCATAAAACGAAGTTCTCCCGAAGAAAAAAAATTAAAAGTTTTGTTTTCGAAAGTACTGCAAAATCCAAAATTTTACCATTTTTTTTATTTTTCAAGTGTATTTTTTAAATATCTCAAAAATGATTATAGTTACGAAAAAATCGTTCCTGGTTCGTCTTAAGGGCAGGCTAAAGACCCTCTCTCTCGCTCTCACACGACCCCTATAGACGCTCTCTCTCTCGCACTCGCAAGAGCGGAAAGGCGGGGGGAGGGTGTTTAGCCTGCCCTTAAAGAGTATACTCAGAGCTACGAAAAAAAAATATTCCGATTTTTTTTTTTGAAAAATGATGAATTTCGAAAATTTTGAATTTTTCAAAATTGTGAAAATCCCCACGATCAACATTAAATTTTTGGTTCAATTTTTTTTATATAACAAGGTAAATGTCCAAATTATTGAATAGTTAAGAATCTGGGGATTGAATTCGGTGAGAAAAAAATATAAAATCAAGAAAAAAAACCATCGCTTTCATGTTCAAATGATACTTTGATATTTTTACTTTCGAAAAATCACCCTTCAAATGATTTTTAAATGATTTCAAATGAAAAAAAAAGAATAACAATGTGAAGCATGCAAATGTCCCAATTATCGAACACTGGAAGTGCCTATGTCCCTAATATTGAACAGGCATGTCCCAGTTATTGAACACTCGAGAATTCTTTTTCCGTTCTGAAAATATTATTTTGGGTACAATATTAAGAAATAAAAGCAAAATCAAACACTTAAATAATCCTTTATTAATCATGTAAAAATACAAAAATACATATTTAGTCTCTTTTGACAGGTTTTTGGTTCATTCGCATTTGGTTTATTTTTGCTTTTCAACTCGAACTTTATTTTATTTTTATTTTCAGTTTCCTCGTTTTTATGTTCTGTTTTTGTTCGATTTTGTCGCAGCTTTCTTGTTTTTCGACAGAAATATCGGAGGGCAAAAATATTGAACATTACATTCGTATTTTTAGGTTACATTTAGGATGATCGTGGATTTTCAGGATTTAAAAAAAATTTTAATTCCCGAAATTCATCATTTTTCAAAAAAAAAAATTCGGAATATTTTTTTTCGTAGCCCCACGAGTATACTTTCTAAGCCGAACCCAGAACGATTTTTTCGTAACTATGATAGTTTTAGAGATACTTAAAAAATAAACTTGAAAAATTGAAAAAATGGTGAAATTATGAATTTTGCATAACTTGCGAAAAAAAAATTTCTAATTTTTTTCCTTTGGTAAAACTTCGTTTCATGACAAGAGAAAACTTCTGGCCAAATTTCATCGAAATTGAAAGGGGTTGATTCCAACTATTAATCGATTTGACATGGAATGACCCATATATACACATATAAATACATACCATATATACATGACATCATTATTGTGCTTTACATCGTATATTTAAAAACAACTATTTAATTTCGCAGCTCGGTGATTTATTGATATCGCATCCGGGAGGTGACGATCTTAAAATCGGCGATTTCGGTTTAGCGCGAAGAATATCTTACGGCAGACTCATGACCCTCGTTTACGGTATGCCCGAGTACGTTGCACCGGAAGTTGCGAACGGCGATGGTGTCAGTTATGGCGCTGATATGTGGTCACTCGGTATCATAACTTATATCCTGCTCTCGGGTGTTTCGCCCTTCCGTGGAGTGAACGATCGTGAAACACTGACAAAAATCAAGGAAGGAACTTGGGAATTCGAGGAGACTTGGTGGTGCCATATATCCGAGCATGGCAGAGATTTTATTCGTCGTTTGTTGTGTTACAACGCCGAGGAAAGACTCGACGCTGTTCGCGCCCTTCGTCATCCTTGGCTCAATCTCGCTGACAAACCACCTATCGAACCCTACAGGATACCATCGGAAAATCTCAAAAATTATTACAAGCTCTACCGGTGAGTTAAAGAAGAAAATGCACTGAATATTTTTTCTTAAGGTGGTATTCTGATCTGGGGACATACATTTCGAGCGTTTTGTCGAGCTCGATAAAAAAAAAAAATATATATTTTTACCATTCTTTTTTTGCTTCCTCATGGAGGAGCTTTGTTTTCGTGAAAAAAAAATTTGTTCGACATTTTCATGTCAGTATGTTCAAAATGTCCTAAAACGTCGAGAAATCATATTTGTAAAAAATGTCCGGATGTATGTATGTATGTATGTGTGTATGTGTGTATGTGTGTGTGTCGCTGCCTCAAAAAATTCAAACATCTATATCTCAAGATCCCATTGGAGTAGCGAGCCGAAATTTTGCTCATAAGCTGAGCTCCACACCCCCTTTGTTTGGTATGAATTTTGCGAAAATTCAGCGCCGTGTGCGAATTTTATGCGACTTTTAAATTTTCAAAAAAAGGGCGTGGTTGCTCTAGCGTTCGCAAATTTCGAGATATCGGGTTAAAAAATATTATACAGATAGTTTGAGTGTTAAAGATTATTGCTATCTAATTTCGCGAAAATCGATCAAGGGGTTCGCGATTTATAAAATTTTGAATTTTTGGCAAAAAGCGCGTGATCGCTCTAGCCTGCACACATTTCGTGATATCACGCTCAAAATTTCTATAATGTTGGTTTAATGAAAGAAGTTACTAGGTATTCAATTTTGCAAAAATCGCTTGAGCCGTGCAAATTTTATGCGATGTTGAAATTTTCAAAGAAAAAGCTTGATAGCTCTAACGTCCGCAATTTTTGCGATATCGGGTTAAAAAAAATTATACGGATAGTTTGATTGAAAAATATTGTTGGTATTGAATTTCGCGAAAATTGCTCAAGGGGTTTGCAATTTATAAATTTTTTTTTTTTTGGAAAAAGCGCATGATCGCTGTAGCTTGCACATGTTTCGTTATATCAGGCTCAAAATTTCAATAAGGGTATTTTGATGGAAAAAGTTACTTGGTATTCAATTTTGCAAAAATCGCTTGAACCGTGCAAATTTTATGCAATTTTGAAATTTTCAAAAAAAAGCTTGATCGAAAATTGTACGATACAAAGCTGCCGCTTTATTACTCCGATAATCAGAGGTAGTAAAAAAAACTTGCAAATCGGAAATTTGCACATCGTTTCCAAAGTATTTTTTTGTATTTACAAAGCTTCCTCTATGCGGAAGCGAAAACTGTGACGGCTAAAATTTACTAAAATTTGCTAACATTTCCTCATAGAGGAGGATTTGTAAATACGAAAAAATACTGAGGAAGCGATGTGCGAATTTCCAATTTGCAAGTTTTTTTACCACACATTTGTTTGTATTTTGACAATATACAAAAAAAAATTCAAGACAAAAAAATTAGAATTAGATGAGTTATACGCTGATAAAGTTGGCGGTAAAAAAGGGGGGTGTGCTGGGTGACACGATTGCAACAACAAAAAATGATTTTTTCGAAATTCTAAACCAGAATACTCCCTTAACGTTACGCTCCGGCGTGACGAGTGTAGTTACTGTGTTACTAAAATATAGCTATAACTCTGTAAATTATAGGAATTAGAAACTTTTCTTTCGATGCTATATTCTCGAAGGTCTAAACTTTAAGAATATGAAAAAAACAAAATTGATTTTTTCAAAATTCTAAACCAGAATACCGCCTTTGTAAGTGAAGGTAGTCCTCGCGGTAGCTTCGAGTAAATGAAAGATCAAGAAAAATTATTTGTGGGCATTTCAAGTGGGAATCGGTATACACCAAAAGTGGATCTAAATTCCAGAGTTATTTAATATTAAAAAAATATATATAACAATGACTCTGCAGCAAAATAATTGGGCTTCCACCAATGAATCCATTTTTTATGCAGTTTTTCCGAAGAAAAATTCTTTATTTCAGCTTGATCTTAACGAGTAAGAATCTATTTTGTTTCTTGAAATATATTTTACGAATTCAGTAGATTTATCTTCATTTTTGAGATTTTAATCGAAAAAAAGTCTAATTAACATCGTATTTCTGTCTTTCATAAATAAACGGTTCTAATCTGTAACCGGCGAATATTATCATGAATATTTTAAAAAATTCAAAGAATATCTACCGAGAAACAAACAAGCTCTCGTTCGACCACATCGGACTAAGGTTACAAATTTGACTTCACAAAAACTGCACGAAAACATGTTCGTGGATTAATCGATCTAAACTGACTTATTTTCCAGTAAAATCATTGCCATGTATATCTTCGACATTCTGTAGGAATTGTCTAATCTAGATCCACCTTAGTTCGTACTGGTTTTTCCTTTAAAATCAAATAATTTTTGAAATCTTAGGCCTCGATTGACTTGACTGTCCTATAAGAAATACCTTCAAAAAGTGTAAAATTATTTTTTAGTGTCAAATACATAAAATTGATTTCGGCGGCACATTTATCTAAATTAATTGAGAATCAAATTAATTTATTGATTTATTGCCTCATAAAGTAAGTTTAGTTTTTATGAGAATTAAAAATTTTCACATTTCAAAATGTTAAAAAATTTGTCTTAAGATTCGACAATTTTCAAACAATTCTTGTGAATCAAGCTACATAGTCTTGTATCTATAAAGCTTCAATTTTTTACATTAAGAAAAGTGTCAAAATCATTAACATTTTTTTTTGCTTCCAGTGACTGGTACAGCAACGCTTCCTGTCGAACGTGGTATCGCAGACGCAGATTGAGCGGTGCATTTGAGCATCCATCGAGAATGGTTTATCCACCAGGACAAAAGTACACGCCGGAGCCAAGCCCTGAGAGAAGTTACAGCCCCACGAAAAAGCAAACACCGAAAATGTGGGAAAATCGAGTACCTTCCAGAGAGCCAATCGACACGGAAATTGGAATATTCTCGAACGAGAGCCAGTAAGTTTATACGATCAACGAGCTGATCATACCAATAATCACTCATTATTCTGATTTATAATTTTTTTTCATCAATTGTGATTTAAAAAAATCAAAGTTACCAAAATGGACCGGACACGTATTTGCTGCAACTTCGTGATACCGATTTTCCGGTACGACTTCGTGAATACATGAAAGTTGCCAATAATCGCGGTGCCGGATTCGCTCGAACCATTTACGACGACAATTCTTACGATTGGCGGGTAAGTTCAATTTTTTTATTCCATAAAATCGTCAAGAAATCGACGATAAATTGAAATAAAAATTTTGCTTACTCTCATTCGTCACGAAGACTCCGATCATCCGTGAACGTCGTCGTTTCACCGATGTGATGGACGAGGAAATCGACGACGAGCGAAAAGCGAGAATAAACAATTACGGGGCGAACGATTGTCACACACTGAGACGTTTGAGACACGAGCTTGGAACGCGCTTGGACAGTTACGCCGAGGCCGAGGCAATGATGGAAACGAAGAAGGGCGGAAATTTACCATTTTTCCGTGAAAAACCACAGATATTGCCGATCGAGGCGGGAAAATGTGCCCAGCTCGGTTGTCTCGCAGTTGGTAATCCAAGACCCGCGATACAGTGGTTTAAAAATGATTTGGTTATACAGGAAGGCAATCGAATAAGAATAATCGAGGATACAGAGGGACGCTCGATGCTGAGCTTCAATCCTGCGAGGGAGCACGACGTTGGAATATACAAAGTTGTGGCGAGAAACAAAGTTGGACAAACTGTTGCGAGAACAAGGGTCGTTTTGGCAACCGTACCGGGAATTCCAAATAAACCAGAGGTTTGTATTTTTTTTTTTTTTAATTTCTCAATCCAATTTAAAATAAGTTTCAATACAAATTCAATTTAAACGGAAGCTTTGCTTTCACGAAAATGTTTTTTCCCAATTTTCATGTCAGTATGTTCAAAATGGATATATCTGCAGAATGATTGAAAGATCCAGTTGAAATTTGGTATGCAAGTAGATCATCTATGTACCTTTACTCATTACAACTTTCCTCGAAATTGCAAAAGAATTGTCAATTTGGCCGGACTTTCAATTTTTTGCAAAATGTTAATAGCAATTCTAACTTTCGTAATTTTGCAGTTATCACTATGAATTTTTTTGCGGAGATACACTTTATAATAAGGGTGGTTGGGATTGAATATAAGAAAATTTGCTTGAGAGGTTCAGTTTAAAAAAAAAAAATCTAACTCTCAGCCAAAAGTTTGCGAGTGCTCTAACTTTCATAGTTTTGCACCTACCAAGCTGATTTGTTTCGTGACGATACATTCATTCGACGATACATACATTCGTGACGACGAAAAATAATACTGAATTTCAGAAAAATCTCTCGAGGAGTTTGGTTAAAAAAAATTTGAAATTTTCAAAAAAAAGTTGTTAACGCTCCAACATTTGCATGTTTAGAAGTTCGTTCGTGAAGCTTCCTTTATGAGGAAGCCATGATAATAAACAAACATATCATAAAGATGATCAAAGAGGGCCTCACAAAGGAGGCTTGACGATAGACGGAAAAAAATGAGGAAGCTATGTGAGGCGATCCATGTCACTTCCACCAGTGAAAAAAAAATCCACTAATCATTTTGAGAAATCGAGTTACTTTATTGAAAAATATTCGCCGAGTGCTCAAATTTTTAAAAAGTTTCTGACGTTTTTTCTCGTTGATTACCATATTTTTAACATTTTTCCATTCAAATGGTCGTATCTTTGGCAGGATTTGACGTATTTATATTTGTAAAAAACGAAAATCTGCGTCTTTTTATGGCCTTCCAGAAGAAAATTAATTTAGAATTTATTGAGCAAGTCGAATGTCCGTTTCAGGGCAAAATATGCAAAAATATTTTTTTGTCTCAAGGAAAGACATTCGTTATTTTATTTTTTTTTATTTCCCCGAATTGTGATTACGAAAAACGAATTTTTGGTATTTTTATATTATATAGGATTCCTAAACACCGTGAAGTAACAGCTATTTTTTTTTAAATTAATATATTAATTAATTAATTGCCAACTATTTTTTTATTTTTTATTAAAATATTTTATTAAAAAACCTGTTACTTCACGGTGTTTAGGAATCCCATAATATAAAAAATACTAAAAATTCGTTTTTCGTATTCACAATTCGGGGAAATTAAAAAAAAAATATCGAGTGTCTTTCCTGGAGAAAAAAAAATATTTTTGCATATTTTGCCCTGAAACGGACGTTCGACTTGCTGAATAAAATCTAAACTAATTTTTTTCTGGAAGGCCATAAGAAGACTCTCGAGAATTCGACAGTTATTAATTATTTCGTTGGATCGTCAATGCTAATTTTCATGAAAAATTTTCAAAACCAATACAAAAATTTCATGTTTTTCGAAGGTCGGTGGAGTATCGGACACAGAGGTCTTACTACGTTGGAAACCCCCGAAGGACGATGGAAATTCCGAAATACTGTGTTACAATTTGCAGTACAAGGCCGGTGACGCGACCGATTGGATAACGCCGGCGAGCAATATTGATCACGAATTTTTCCTCGTACGTGACTTGACATCGGAGACAAGTTACAACTTCCGTTTGTCAGTCAGAAACCGTATCGGTTGGAGCGAGGCGGGTCTATTGACGAATCTCGTACAGACGAAACCCGAAGGTACGCCGAAACTTCAGATTACAAGGGCAATGAGGCATCTTCAGGCGATCACGGAATCGGGCCAGGAAATAATACTCGAGGAGGACAAGCCTCATATTGATTATTCGGTGGAGGATCAACCGTTGGATTGGGCGATAGATACGCACTTTACCGAGCGTTATAGTTTCATATCGGAAGTGTGCAAGGGAGAATTTTCGCGGGTTGTTAAGGGCTGCGAGAAACTCACGGACAAAACGGTCGTTGCGAAACTTCTCGATGTGAGACGCGATCTTCAGGAGCAGGTTGGACGTGAATTTCAAGCTCTTCGATCATTGAGACACGAGAGAATTGCCATTCTCGAGGCTGCTTATTGGTCGGCCGATTCGCCGGTCGCCGTTCTCATCCTCGAGAAATTACAGGGTGCCGATATTCTCACTTACCTCGCTAGTCGCCACGAGTACACGGAAAATTGCGTCGCCACGATGATAACGCAGGTACTAGATGGTCTTCAGTATCTTCATTGGCGTGGCTATTGTCACTTGAACATACAGCCGGACAATGTCGTTATGGCATCGCTGAGATCGCCGCATGTCAAGATCGTCGATATGGGCGAGGCACGCAAAGTCTCGAAACTCGGCACGGAAATACCGAAAGTTGGAAATCCCGAGTATCGCTCGCCCGAGGTTGAAAATGACGAGCCCTGTTATCCACAAACTGACATATGGAGCGTCGCTGTTCTCGCATACGTATTGATGTCCGGTGCTTCGCCATTCCGTGGCAATGATCCTAATGAAACACGACAAAATATATCTTTCGTTAGATACAGATTCGAATATCTCTACAAGGAGATCAGCCCAGAGGCAACGAGATTTCTCATGCTCCTGTTCAAACGCACTCCGTGGTACGTTGAATGCTACTTTAACGTCGTTATCGTTTGTGTTGTAAAATTTTACTGAAAATTTTTATCATACTTCTAGGATCGTTTCCAAATTATTTGAGAATAGGTTAAATAAGCAAAAATAGTTTGAAATCGAAGCTCTTCTCTTCATAAATAAAGGGCTTTAAGGTACTAGTCCCTGTTAGGAGGCCAAAAAAAGCAAATTTTCAAAACTATATCTTAGCTCCTTTATGATATATGAACATGAGACTTTTTTTTAACATTAGGCATGTCTTCTAGAATATGAAAAAACGTGAATCTTTGATTGGCTATTTTGTTGTTGATTTACAGAGGACGCCAAAGTAGGGTCCTTGAAAAAAAGTTTGTCCTACTGCAGGCAGGGAATATCAGGATTGAGAGATCTGAAACAAAATCGGAAATAAGCGCGTTAAAGAGGAAGCTTTCCTACCTGGAAATCTACCGCTGCTTTGCAAAAAACCATAAAAATAAAAAAATGGCGGTTGTTTGAACAAAAAGTGTACAAATATCGCCCTTTTTTTATCTTTTTTGGGTTGTCAAATTTTTTGTTAATAAATTTCTTGCAATTTTGTGGTAGATTTGGAGGTAGGACAACTGGATAAACAATTTATAAAAAGACCGGTGATGATTGGTCCAGCGAATTCGGAGATTTACTGTCCGCAGTGCGTAAAAAAATCATTTCCAGAAAAAAGCGTTTAAAGTTTCTTACGTATTATTTTCTAGATTTCTTGGAACACCTCGAATTTTATTATCTTCAATTGATTAATCCGCAATCGCTGGATCGTATAAAAGTACGCCTGAGCCCCATTCAGCCTCCTCTCCCTCCTGTTGAGCTTCTTTTCTTGCCAAACGGCCTTCCCTGGTTGCGGCCCTGCTAGCTTTTTCAGCCATCGCAATCCTCTCTTCGTCCTTCCTTTCCACATACACTGCGACCTCGATAATCGGTACCTCGATCGTTGCAATTGCATCTTAGTGGGAGAAGCGCCAAGCCAATCGCGTCAGGCCGCCGTCAGCCACCAGCGGCGCAGAGACGGTTGTGCAATGTGCGCAACTCCACTTCTTGCAAGAGCCGGTCCCGACGGATTCCGATTATCGCGGTCGCAGTCTAATTGTAGGCACCAATCCCTATACTGCAGCCTAGTATTTCCATCATTTCTAAGAGGGTCATGCGACCCTCATTAAAAATGGACAAAGAAATATGAACAGCCAGTTCTACGACATCCTTGCCTACAAACGTATGTTTGGGAACGATCGCCCGACGTGTCTTATTGTAACACTCGTTGTTGTTTTGTGTGTTCTCATGCAACATGTAAGCGATTCCTCATCACAAAATTTCTCAAAGACTGGCTTTCCCAGCTCATGAACCTCCTCGCTCAGTGCTGGTTTGAGTGCTAGGTCGGAGCGCGCACTACTCGGCGTGCTCCGATCTAAAGTGATATTTACCGCTGTCACTTTTTTTCTATTATGTATTTCTTCATGAAATTTTAGGAGGTGGTGCTTGATGGCATAATAAGTCGAAAAATGATTTTTTTCGATATTTTGATCCCGCTGATAGATACTAGTACCTTAATTTGTAAACGATGCATATTATCGTGAATATGAAAAAATCTTGTAGGTTGCTTCCCCACAAATTTTTTTCCAACTATTAATTCAAAATTTTATTACAGCAAACGACCAACTGCTGAGGAGTGTCACGAGCACAGATGGCTCTTGCCCACAGAATTTATGATCAGAAAACGCGAGAGAGCGATATTCCCAGGTAGCAGGCTGAAGAATTACAACGAGGAGTATCATCAGGAAAAATTAAAATTGGCAACGGCTAATGATAGTTTGGCCGAGGCTTTCGGCACTCTGCGACAATTGAACAGATCGAACAGCATACAGGATGAACTCGTGACGTCTTACGAAGTCGTTGAATGAGATTGCTTCGATTTTTTTTAAATATCCATTACATATATATTTTATCTGAAAAAAAAGAACAACGAAGAAAAAATATGATTGTTAATCGCTAAGTGCTTTGCTGTGAGTTACGATAAGCGACAACAATATTTACCGCGAGAAGGCACATCGGTAACGATAAACGAAGAATTTGTGATTTTTCTTTTCTTCCTCACTGTCATTTCTTTCTCTTTCGTTGATATTTATTTGTTACAACTTGTAATTATTTTTACAATACGCTATTTTCACGTTTCGTAGATGGATTTTTTTTTTTCGTTAGCGAGATTCGCAATGTCGAAAATCCGTCTTGTGATATAATACATCGAATTCTTTTTTTTTCGACACGCATAATTGGCCATTGTAATATGGAGAACGAGAAAACAGAGCTCGTCTACTCGAACCGAGAGCTTTTTGGATGTCCAAGAATACTTCCAAGGAAATTATTTGAAAAATTGTACAAAAAAAAGAACGAAACCTCAAGCATAAAAGTGCAACGATATATCATGAAATAAAAATAATCATGAGAGATGTTTCTTTTCATTTTGATACACCCAAAAATCGCAATCACGCGGCGCTCGGTCTCCGTTATTAAATGTTTCATTTATTTACAAATGTTTCACTCTCCCAGCGCATTACAAGGTTCCTTTATGACAAGAATAAACTTATTGTACATGTCTCATATTTTGAACATTAATCTCTTGTATCGACAGGCAATTTCTTTTTTTTCTCTTATCTCGTTCGTTTTTTCGTCTCGACACTGATCGAAAAAATCTGGCAGAATGAGAAATTATTGATCGCGGAAAGCTCCAAGGCTGATGAATGCGGGATGAGAGATTATTCCACGATCATGAGCGGACTAGTTTAGTAAACAAAAAAATCGAATAATTTTTTTTTTAATACTAAAGGCAAATGATGGATGCAACGAGATAATATTGTATCTTTTAGAGATCAAGTTTCGCGCTGCGCATTCGTATGAACTCGAAATGAAAAATTATCAATAATCCAGTTCGTTAATTGTACAATTAAAAACCTGTTCTTGCAGGATCAAAGATATCCGTTCTATTGAAAGAATCATCTTTTGGCGTACTGCGTCAAGTATTCTTGAACCTTGTTCCTGAAAGACTCTTTGTCCTTAATGAATAAGTCCGCGGCATCTCTGTTCAATGGATCGTCGAAATTCAGGAGATCCTGTTGATAATAAACGTAATTTTAATGCAAATCCAATATGTGATCTTATCATAGGACATAAGAAAATCGTGCTTTCTCAATAATTTAACTATGCTTTCATAGACAAGGTTTTCAAAATGGTATATTCGTGATTGAGGGAAGTGTTGACCATTTTTGCTTCAACATAAAGGAAGCTTTGTTTTCGTAAAATTTTTTTTTTTCGAGATTTTCATGTCAGTATGTTCAAAATATCCCAAAACGTCTAAAAACGCATTTAGAAAAAATTTCCGGACGTATGTATGTGTGTATGTGTGTACGCTTTTTGCCTTCCTTAAGGTGGATATATCTGAAGAACGGTTTGGGCGATCAACTTTTGTTAACGCTCCGACATTCGCATTTTTTGAAGTATCGAGCTAAAATTTTTTGCACAAATACACTACATGACAAGAATGGTTGGGGTTGAATTTAGTGAAAAACGCTCAAGAGGTTCGTTCTGAAATTTCTTTTGAAATTTTCGAAAAATACTTGTTAACACTAAGCCTCCTAATTTCGCAGCTATCGAGTTCACTTCTTTAGCACCAATACACTAGACGACAAAAGCAATTAATAATGTAATTGAACGATATAGTTAAAAAATCATGCAAATTTGAAATTTGCAGGTAGTTCCTTCATTTGTTTCCAACGTTCATGAAGCTTCCTTTATGAGGAAGCCATGATAATAAGCATACATGTCATAAAAATAGTCAAGGCGGTCCTCATAAAGGAGACTTAATAAACGACGGAAAAAAATGAGGAAGCTATGTGCAAATTTCCAATTTGCATGATTTTTATGTTTTTTTGAGAGTTCGTTTATCTAGGTTTTTTTCAACTTACGGTGAATAAGGAATTTAAACCCCATACAACATCTTTGAGCTTGCGTGTAGGTGCCCAGCCCATACCATCAATGCTATTCTGTCTCAGTATCGAGAGGCAAACATCGCCGTCCTCGTTGATATTAGGGTGCCACAATTTTGTCATACACTTGACCTTGGGAGGCTAAAAAAAAACACTCATCTCCAGAAGACAAAACAAATAGCAATGAACAATCGGCAAAATATAAAATATATGTTTGATTACCGTCATATTGTATTCTTCGGTAATATATATGTGGAAAATGAAGCGTCCATTTGCCCAATAACCTTCTTCGGGAACGATCAGCAAATTAAAATCATGAAGCCTGTGCGGATCATCGAAGGTTATTTGGCACGTAGCTGGTAACGTTTGTTCCATCTCCTGAACCTTGGGAAATAAGTAACGACAAAATATTTAGTAAATCTGTCAAAAGTTTTCAAATTTTAATAATTCTTTACCTCTTTCACAAGAAGCTTGTCTCTGACGGAGGCGCGTTTGTGAAAATCTTTTGCCTTTGAGTTTGAAACCTCACTTTCCTTTTTCAACTTTCCTCGTAGCGTAATCATGTCTCGTCCACCGAGGTTATATATCATACGAGTGTTTCCTTTGCAAAACAGAGTCTATGCATATCCGTGACGAACTTTTGACAAATATATCAGAGTCAAATAATCAACGATGGAAACTTACTCTGTGAAACGACTTGAATTTTGTTCAACGTTATTCAAACAAGACGCGTTGTTTTTTTTATTTTTTTTTTAATGATCTTGTTTTGACCAACGATTTCAGAGGTTATGATGTCAGGGACGCAGAATCAATTTTCCAAACACTTGTGAATCGATGAGAAATTTTTTCGATCAACACGGGAAGGTTATAGTTGACGATATTCGGGAACGAAGCATCAAAGGAATACGCAGGAAATTACGATAATCACGAACAATATCGATTGGAGTGGTTTAGCGGATTCAAAACATTCAATCACCATCAAACTGTAAAATGATCGTCGATGCTTGGGGGGTGTGTTCATCGAGTTCAGTGGTGGGGGAGGTAGAGATTGGCGTGCATTTTGCCTACCGGTGCAGTAGATTCTGAGGGGTCAGGGTAAAACAGATCATACACCGTGAATCTTTTTGATTTTTTACAGCGATTTAAGCATTCAGAAACTGCCAAATTGAAAAATTGTCGTTCAGTTGCACTTTTTTTCTTTCTAAAAATTAACTTCTTCGTGTGGCATTCCACTATTTCTTGCAGTCTTGTCTCTCTCTACATGACTCAATTTCTTGGAGATCGATTTTAGGCGAATCCGATCTGCCGTCAGAAATGAGCTTAGAGCGTTTTTTCTCTTTAAAAACAAAGTATGCGTATATTTAACTTTCAATTTGCAGCGAAGGCATCCTCGAAAAAATGACTGTCATATTATTCAAGAAATTCGAAGTTCGGTAGTTCCTCAAACGAATGCGTTATCGCTGGTCACGTCGAAAAGAGTCACCGTGTACGCCGTGTACTTATGTAAACCTGTTGTATCACTTGTATCGCTTCCACCATCGTACGCCATGTGCGCGCGACCCGCCTTATACTGGCGTTACCCGGGAAATCTCGTTGTGCTAAACGGGGCTGCAATATCGACTTCGCTGAGTTTACTATACCATCTGCCAATGAGTTATGCGAACGTGAATTCATCCCTACTATTCTGTCACTAAAGAACCCCGCGACTTTCAAACGCTTAAAAAATTTCGACCGTTAGAAGGTTAATTCATAAGGGTTTTTGTTTAGTTTTTCGAAAAATAATCGGTAATTTTTTTCAGATTTAGATGATTCTCATTATTTTCTTCAAATGATTCGCTATAAATTCACAACGTAAGTTTTTATATGAGTTGTTGACGATTATGTTTATATTTTTTATATTATCGCGTACATATGATATTCTACTACACTACTGGAAACAATTAAGGGATGAAAAAAATTTCCTAAATTTTTAGTAGTTAAAAAAAATGCTGTATCTCAGTGAAAATGGTCGTATCAAGATCTAAGAAAGAATATTTTGAAGCTTCAAGTTTCTAGTTTCAAGATCTTTCAGCAAAAATTTCAGAGCTACAGGTTCCACGCAATCCTAAGAAATAGTGTTTGCAAATTTGATGTACTTTTTTTTTGCTGCCGTGACTTGGAAAATTTTTTTCCAGTTAAACTATCATATAAATAGGATAGCTTGTTCATTCAGCTTCAATTTGATTTTTTTTAGACCTCGATACGACCATTTTTCAGTGAGATAGCAGACTTTTAATGAAAAAGGATCCTTTTGTCTCTGACCAGTGATATCTCATCGTCAGCAACAAATAATCGCACACAGAAAATTAAAGGGGGGGGGGGGTTTCAGAAATTCAATTTAATTCTCTACAAAGATTAACGATTTTTGTGGGCATATTAAACTGTAAAAGTCACGCTCAACACTATAGTCGCTTTATCAATATTCTTAACTTAGCCGTTGATTTTCTAAAAAACCATAAACAGCCCTTTTTCTCCTGTTTTTTCAAATTTATGTCATGCATGAAAAATTTGTTTTCAACAAACCATTCTCAATTCTTGTAGAGAATTAATTAAAGTTTCTAAAACCCTCCTTCTATTTTCTGTGCGATTATTGGTTGCTGAGATATCAATGGTCAAAACACAAAAGGATCCTTTTTTATTAAAAATCCGATATCTCACACCCACAGAAAAGATTTATTTGAAACAAATAAAATTTGCTTGAAACAAATAAAATTTCTTATTTAAATATGGGCCTAATGTGGTTTTATTAGTATCGAATATTTGGATTTATTCAAATTCAAGTTCACTATTTCTTGGCTCTTTTTATTTAACCCTAATGAAATATTTATTTGCCTGCAATAAATAAGTTATTTGCTTCAAATAAAAATTTATTTGATAGTAATAACAAATTCACTTAAAAATGCTCTTATTGAATTTATATTAGTTGCCACTAATAATTTTTTATTTGTTACAAATAAAGAATTTATTTGGACATGACCATCTGTTCCATGACCATCCATAACCTGAAAATTTGGGACTCACGATTAATGTGGGAATAATATGGGAAATTAGGGAATTTTGATTAATATGGGAATATACGAAATCATCCTATTTTTTGGTATGAATAACTTTTTTGGCCAATCAGTCTTAGTTGTTTGCTCACTCATGTGAATCATGCATGTTAACAACCTATTGACTTTTGAAGATGTTGATATATTCTTCGAACCCCGAATCGCAAAGAAAATCTCGCGTTTCCTCGTCCACATCATAATATTTCACTAAAATCACAAAATCACGTACAAACGGAAACACGTACATACACGTGAATATACCAACTCTGGACTGCTGAGCGTCGTCACGCCAGCGAGCGACGCCATATTGTACGCGCAGTACGACGCAGTGCATATTTAAATAAATTTTATTTGACGTAAAAAATTGCTATTCAAATTTAACATTTTAAATAGATCATTTATTTGATGTAAGTAAATCGCTATTTCGACGAACCAATATAAATATGGCATTTATTCGGCACCAGTAAATAAATTTATATATTTGTTTCAAGTATGACTAAATGGCATGATCAAATAGAAGCTTCGTCAATCGAAATAAATCCTTATTAATTCTACATAAAATTTTCGCAAATATGTGAATTAATTTGATTCTAATAAATTTTTTCTGTGGGTTCAGTCTCAGTGAAAAATGTTCGCATCGAGGTCTAGAAAAAGCAAAGCAATAAACAAGCTATCTTGTCCACGCAATGGTTTAGTTTAGCTGGAATTTTTTTTTTCCAAGTCACTGCAGCCAAAAATAAGTACATAAAATTTGAAAAAAAAATTTCACTCTATTTCTTAGGATTGCGTGGAACCTGTCGCTTCGAAAATTTGTTCGCTGAAATATCTTGAAACTAAAAACTTGAAGCTTCAAAATGCTTCTTTTTAGACCTCAATACGACCATTTTTCACTGAGTAAGATACAGCATTTTTAAAAACTACTAAAAATTAAGGAATTTTCGTTGATCCCTTAATTTTTTCCAGTAGTGAATATATCGTGTATTTATATATATAATATTATCATTTTGTTACTATGTCAGCAACGATACAGATGGTCAGTCGTTGAATAATCTTTAGGAGAAAAAAATTTATGAAACATATATCTTAATTGTAATAAGAATTTGATCCCCTCTTTGATCCATGAATCAAGATCTTTTTTCACGATGACAGATGCTGCTTGCAATTGCATCACAGCATCACTCTCGTTTGCTTCGAATAAAGACTGATCTATTTGCCGGAAGCCCGACGTTAAATAATGTTATCTGGCATTTACATATTTCTTTTTCAACCATGGCATGATGTCATTCACAACAACGCTTTCCCTCCTCTCTGCTCCTCTGTCTCTTCGTTAATACTTAAATTCGAATTGAATGCGTTTCTCCACTTCTTTGTCTACATCGATGCGATGAGCTAATACCGATTGATACGAAAATCGAACAACTATAAGAAAATATCAACAATTTTCAAACCACCGCCAATGATGTTGATGCCCAATGTTTATCCTTTGTCATTTTGACAGAAATCTTGAATCATTTTCTAGTGCAAAAAATTGTTCAAAAAAGGCATCGATTCATTTATAGATTCAAGCCTTTCACGCCTTGACCTTTTTCAATCGAAAATATAGTCTTTTCTTCTTTACCTTCTTTCCATAGATCAATTTGTTAAAAAGATGATGTTAACAATGCGTGAAAGGAGGGGGTGATCTCTGGTGAGGGGAAAAGGGGAATTTAGTGCGATCGGAGGGGATTATAATAATCAAAACACAGAATAACCAGAGCTAGGTTTAAGAAGAATAAGTTAAAATAAATGAGTTTATATTTTAATGTGAATACGCTTTTATACAGGTCATTTGATGTTACAATACGACGTGAGTTTGAATAATAATAATAATGAATATGATAATAATAATAGTGATATAGATAGACATGTAGGGGTAATAATACTGTTTCCTTGATGAGGATTTAGACAGTGTGTACTGTAGATTCTCGAGGAGAATCTGTAGGAGCAATATGGAGTATCCTTGTTGAAAAGGACTGATAGAACTGTTAGAATCTGTTAGAATCAGGGACAAAAGAACACGAAATTCCAATAGAAATTTATAAGGATTTATGAGGATTTATTGTATTCTATCGGTTCATAGCGGTCCTTTTCAACAGGCATGAGTGGTGGATATAGGTATCACGCTATTAGTACGAGAGCCCACGACCAAAATTTTGAACACATAGCAATCCGACCAAAACCGGATCAAATTGATAGATTCGATTATCCTGGACCCGAAAATCCCAATATCGGACGTTTTCCGCGTATCATCTGACCTGACGAAATTTTCAAAAATGTCAAAAAATTTTACCGACCTGTATAACAGCAATCCGTTTGATGTTCAGAATGTAGTTAAATGATAGCTCCGAATACCGAAAAAACGTTTTTCAGATGCCAGTTGCGTAGCGTGTATCCGGAAGACCACTTAAAACAATTAAAAATGAGAAAAAAAATGAATCATAGCAAACCGTCTGAAAATCTTCTTGACGAGTTATTTTGGGTCAGTTGATGCGAAAGAATCGGTTTTCAGAAGAACATTTACGCATATTAAATTTTGAGACCGTTTTGAAAATGTAAAAAAAATTTACCGATCGGTAAAATAGCAATTCGTCTGAAAATTGTTGGACGTGATAAAAAAAGTTGTCCGGATGTAGAAAAAAAATTTTATCAGACAAATTTAGTGTGTAGCACCTTCCGAATCAGATAACTTTTCGATACTCCGGAATCATTCAAAAATCATATTGCGGCCTAAGTTACAAGCCAATGAATAAGTTGCGATCCTCAAATTATTTAATGATAATTAATAAAGAGCTTACCCAAAATCGTCGAAGGGAAGTTGAAGGACTTGAATAAACTGCTCAAAAGGTAACTGGGATAAAGGTAAACAAATTTCACCTTTTTAGGTAAAAATTAATGAAATTTAGTAAAATTTAGGTAAAAGTTGACGGACTTGAATAAACTGCTCAAAAGGTAACTAGGATAAATTTCTAGGATAAATTGGGTAAAAAATTACCTTTGTAGGTAATTTTTTTACCTTGTTAGGTAAAAAAAGGGATAAGGGGTAAAAAAATAAAGGGATAGAAGCATAACAAATAAATAGCCCTCCCTAGCGGATTCGACGACCGTACATACGGTCAAAAATGGTCGATTTGTCGACCGTAATTTTGTGGTCGTCAGAAAAAGCATCGCATTTTGCTTGTGGATCGTTACAACCAAAAATTATTAGTCGTAACGACCCGTTCCTGGGTCCGTTTGCTGGTCGTTACGACCCGACATTTTGAGTATAATTTTTTGCCAGCTCCGCGGGCCCTGGTTGTTACGACAAAAAATCTTGAGTCGAAGTTTTTTCCCCCCAGCTCCGGCGCCAGTGGGAAAAAAAATCGACCCTGAATTTCTCGTCGTTACGACCACGGGCGCGGCCCTAGCGGATTCGATGACCGGAATTTCGGTCGTAAGTGGATTTTTTTCAACCGATTTTTCTCGGTCGTAAGAAGTGGGTCGTTGCGACTGAGAATTATTAGTCGTAAAGACCCATTCCGGGGGCCAGTCGGCTGGTCGTTACGACTGAGAATTATTAGTCGTAACGGCCCATTCCGGGGGCCAGGTGGCTGGTCGTTACGACTGAGAATTATTAGTCGTAACGACCCATTCCGTGGGCCAGTTGGCTGGTCGTTACGACTGAGAATTATTAGTCGTAACGACCATTCCGGGGACCAGTTGGCTGGTCGTTACGACTGAGAATTATTAGTCGTAACGACCTATTCCGGGGCCCGTTTGCTGGTCGTTATGACCCGAAATCCTTAGTCGAATATTTTTTTCCCAGCGCAAATTAATACAAAAATTTGTATAGTTTATTCCGAAATAGCGCCCATGCAATCGGAACTAATAAAATTGTACGCCCGAGATATCCACAATACTTAGGGATATTCGCAAGGGTCAGCTCGACCGAAAGTACAATGGAAGAGCTTCGCCCTGGAGGAACTGCCTTAATCATCACGGTAACCTCTGCGCTAGGTAAGTACTTGGCTTGGCACGCAGGCTGTCCGGTATATAACACCGTCATATGCCTATTTCTTTGGGCACAGAGTTTTGAGCGCATGCGACGCGTAGTGGTGGACGCGTCAACTAGCGCTACCTAGCAGATTTGTTGACCAGAATTTTTCGGTCGCAGTCAACACCCCCAAAAACACCAAAAATGGTGTACAAAAACTGGTGACAAGTATATTTCAAGAGTATCCCTAGTTTAGTCTACCTACAAAGAGTTATAAAATCACTAGACATTAACCCTGAATACGTATTTACAAGCACATGTAGTATCCTAGTTCGACTTTTATTTACAAGCATATAATTATTATTACAATATGCGGAAGTGAAATTTATAAAATATGAAAACATCTTTACGTTAAAAAATAAAAAATAAATCCATTACTAAAAATAAATAATAAATCGATGGGACAAAATTGATCACAAAAATAAAAAGTACTTAGCGAGTTAGGCAATATTTGCAAAAGATGTTTCAGTGATACATGGCTGATGAAGTTGCTTCAGGTGAAAAAATTCGCCAAGTACTTTTTATTTTTGTGATCAATTTTGTTCCATTGATTTATTATTTATTTTTAGTAATGGATTTATTTTTTATTTTTAAACGTAAAGATGTTTTCATATTTTATAAATTTCACTTCCGCATACTGTAATAATAATTATATGCTTGTAAATAAAAATCGAACTAGGATACTACATGTGCTTGTAAATGCGTATTCAGGGTTAATGTCTAGTGATTTTACAACTTTTTGTAGGTAGACTAAACTAGGGATGCTCTTGAAATGTACTTGTCTCCAGTTTTTGTACACCATTTTTGGTGTTTTTGGGGGCGATTTGTCCACTTTTTGCAAAGTTAATGTATTGCTCTCTCTCACTCTAACGCGATTCCTATAGTACTCTCTCTCACGCACTCATGTGTTCATTGTCGATATTTTGACCGCTCTGAAACACACCACGTACCGTTTTATAGCTAACTCGCTAACTTCATGGTGTGTGCCAAAAATATGTGCCGAAAAATATGCGACGAAAATGGCCGACAATGGAATATTCATTGAGAAAAATTAACCCATACAAATACGTATCGCCCATACGCGACCAGCTACAGCTTTCTTCAGGTACCAATCGAAAGAGAAAAAATCTGCGGACAAAACGTACATCTCAAATTTTCTCAAAAACTCTGTATAATGAGTTATTAGGAAAAATGAATTTTTCGCTATAGATATACTCCCATGTATAAGCAAGGTTGTTGGCGTAAGAGAATCTTGGTGCGACTCTCGACATGTCGGTAAGGTCGGAAATGTACTTGTCTCGAGTCGCTAACGTGACTCTTGATGTGGTGGACGCGTCAACTATAGTTGACGCGTCCACCACTATGCGTCCCATGCGCTCGAAACTCTGTGCCGAAACGAAATAGGCATATGACGGTGTTATATACCGGACAGCCAGCGTGCCAAGTCAAGTACTTACCTAGCACAGAGGTTACCGTGATGATTAAGGCGGTTCCTCCAGGGCGAAGCTCTTCCATGGCACTTTCGGTCGAGCTGAACCTTGCGAATATCCCTAATGTGGATCTCTCGGGCGTACAATTTTATTAATTCCGATTGCATGAGCGCTATTTTGGAATAAACTATACAAATTTTTGTATTAATTCGCGCTGGGAAAAAAATATTTGACTAAGGATTTCGAGTCGTAACGACCAGCAAAGGGCCCCGGAATGGGTTGTTACGACTAATAATTCTCAGTCGTAACGACCAGCCAACTGGCCCCCGGAATGGGTCGTTACGACTAATAATTCTCAGTCGTAACGACCAGCTAACTGACCCTCGGAATGGGTCGTTACGACTAATAATTCTCAGTCGTAACGACCAGCTAACTGGCCCCCGGAATGGGTAGTTACGCCTAATAATTCTCAGTCGTAACGACCCACTTCTTACGACCGAAAAAAATCGGTTGAAAAAAATCCCCTTACGACTAAGACCGAAAAATTCTGGTCAACAAATTTGTTAGGGGGAGCTGGGGAAAACAAAATCGACTCCAGATTTCGGGTCGTAACGACCAGGGGCGCGGAGCTGGGGGAAAAAAATTCGACTCGGGATTTCTCGTCGTAACGACCACGGGCGCCGAGATGAGGGGGAAAAATTCGACTCTACATATCTGGTCGTGACGACCACGGCAGGGAGCTCGGAAAAAAATATGCGACTACACATTTCTGGTCGTAACGACCAGCGAACGGACCCGGATCGGTCGATACGACTAATAATTTTTAGTCGTAACGACCCACGAGCGGACTGCGATGATCCTTCATACGACCAAAAAATTACGGTCGACAAAACGACCACTTTCGACCGAAACTGTTTACGACCCTAAATTTAGGGTCGACGAATCTGCTAGGGCTTCCTGCCATAAGAACGTCACAAGCGCCGGGGCATTTGCCGAGTGACTCCGAAACGTTCGTTTCGTTTTTTGGATTATAGGAGACATTGGAAATGTCTGAAAACAGTATTTTGCCACTCCCGGCAACCGTACAAAAGGTTTTAAAAAAATGAACCGGGTTGCTATAATACAGTTCGACTAAATTTTTTGACATTTTCAAAAATGCGCTCAGGCCGTATGCTACGCGCAAAATGTCTGAAAAAGACATTTTCGTCATAAAATGCCAAAATCTCTGGACATTTTCAACATCAGACGAAATACGACAATTCAGTCTGCCTATTTTTTTTGACAGCAGAAATGGCCTCCCACGCAGTTGCTATATTTTTCATCGTTACCACCCACCTAGTAGGATTCAGGATCATATAATCTAACGACTTTATACGGTTTTGGCCGGAAAACGATGAGACATGGTTTTGGTCGTGGGCTCTCGTACTATATGTCTTGTCTCTGTCGAGGTAAAGGCTTCTTACGAAGCTGACACCTTTTGATGTATAAGCTCTTTTCAGAGGTGGTTATCTCTTTTCAGAGTCCCCTATCTCTTTTCAGAGACGGGCATACAAATCGATTTTTTGACTTTTGAGACCACTTTATTCATCTTCGGATTGATAACATTTTGCTGTTACATTGTTTTTGTTCTTATTCTAGCTATTCCTATTCCTTAGAATTCTACTAGCTGTTTATCATGTAATGGGGTTCATTCATTGTGTTAGTCAGTGCTTTTGCAAGGAATCATTTTTCGTATAACAAGTTAAAAATTGAAAAACATACCTGTGTTACTTTTGAAGTTTTTTAAGTCTAAATGAATCTAGTCTTACATCTAGGAGAGTATTTACAGCATTTACAGTATTTACAGAGGTTGTGTGTTTCCTACACAGTTTTTTGTTTATTTACCGCAGGAGGAGCTGGTGAGGTAATTTATATCTCATTGTGAACGGCGCGTTTTGGTGTGATAGGGTGCCAAGATCTTGGAGAAGCGGGATGTCTTGAATTTGTTCTAGGCAGAATTTTCGAGTTCCATTATAAATTTCTTGAGAGATATCCTTATTCCTGTTTGATGTTGTATTTGCTTATTAGTCGTGTACCAGTCTGCTTATGTTATGCTTCGTAGTATTTTATTTTGTATTACCTGGATTTTTTAAATATTCGATTTGCAAGTATTGCCCCACACTGGAACAGCGTATAAGAGGAGAATTGGTTTTATTATTGCATTATATAGCAGTAGTTTGTTTTTTCTATTGAGAACGCTTTTGTAGTTTATGAGGTAATAAGGAATACCCTTAATTTTGCGGGCTTTGCTTTTGATCATGTCTATGTATTTACTGTCTAGCATTACTCCTAGGTATTTTTCTTCTTTTTTCGGATGAATTACTACATTGTTCATGGTAAAGGATGGGGGATTTACGCGTTTTATTTTCTTATTAAATATTTCTAGCTCTGTTTTGGCTTCATTAATTTTGCCGTGCCACACTGTATCGAACGCTTTCTCAATGTTGAGTAGCGCTATTGCTGTTGCTTTATTCATGTTAAAGTTAATGCTCCTGTATTTGATTATTTTGTATTTCGTGCTGTTTGAGTCAGTTAAGGATTATTTTTTCAGAAATCTTGCTGCAGGTGTTGAGGAGGCTTATAGGACGGTAGTTTTGTGGGAAGAGCTTATCTTTCCCTGGCTTAGGGAAAGCTAGGAGATTTGCGGGTTTCCATGGCGTTGAGAAATGACTGAGTTTGAAACATGCATTGAATATGTAGATTAGCTGTACTAAAGCTTTATTTGGAAGGTGTTTCAGGACTATATTTTGTATGCCGTCAGGCCCCGGGGCCTTTTTGGGTCTGGTTTTTTTGATGGCTTGGGATATTTCTCTGAGCGAAGTATATGTTATGTCTAGCTCATCTATTTGTTTGTTGAGAATTTCTCTGATTTTTTGGCTAACCATTTCGCAGTGCCTAATGTTACTCATATTTTCCGTGAGGTGGTGTACCTTTTCGAAATTTTCTGCTAGAGCGTTGGCTTTATCTGTATTGCTTATTGCTAAGCCTTGCGTTCCATGGAGAGTGGGTATGATGCTTTCTGACTGCCTGGTGAATGCTTTTGCCATTTTCCAAATCAAATTGTCCTGTATTTTCAATAACTCTATTTTTTGTTCCCATTTTATGTTTGTGACCAATATTGAGATTTTACTTTGCACCCAGAAAAAGAATTTATTTTGTTTAAATAAATTTTTTTGAAATAAATAAAATTTCATTTAAATACCGGCTTAATAAGAGATTTATTAGGCCACTATTCAAAGGAATCGGTACAATCGGTACAATACAAACCCAAATAAACCCAAATACCAGCTTAATAAGAGATTTATTAGGCCACTATTCAAAGGAATCGGTACAATCAAATAAATATTTTTTCTGGGAGTGAATTAATTTATATTCTTTGATCTGTGTCCGTTGGTAAAGTCTGCGAGCCCGGTTTTGCGCTTTAATTAGTTTTGAGATATTTTCCGAGAGAGTTGTGTTCATGCTGGTTGCTTTTACTAAAGGTATTGTTGTTTGCGTAGTTTCATTCATGAGGTTTGTGAGGTTCGTCGTGCAACCGCCTATATCATTTATAGTCCTGAGGTTTGCTTTCAGAGTAATTTTACCATTAAGTTGTCTTGCAAATTCATCCCAATTTGCTTTTTTGTAATTTCGGATTCTTCTTTCTATTTTTTCAATGCATGTATTTTTTAGAGTAATTTTTAGTGGTAAGTGGTCAGAGTCAAAGTCGTCATTGAGTGTTTCCCCTAGCGGGTCGAACAACCGCGGTTGTTACGGTGAAATAACCATTTTTAGGAACCGGTTGTTTTTACCCCAAGGAAAACCCCAAAGAAACCCCAAACTGTAGTTGTCGTGGTTGCGCACCCAGTTATTGTAGTTGCACGCTTGGGTGTCGTAGTTGCATACCCAGTTATCGTGGTTGCGCACCTCGTTGATGAGGTTATAGTACCCAAAAAATCCGCCAGATGGCTTCCTCTCGCACAAGCGAACTTTCCCCCCGACGGTTATAACTTCTCCAGGTTCGTCTACGCTTGATGTCTTTATTTTTTAGTATGAATATTTAATACTATGCGGCAAGGCGCAGGTCGAATCCGAAAAGGATCCGAAAAGGAACTGCAACCCGAACCACCATTGAGATTTTTTAAATCTTTGGTTACCGGGGTTATGAAACCTGGTTTTCCTAAGGGTAAAAACAACCGACGGTTATTTTTCGGTTGCTCCCTTCGGTTATCGAACACGCTAGGGTCTATGGCAATTTGTTATTGATATTTTTAACTAGCCCAAAATCGACAACGCTTGGTAACGCTTGATTGTAAGGAACCACGTGAAGTTATCTGGTGCTATCGCCAATATATTTGTCGTATTCGTGTAGTTCAGGATCATCCTGCCATTTTAGTTGCTGTTGTAGCAATGCCAACTTACATGTTTCGCGTTTAAGTCGCCTATGGCCATAACCGAGTTTGCCAGATTGAATATTTTATTTAGGTCTACGTGGCTAATTGTGGTCTGAGGCTTGGCGTAAATTGTTGCAATGACTAGGTTATTCTTCAATTTTATTGCATGCGTTTCTATTGTATTAGTGCCAATATTTAGTTCAGAGTAAACTATATCGTTTTTGCAAAAGATTGCAACTCCCCCTTCCGCAACGTCTCCTGGTCTATCTTTTCTGAAGCATTGGTACCCTGGTACTTTACATTTGTGTCTCTGTTTGAGTTTGGTTTCATTTATCAGTACTATGTCTGTTTTCATTTTCCTAATCAGATTAGATAGTTCAGGGAGATTTGTTTTCAATCCATTAGCGTCCCAGTGGATAAGATGTAAATTTTAATCGATTGTAGCAGTTGTACTACACATATTTGCTAATGACGTTGTAGAAAACTTGACATTTGGAGATATGGTCTGTGCATTCGACTAATTGCTTATTTAAATCTCACATTTCAAGCATTTTATTCATATCGCAGAGTGTTTTGAGCGTTTGAATTTCTTTGAATATATTATTAAGCGTGTTGTGTCCCTGTTTATGCCTTGTAGCCCATGGAGATTGTCATTCTCATCACATCCCGACAAATATTGATTTGTGTGCATCGTGTCTCGATAATCTTGTCTATCTCTAGGTCTCAATCTGGGTCCCTATGGGCGCCTGTGCTTGTTTCTTGTATTACCTTTGCACTGAAGCTAGAGTTGCTGTGTTTCGTTGTTGTCTGTGTTTTCCTCAACTCATGATCCTTGTGGCGTTCCGTTGATCGACTGGGAAGTTGGTATCGCTTATTGGCTCTAGTTGCGGTGTCTGCCGCTGCTGTCTAGGGTGCTGGCTTTTCTGCCGGGATTCCTCTTTTCTTTTGAGGTACTGCTGGTATATTTTGCAGGAGGTTGCGTTCGCTGGATGCTCTTTTTTGCGGTCTACGTAATGCGGTTTGGTTTCTGCTGTCTTCGTGCAATCTTTCGTGAGGTGATTTCCGATGCATTTTACGGATCTGGGCTCCGTGTTGCAGAAGGCTGTCTAGTGATTGAACCCTTGGCAGCTATAGCATTGAGATATTTGCTTGGGATTTTTGTATTTGTCCTACTTTATCTTCACTGAGCAGATGTACTTTGTACTTTTGACTTTTCTTAGGTCCACGCTTGGTTTGAACGAGGCGAAGTATAATGCTCGCTCTGAGTTTTCTGCTTGCCCCGTTTTCATTTTTTCTTATTTTTAGTGATTCGATTCCTGATTGAGTAAGGTCGTCCATTATATCTTTTTCGTCCAGGAGAGGTAGACCCTTGATAACGAACTTCCTTTTCTCGCTGGCTCGGGGTCGCGTAGGAGTGGAAGTTTCATTTGTCGTTTTTGAGTTTGCTGATGATCTGGATGAAGTCTTCTTTATTTTTCGGGTATATTATGATTGTAGCCGTGGCGAATTTAAGTATAGTATTCCCTTGTGATTCTTCAGTATGTCCACATGGATGCTCGCTTTGGCTTCTGCGTTGAGTTGTTCTCAGTTTATGACTATTGGTGAGGGGTTTTTCAATTCTTACGCTCTTCTCGCTATGGTCTGAGGCTCTATGGTCTGAGGTCATTTCGACGGCAGTATGGAAGAACGTGCTATCTCAAATTGTGCTAGAAGAACGTGCTATCTCAAATTGTGCAAGAAGAACGTGCTATGTCAAATTTTGCTAAAAGAACGTGCTATCTCACATTGTGCTTGAAGAACGTGCTATCTCAAATTATGAGAGAAGAAGGTGGTATCTCCAATTGATCACAATTGATCACAATTGGAGATACCACCTTCTTCTCTCATAATTTGAGATAGCACGTTCTTCTAGCACAATTTGAAATAACACGTTCTTCTAGCACAATTTGAGATAGCACGTTCTTCCATACTGCCGTCGATTTGGTCGTCCTCTTCCGAATCTAGGTCCGACAGGCAGTTGGACCTAGCTGTATCGTCACTGCAGTGTTCGTCTTCCGGTTCTTCATGGCGTTGGTGTCTTTACTGCTCTCGGCAGCTCGCCTCTTATTGGTTTTTCCCATTATAGCTGGTCTTGGGCTTTAGTGCTGGCTGTCATCCTCGAATGTCTCCAGGAAATGATTCGTGCTACCATTATTTCCGTTCGCGATAATTTTTCTAGTTGATCTCGGACCACGGTCGTGTTGTCGTCATGATGTCTCAACAAGGAATCTCATCTGATGATTCTGATGACGTACAAATACTACAAATCGTGTTCGAGCGCGTGAATATATTCCCTCTTAGCGACTGTCTGTTTGCGAGCGAGCTCGAGCGACGGCCCGCCCTCTCGCGGAGAAGTGTGGAACCCGCGCGCTCGCTATAGGCCTTTACATCATGTGACGAGCGCAAGTGCAGCCGCCATGCTGAAAAGGCGGTAATACAAAAGTTTTGTAGTTTTGTTTGTTAATGGCTGGGAAAGCAATAATATATATCTACACAAGAAAATTAATTATTGGAACAAATTGTTGATGGTGCTTCACTAGTTCACAATTCAGTGGAAGCACATAATTTTGAACAATTAAAAAAATGGCTGAAGTGTCGTAGACGTTCACAAAAAGGCAAAAAATGAACTGATTGAGCATAACCTATGTCACTTCGATCACATTTTTTTTACACACAATTCACATTTTGCACATTTTGGACATGTTTTTATATGTACTACTTTGCTTGATGATTTTACCATGTTTTGGTGATATTGAAGGCAAGGCTTCGGATAATTTTTGAGGTTATGTACTCTACATAGTCCATAACAACACTGTTTCGTTGTTCCTTTTCGTACAGGTAACATAATAATAATCTTGTTTACAAAAAAAGGTACGAAAAAGATGGCTGAAACTGACGCATGCGCATAAAAACAATTTGTGATGAAAAGGTCTATTCACGCGGGACTCCGTACCCGCGCGTCGTGCGCTAACATAAGTTTTCGTGTTTGACAGTGACAGGTATGCGTATCATGTGATAAAACTAATTAGAGCTAATTAAAGAATTAATTAATGTGAGAGTGCGCATTAGATAATAAAAACTTAAACTAGATTAAATTCGATGTATTCCGGTAAATATTTTATATCCGCGAATAGGACTGTGTTGTGTGATGTGCTCGCGTATAAAATATTAAATAAAAATAATAGTTAGGTTAATTAATGTCAATGTGCAATCTATTTTAGGATGTCAAATGTATTTAATAAAACTAATGTAATATTTTGCCCTTTTTTGTTATAGGTAAAAATAGAAATGAAAAAGAAAAGAAAAAAAATGTTTCGAGGCAAAACGACCCGACGATAAAAAAATTGAAATTCGAGCGGCTGGTAAAAATGATTTTTTCAATTTCGAAGATTAATATCTTGACCGGATTTGTTAATTTATGGTGCATTTATTACAAAGATCAAGAATCGTGATCATAAAATTAATTTGATAAATGATCGCATTTTTGTCGTTGTCAATTGGTGAAAATTTGGAGTCTTAAAAGATTATTCAAGAGAAGACGATTCTTTGAGAAGATTCGAGGATATTCATTGGAAAGGTGTCATTATAGCCTTTGAAAATTGTCAAACTGTTGAAAAAATCTTTTTTGTTGTACGTGCCAACAATATACTGTCAAACTATGATAGTGTCGCAGCAGGAGAGTGATTCGCGTCTCTATGTATAGTGGTACAATCAATTATCAGCCCTCTCTTTGTACGTTCGCCGTATATATTCATTCATGGCATAGTGGAGGTATAACCAAACTAAATATAGAGTGACACTGTGGCACCAATTTATCGAATAAATCCCGTAGGTGTGTACGTGTGTTTGACAGCGCGCTGTGCCCTGGGGGACCGCGTCCGAGAGATCGTGGATGCTCCTCGTTTCGTGACGCAGGGCCATACCGGTCACGAATATCTCAACCACACGGTCCATGTTAGTAAACTCTTGAAATCTTTATTTTTTCCCATCGAACCTTGATCCTCCGTATATCACTCGATCCATTCGATCGGCCACAAAATTGACGATCCTTTAGTTTCACTTATAAAAGGTGTTCATACAATTTTTTAAATATTCATCTTGCAAAGTGCGACGAAGTTTGAAACCCAGTGAATCAAATGTTAGTGCAATTTTTATAATCGTCAAAGCTGAATCGTTCGTTGGGAAATTATAATCGTGATCTTGAACTGGAAAGGATTCATAAATTGATTCAAGCGTGAGTTTACTCATTCCTGCAATAATATGCCGATGAAAAAATGTTGTCTTTACATCAGTATTCATTCACGAGAGTCCTTTTCATAATGAGCTTCAGACGAAAATGATTTTTGTTTTGCATGATTATTTTACCATTTTCATTTTATCAATTTAATGATGAGTATTCGGAGTAATTATTTTTTACAGTAAATCTTCTTCAAAGTTACTTAATTTATACAGCATTCATAATCGCCTCAGACCTGTAATATTTATAGATAATTTCTACTGTTTGAATTCCATTCAATGTTTTTTTAAATTCAAAATTGTCGTTAAAGCATCACGGAAATTATTCCTAATGTCATACCTAATATTGTTTCTAGTAAAAAAAACTTTTAAGCTATTAACTCGTTGATTTGTATATTATCGACCAGGTTCCCAAATGTTACATCATTTGCAATCGATACTACAAGAATGGAATAATTTTTATTTCTATTTATCTAAAAGCCTCCTTATTTAAAATAACTTGAGAATACAACATAAAATATAAACACTTGTACCATTTTCAGATAGTTTTTGCGCCATTATTTTAATTTCCGATTTTTATAAATCCATTATTCTTACTACAAAATGACAGTAAACGTAAAGAATTTCTGTACCATCAAATTATTTTTGGATCGGAGTAAAGTGAAATACGATATTGGATACATTTTGTTTATATGAACGAAAATTTCATAGTCTTTAAATCGTTTTTATATTCTCGTTACGAAATGGGACAAGGTTGCGAGCGATGGGAACAAACGTTCATCAAACAGTGATTCCCGGAAGTGGCTCGTTGCGCGTCATCCATCATCATCAAGACCCTTCAGGCATATATGATATAAATGTATATACATCTATGAGTATATATATGTATACATAGACAAGTTTGCCTGCACGTTTAGCGTTAAATTTTTAAAGAGCCCTTTTTTAAAATCAACTCGCCAGCCATTTTTTATGTCCAACAGAAATTTGAAATTCAAACTATAGATCCATCACTCCATATGAGCCACATGAAATATTAGTTCACGACAACTTCCGGCTAACACGATCGAATTTTCATAAATCATTAGAAGAACGGAAGAAAATGATCGTGATAATTTTTCGTATGGAAAAATCGCGATGAATTCCAATAAAATGAGCCAAAAATGAATCACTTCCGGTGATGCAATCAATACTAAAATAATGGACTAATTTTTTTTTCTCAATCCTCTTCATGGTTGGGGAGAGGTTCCTGTTTGTTGCTGTCAGTGTGTATTAAAATGCGTTGGAGCAATAAATTAATAAAAAATAATTTCGTACACTGAAACGGCACATCCGGTCCTCGGCAGTGACAACGTTAAATAGATTGCTTCATTTATACAATTTCATCGTTTATATTCTCCCTCTTTGTATATATGTTGCGAATTTTACAGATTTACTTGACACCCTTGGATTTCCACGTCGAGGCGTTGATAATAGGGCAAATTTGACGAAAAATGAGGTGATTCGGTGAAGGCAGGATAGTCGAAGGATACGAAGACTCGAGGGTGGACGAAATAAATTTTTGGGGGCAATTGATATTATGCCTTCGTGCGAGACTGCTGGAAGAGTAAGGGTGGACAGGTCGACGAGTCCCTTGCCACACAGACCGGTAAATCCAGTTCAGGAATTAAAGGCATTGTTTTCCGAGCCACCGATAACCAGAATCACGAATGGCGTTAACGAGCAACAACAGCCACATCATGACTTCCGGTTGGAGGCTGTACAGTGTCTTCAGATAGATAGTGTTGGAAAAAATCGTGACGATGTACCGGATCGTGGTAGTTGGAACAGTAAGGTAAATAATCGTCATTTTCATCGTTGTGGCTGTTTGAAAATGTTAACGATGAGCGATATTCATTTTAGATAATGAATTAATATTTTTTCCGCATTATCTTTGTACTAATTTGTAAATAAGTGCGAAGAAATGCTCTAAGGTAAATAATGTTCACTTTAATCGTGAAGTTCATTGAAAAATGTTGAGAGCTTTTCGAAAATTATTATCACCAAATAATTAAGAGTTTTTGTATATTATTTTTGCACTAATTTAGTGGATTTAAGAATAAGTTAGTAAAAAGAAATGGTGGTAAAAATGAATAATGGTACTATCGATCGTTAAGTATATTTTAAAAGATTCTAACGATTCACTATACGAATTTTGAACAATCAATTTAAAGTTCCTAATGCATTGTTTTTGCATCTGTAACTTTTTTGAGTGTAATAAATGTTGTGTCATTAATTAAAGGTGGAGTTTATCCTTTCGGTGGTGGGATTGGCAATTGGTCTTGGAAATTTATGGCGTTTTCCATATCTGTGCTACAAGAATGGCGGAGGCGCATTTATGGTGCCTTATTTCATAGCTCTTGCTCTCGCTGGTATACCAATGTTTCTCATGGAATTATCATTGGGCCAGATGATGACAATCGGTGGCCTTGGGGTCTTTCAAATAGCTCCAATATTCAAAGGTCCCTGAAATCATTATTATTAATGTATTGTTTCTAATTTAATGTCAATAAAGTACTCACCTCAAATAAACGCTTATTCTTCTTAAACAACGGTTTCCTGAAAAGTTTATACACTAGGAAAAGGTTACTCTTAGGTAACGGCTAAAAAAATTATTTTTTGGAATTTTCTTTTTACAATTAAGACCAAATATTAAATTTGAGTTTTCTTGAATTTCAACCAAGCGTAACCTTTTAATAACTTAAAAATTATTATTATTTTCTACGCCATTCTCAATGTTTGGTTATTAAGGAATAACTTTACTCCTTTTCAGGTATTGGATACGCTACCTGCGTACTGTCCTGCTGGACCAACGTTTACTACATCATCATTTTGGCTTGGGCGTTATTTTATTTCTTAGTTTCACTTCGTGCGGGTAAATACATTTCAATTTTTTTCGATTCGTTATTCCCCCTACTGCACACAATATTGCAGCAATGCTGCTGAAATGTTGCACGACAACATTGCAATTATTATTGCTGCAATATTCCGCAATATTGCAGAAATATTGCATGGAATCAATATGCAATATTGCAGAAATATTGCATGCAATCAATATGCAATATTCCAGCAATATCACTCGTATTGGATATGCAATATTGCAGGAATATTACGTGCAATGGAAACTTTATCATTTGAATTATTGCATAAAATAAAAATATGTAGTCTTCAGTCCATTGAACTGTGCTATCACAGGGCGCGGGTAAATTTCCAACAATTGATTGTTAATTAAGACCCCGATACCGGACCTTTATCGGTGCTCGGTGGCGCTCTCGCCAGCGCGAGAGCGCGCACTGACGGCCGCCATCTAACGGATCTCAGGCGAAGTGCCGAGATCGTGGCAGGCCCCAGGTCATCCCGTTACATAATATAGTCATATTTTGCGAATAAGACTCATTCAGAAACCAAAAACATTTTGGTTTTATAGCTTTTTTGATATTGAACATTTTTTCAATACGAATATTACAATGTCTTAATTATATTATATCGCTGCAATATCACATGTCTTATTAATGTCAAAAGCACAACAAAATTTTGAAAAGAAATATGAAAAAGAAAAAGAAAATGACGTGAAATTAATCGTTATTGATGTTTTATGAGGAATAAATGAATAGATATTTTTCAATAGACCTTTTTCATATTTATTACGCTTGTGTAGTTGTAAAATTTGAAGTTCTATCTCATTAATATCGCTGCAATTTACTCGCAACGTTTCAACAAAATATTGCAGGAAACATTCGTGCTATATTTTGTGCAATCTATCATTGCACATGCAATATGACAACATTGCTGCAACGTTGCAGCAATGTTATGTGCTGTAGGGGTCTATTCAACCAAATTCTCCATTATCTCAATCAATATTTTTTTTTAAATGTGAAGAAATGATTTTTGAAATTTCAGTTCCTGAATTGCTACATCAGAAAAATAGTTGCTTAATAAATATTCTCTTCAATGTCCTTAAAAAATGTCTGGAAAAGTTTTACAACTAGAATTTTATTTTGCAACATTTTGATCTGAGTTTAATAATCGAAAATCAAAATTTTCGAGTTATATTTTTGGCATCCATAGACACAGAAAAGTGTAGAGGATTTTTTCAGCAGGAAAGAAGCTTGGCGCTTAAGGGTTGAAGTGTATGGCGCCATAGAGAAGGAAATTATGAATGTTTGTTTAAATTCCATTTTTCTTTGTTTTCAGATGTGCCATGGCGGACTTGCGACAATACTTGGAACACTAATTATTGCATAACGCCAACCGAGCGTTTGTCAGCCGTGTGTTGGCCCGAGCAGGGTGACACTATATGCGCAACATCGATTGGCAATCTTAGTCACATTCTTCTCAAAGATCCAGTCAAGGAATTTTGGGAGTGAGTTATTATTTCACGCTCGTTAAAATTAGTGAATCAATTAAAATTGTAATTTTTATAATAATTAAAGTGGGTAAAATCTTCAACCAGTCAGTAATTTTTTGAGATTTTTGTTCTTTAATTAAGAAATTTATTAAATTGTTCATTAATTTTTTGAAAATTCAGGTGTGTTAAGAACATTATTATTCTTCAGCTTAACAAATATTTGATGTTTAAATTTCCCATAATTAACTCGAGTTTGTGTCGTATTAAAGGCGACGAACTCTTCAGATCTCTGGTGGGGTTGACGAAGTCGGAGGAATAAGATGGGAGCTCGCTGGTACCTTGGCGATAGTTTGGATAATGTGTTACTTTTGCATATGGAAGGGTGTCAAATGGACCGGAAAAGTATCGAATCCTTCCCATTATTATTATTTTTTAAATCATTTATCGTTAAAGATGAAAAAAGAAATTAATAGGTTGAATATTTAAATTTATTTCAGGTTGTTTACTTCACTTCGCTGTTTCCTTACGCATTGTTGGCCGTGCTTCTTATTCGTGGACTAACTTTGCCCGGTGCAATCGAAGGTCTCAAGTATTATGCGACGCCAAATCTATCGAAACTCGGCGAACCCGAGGTTCAAAACTTTTTTTTTCATTATTAAATTATTGCCTGAATTATTATTCATATTTATTGCATAAAAAAGATTATTTGGAATTGATGATTTTTGTTTTTTTGAATTGGCCACTTTAAGGTCTGGATAGACGCTGTAACGCAGATTTTCTTCTCTTACGCTCTTGGGCTGGGTGCCCTCGTGGCACTCGGTAGTTACAACAAGTTTAACAACAACGTTTACAAGTGAGTAATAACATTAGATTTATAGATAAGGTAAACGGCCCAGTTACTGACCCTGTTCCAGATAGTGATCCTAACGGCACCATTTTGATTGCCATAAATACAGTTTTTGTCAAATAATAATCCAATTACCGGCTAATTGAAGAGAATTTTTCACTTTTCATTATTGGAGAGAGGGACCTTTCTAAAGGAGATATTAAAAATATAAATAGACCAGTGAATCGAAATCGGTACACGTAGGGTTCACAAACGAAGATGGGGCTTATGTACAGGGTCAGTAACCCGGACAGCAGAGAAGCATTATTAAAACAATGATTTTATTAATAAATCTTGATTATTTCACTTTCATAACCGGTGAATCTCCTTCGGGGGGCTTTAATGCACACGTTGAAACCATTAGTTTCCGGTTTGGCTATATCACACATGAATAAATAGTCGAAATCCGACGCTGCCGCGCTAGAAGGTTAAGTACCTGGGCCGTTTACCTTAGTATCATATTACAACGGTATGCACTACCGCTCAAAACTTTGGATACATCAGTCGATATTTCTTTCCGCACTAGAAGTTGTATAACTCTGTCAAAAAAAAAGATAATCGAGTTAAAAAAAAGGCGTTTTGACGGAACGGAATTCAGCTTTGTTTGGCGTTCTTTTAAAAATATTTTTTACGATTTGTTCTCGACCCGGTATGCACTTTTGTATGTGACCGTTTTTTTTTTTACCTTTTTTCGACCATCGTGAATTGGGCGTACAGATTGAGGTCATTTTTTTGACTTTTTCATGTATGGTTTATTTAAAAGGGTTAGGGACGCTTCATTTTTGTTTTTTAAAAATGTTTGCACGATTTTTTCTCGCAAATAAGTTATTTCACTTTTGGCTAAAAAATACAAATTTTGAAAGATGTAACGTAACTCAAAAACTATAGAGTTTAAAAGAAAATTTCAAGTACGAATAAAGTAGCATATGCGTATACATGGAATCACCTGGAATTATTTCAGAATTTTCTTATGATTTCTTTTACTGCTTTTTGGCGAAACTCTGATGATGACGTCCCAGCAAAAATTTTTTAAGACGCAACTATGGCAGAAAAGCGTGAAATTAAGGATGCTTTGCTCCTACCATCCCAGTCAAACATTTTATCTGATTGAAATTTCCGGACTTCGTGATACAATTGATTGATATCGTGTGCGGCCGTGTAAATAAATGATGTTGATGAAGTGTCGGCTTCGATTCGGCCAGTGATCCAGGCGGAAGTGGAATGAACTTTTTTGACTTCGCAAATTTTCGCGAACACAAGATCACGCTCCAAAAAATGTAAAACCATAATTAAAATTTCTCGTCTCACGATGCATTTCAAAAGATATCATCATCACTCAATTTCAATGAAAATATCCGTCGTGAAAAACCGACTGGAAATCAATTCATTAAAGAAACTTTCACACATAGAATTGATAAAACAAATTTTCAATTATTTTCAATTCTCCTTATTCGTTGACTTTCACCAACAAATCAAGATGATCATCGAAGAAATGCAACATGAAACCAGAAATCAACAAATTCGAGCGTGAATAAATTTCTGAAGAGGATCCTAAACAAAATCGAAACGTTTAAAAACTCTCAAAAAGTTCATTCCACTTCCACCTGGATTACTGGCCGAATCGAAACCGACACTTCATCAACATCATTCGTGATACAATAATAATCTGAAATAATTCAGCAACATTTGCCATGCTATATGAACAATAGACTGTGCGGAAAAAAATCGATATTTTCTTTTTCGGTTGCATTTACCAAAAAAGGTGAATTAAGGTGAAAAATGAAGAATCCCCGAAGGAGAGCTCAAAAAGAAATTATTTCGAACGGCGCATTGCATTTCAATATTTTCCATAAGAATAACACAGGAAAATATTGACACTTCTGAACGTCGTAGTAGAACTCTTCAGGAAGAAATCTCACAAAGAAGTCATTACGATATTCCGATAGAGAATTGAATTCCCTACAAAAAAAAGTCCTTACGAACAATTAGCTTAGAACAACCGTTCGAGTGGTATCGCTGTCTGAAATTGAATTGATAGAAAAAAAATTCAAAAGGCTGAAAAATCGAATTTTTCGCTTTACGAAAAAACTTTTTGGGTTTTTTTTGCAGAGAATGTTCTGTTTTAACATACAATTTGCATGGAATCGTTCTCAAAATATTTCTATAATACAAAAAAGAATCAAGTACAACAAGACATATAAAAGAAACGACGTCCATCATTGATCGTGTTTCGAAAAAATTTATTGAATAAATTTGGTTTAATAAGATAAAATAATTTGTTTTTACATTAGACCCACACAGCAATATGACGTCTGAAAGAATCGCTGTAGATTTCTTATGTAAGATGTGGACATCCGAATACATTTTCTGAAAAAAATCTTAATGAGTTCCGAAAGTAGTCGAATGCGCCACTTTGAGGAATGATTTTGATATCTGTGAAAAGTTGTCTTGAAGATAACTTTTTCAGACTTCTCAAAACAGATATCGTACACCCAGAAAAAAGTCTAGTTGGTTCAAATAAATCCTATTAGGCCGGCCTACAACTAAAAAAAATTATTTGACTCGAACAAAAATTTATTTAACTCGACTACGATTTATTTGAACGAACTACATTTTCTAGTTCGTTTATTTGTATTCAAATAAATCCTAGTCGAGTTGAATAAATTTTTTTTCGAGTCAAATAAATTTTTTTAGTTGTAGGCCGGCCTAATAGGATTTATTTGAACCAACTAGACTTTTTTTCTGGGTGTAAAGACTACGATTTCGAGATTTCTTCACAAGATATCGTCAAGATAACTTTTTAAGAGTTCCTTTAAAATTATTAAAAATTAATTTTTTCTCATTTCTATCGTTTGCAAATTTTTTTAATACGTATTTTTATTTATTTACATAGTTACTGGACCGACTGTATTAAAAAAGAATTAGAAAAAAACTAGGGGTGTGCGAGTACTCGATTTACTCGGGTACCCGATGTTCGGGTCGGGTCGGGTACCCGACGGGTTACGATTTTGCATTACCCGTTCCTATCGGGTACCCAAATTCGTGTCGAGTACTCTTTAATTTCGAGTACCCGAATTCGTGTCGAGTACTCGTTAATTTCGGGTACCCGAATTTGCATCGAGTACTCGTTAATTTCGGGTACCCGAATTCGCGTTGAGTACTCGTTAATTTCGGGTACTCGTAAACTTCGAGTACTTGTAAACTACTCGAGAATATGTATCTATAACTTGTAACAATGGATGGACGAGCAAAAACAATAACTGGAAGAACACGATACAGATTTTTCGTCTTACTTTTCTATACAGTGGACGCTCCCATATTTTAATTTTCCCCTCATTCTCCCACTTTATATCAGCATAGCACATTTTACGGAAGTTTCTTATTTTTTGAAGTGTAAGAATTCCTTTTTCGTTGAGAAATATACACTAATTAATTGATGATAACAGTTGATTCATCTAGTTTAATTGTGTAGAAAATTTGATTTATGTTGCCCTGTGTGGACTTACTCAGCGCGGCAGCTGAGTTTGGAGTGGGGAGAAAACGCGTAGGGGTGATCAAATTATGGGAGCGTGTTGCCAGGGTAACGAGTAAAATTGTGGAAGCGATCAAATTATGGGAGATTAAATTGTGGGAGCGTCCACTGTACTTAGTTTTTCCAAAGCCGAAAAGATAGTCATACCTACCCGCGCCCGACTTGTAACAGAACATGTCGAGGAGCTGTTTCTTTTATTATAGTCACTGAATAAAGTTAAAATAACGAAAAAAACTTTCAATTACAGCACAAATCATACTCGAGTACTTAATCGTCAGATACTCGATAAAGTACAAGTGTCCCAGTTTGGTCGCGGGTACTCGAAAAATTCGGGACCCGAATAACTCGGGTAGGTACTCGAAAAATTCGGGTACTCGAAAAACTCGGGTACTCGAAAAATTCGGGTTCTCGACCCGAATCGTAGTCGAATTACTCGACCTGACCTGACCCGACAAATTCTGCTACTCGCACACCCCTAAAAAAAACTCAATTCCATCATTTCAATTTCATCTGCCTCCACGAAGATTCGAACCCGCGACCTGCCTATCTATCCTACTTACGAACCTAACATCCAACCTACCAACTACTTATGAATTCTCTTTACTTATATATGATATATCAGTGGTGAAATCCCAGAATTTAAACGGCTCCGATATGTATCCGAACAAATATAATCACGTAGTTCATCTGGATATGCGATTTCAAATAACTTCTTAATATTCATTCCGAAGATCTCTTAAGGGGAGGGTAAACCCCCTCCCCCGCCTTTCCGCTCTCGTGAGTGCGAGAGAGATAGAGCTAAAACTTTTGAAACATTTTTCTCGGAGATCGCTTGATGGAATAAAAAAAGAATATAGTGGGGCCACCTGTACACATTAATTACGCAGGCGACCCCACTAATCTTTTTTCATTTCATCAAGCCATCTCCGAGAAAAATGGGTTAAAAAAAACTTTGAGGTTATGTTGACTTTCTAGACTTTTTAGACTTTTTAGACTTTTTAGACTCTTCTTAAGAAATTCTTATTTCAGACTTCTTCGGACTAACGTCTGTGAGATCCCTAGCGGATTGGGTGACGATGTTTTCACCCTGAAAAACCACTGAATCACGGTGATTTTTTACGGTGACAAAGTGCCCACAAAATCACCGAGATCTTGGTGATTTTAAGGTGATTCCAACGTGATTCCACGGTGATTGTCACGGTGATTTTGTGACGGTGACAATCACCGTGAGAATCACCGTGGAATCACCTTAAAATCACCAAGATCTCGGTGATTTTGTGGGCACTTTGTCACCGTAAAAAATCACCGTGATTCAGTGGTGACTTCATCCACTAGGGATATCATACGTGTTACTCTAGAAGTAGTCTTGAAAAAGAATTCGCGAGGAAGTATTTCTGGCTTTGTATTAGATGTCTTTTACGAAATATCTTGAAGATATCTTTTAAGGATATCTGACAGTTGATTTCATTCCGAAGATCTCTTAAGTTATTCTTATTTCAGACTTCTTCGGACTAACGTCTGCGAGATATCATACGTGTTGCTCTAGAAATAGTCTTGAAAAAGAGTTCGCGAGGAAGTATTTCTGACTTTTGTGCTGTGTGGATAATGCTTAATAATCACCGTTCCTTTTTTTAAGAGTCTCTTTTTCTGCAATTGGGGTATGACTGTCGATGTTTTTGCACTATGCCTAATAAACAGCGATACCACTTGAACGGTTGCTCTAAGCTAATTGTTCGTAAGGACTTTTTTTTGTAGGGAATTCAATTCTCCATCAGAATATCATAATGACATTTTTGTGAGATTTTTTTCTGAAGAGTCCTACTACGACATTCAGAAGTGCCAATATTTTCCTGTGTTATTCTTATGGAAAATATTCAAATGCAATGCGCCGTTCGAAATAATTTTTTTTGAGCTCTCCTTCAGGGGTTCTTCATTTTTTACCTTAATTCACCTTTTTTTGGTGGATGCAACCGAAAAAAAAATATCGGTTTTTTTCCGCACGGTCTAATGGACAACAATTATCAATAATAATTATTCCTGATCATTGTTGTTTACAGCATGCCAAATGTTGCTGAATTTTTTCGGATTTTTATTATATCACGAAGTACGGAAATATCGAGCAAAAATAGTTTAAAAAAAAATGTCATAGGAAAAATCTGAAATAATTCCAGGTGATCGTGTGTATTCGTACGCTAGTTTTTTGATACCTGATATTTTCTCTTAACTCCGTAGTTTTTGAGTTACCTTTCAAAGTTTGCCTTTTTTAGCCAAAAATAAAATGACTTTGCAAGAAAAAATCGCACGAAAATTTTAAAAGCACGAAAATAGAGCTTCTGCTAACCTTTTCACATGTATCATAGATAAAAATGCCAAAACAATGTTCTCAAGTTATGTGCCAAATTCGCGATGGTCGAAAAAAGGCCAAAAACAGTCACGTACGAAAGTGCATACCGGGTCGAAAAAAAATCATAAAAAATATCTTCAAACAAGCGAAACATAGCTGGATTCCTTCTCGTCAAAATCCCGTTTTTAAAATCTATTCTCTTTTTTCTTTTACGGAGTTACGCATCTTCCAGTGCAGCAAGAAATATCGACTGATGTATCCAAACTTTTAAGCGGTATTGTTGAAAGAGTATTCAAAAACTAGTCGTGTTGACCTGGAAAACCCCATATATGTACATATGTGTGTGGTTAACATCGTAAAGCAAGTATCATTTCCAACGCCGGACGTTAGCGTTTACAACGAGAGATAATTCACGACTATGATTTTCTTCTCTGCTTTCATACGAAATAACGCAGAGATGCCCTGGTCGTGTGCATGGTTAACTCTGGCACGAGTATGCTTAGCGGTGTCGTTATTTTCTCGGTGGTTGGTTTCATGGCTCACGAGCAACAAAAACCAGTCGCCGACGTCGCGGCATCCGGTGAGTATTCACTAAAAACCTAAATTTTTCTCCAATTGCGCGAAGTACAACGATAACACTTCCCTAGCAATTCCTGCGACGATCCCAGGGAACCATAAGGGAACTTAGGTTCCTTTACGCATTTTTTCGACTGTTCTGGGGAGCCACGCGGAACCGATTACGAAGGAACAGTAGGAAGTGTGGACGGAACTGAAGGAACCACGAAAGGCTCCCAGTTTCAAAAGCAGAGAAATGAACCCAAACCCATTTTAGTTGTACAAATTCAATTATACAAAGCTGCAGTATCGTAAGGAACCATAGTGAACCGCGGAAACCTGGAAAAGAATCGTGAAAAAACAGACCGAATAAGTTCCTCAAGGTTCCTCGGGACGGTTGAAAAAATGCGTAAAGGAACTGCGGTTCCTTTATGGTAAATGTCCTCTTAAAAGACCGGTTGCAGGACCAACTCATTTCCAACTCATTTCATTCGATCCTAACCTCCAAAGCGATAATTCAAGCGTTGTTTTTCTTCCCAATTTCAAACAGGACCCGGTCTGGCTTTCCTCGTTTATCCTTCGGCCGTTCTACAATTACCCGGGGCTCCGATATGGTCGTGTCTCTTTTTCCTCATGCTGATACTCATCGGATTGGACAGCCAGGTGAGAATGCTGTTTAACAAAATGGCATCGTTATTCGTTAAAATCCCGAAGCGCACTCCCAAGATGGCGCTGGTTTTGCAAAACCTATGAGGCATTCCATGTCAATTCAGCCACCCCATTTTTTGAAATCGCAAAAAATCGCATACAAATTTGTGTAAAGTAGTTCTAACTGTCGAGAAAATTCGTGATTTTTTTTCAGAATTTTATATTACATATTTTATCCGGAAAAAAAATACAAAAAATTGTCTTGTTCCATTTTGTAACTCGAAAATTATTGATGGTACGAGAAAAAAAGTACAAGCTGAAATTCAGTATTTTCAACGGACTTTTCACTGCAATTTTTTACGAACTTCTCCAAAAGCTCTATATGTCATTTTTGGAGCAAATAATGTATTGATATTTTTTTTTGCTCAGAATTAACATTTTCGATTCGTCTGTAGTTTTAACAGTTTTTTTACTTGATATATTTACCAACTATAAAAAAATTGGCGTAGTGGAAAACCCATTAGTTTAAGTGCATTTTTATTGATACAATGTACACTACGCGCAACAATTAAGGGAGCAAGAAAAGTTTCCAAATTTTTTGGTGTTTTTCAACAGGCTGTATTTCAGTGAAAAATTGTCGTATCGAGGTCGAAAAAAAAGCATTTTGAAGCTCCAACATTCGAGTTTTCAGTTCAACATTTTTTAGGAGCTACGGTTCGATCGAAATTTTAAGAAATAGCGTGGAAGAAAATTTGTGAAATTTTGTTACCTTTTTATTTTTGGTCCACGGGTGTGGGAATTTTTTTTGTAGCTAAACCAATACATGGACCAGGTAGCCTGTTTATTCAGCTTCAATTTCTTTTTTTTATTTTTCTTCTACGTTGATTTCTCGCGGAGATATCCAGCGTTGAATGAAAAAGGATCCTTTTGTATTTAACCACTGATATCTCAGCAACCAATGGTCGTACAGAAATTAATCGGGCAGTTTTGAAAACTGGAATAAATTTCCTAAAAAATTCCTTCAAGAGATTTGGCGAAATTTTTTTTTTCTATCCTAAATGTGCAGTTGAAAAAAGTACAAAAAAGTGACTTTTTCCCTTGATTTGGTAAATCGACTGCAGCTTTGCTAATATTGATGAACAGGCTAATGAACAGGCTAAACCCAAACCGAAACCCTGTAAATTTGCAGATCGATCCATTGAATGGTTTTTCCGGACCGATTGATCAAAATTTCCAAAAAAATTAAAGGAGCAAGGTTTCTGTTTCTGAACATCGGATATTCTTCTTAACCCTAGGATACTACTCAGAGGTTCCCCAAACCCCAATAAATTTTAACGGCCTTAGCATTCCGACGGTTCAAGCAATCACGCTACACTATCGATCGCATTAGGAGAGGTGAGTATACTGAGTAGATTTGTGCCGGGTAAATTGTCAGATTCGTTCTGACAGTGACAATGAGAGCACGTTTTCAAGAGCCTGGGGTTAGTGTAACCCCAGTATAGAGTTGTATATTCTTTTTTTCTGTCATTAATCTTTATAAATGGGTGTTTTATCTATAGAAGTAACATCATAAAGGTGTTTATGCTGTTGTGTTTTAAATCTATTTGCTCGAAATGCCGAAATTTTCCAAAATATGTGTACAAGAATTATTTTTCACTTTTAGGCAAAAATTCGAAAACTATGTTCTTCATTCTGTTTAAATGCATTTTTCACCGTGAAAAATGAATATTCAACTTTTTCTCAATGTTCTATTTTATTTTTCAGAACTCGAGCGTTCAAATTAAAAAGTGCTGGGGTGCTCGTAACCCAGTATAGTATATTTGTCTTATACAGATAGTGTAGTATCCTAGGGTTAAACTAGGAAAAATTAGTATTTTTTCGACTTTTTTTCACGATTCTCAACTGTCATGCGTGAAATTTGAGAAAAAAAAAATTTTTTAAAAAAATTCATTTTGCAATTTTTTTTTTCTTACGGAAAGGAGTAAGGTTTTTGTTTTTGAACATCGGGTAATCTTCTTAAAAATTGAAAAATTGATTTTTGTCGACTTTTTTTACAATTCTGCATCTGTTATTGGTTAAATTTGGAAAGAAAAAAATACAAAAATTAAAAAACAAAATTGTTTAACATTTTTTGGAATTTCGGTTAAATTTTTCAAATTTAACCGAAAAAGATGCAGAATTGTAAAAAAAGTAAAAAAAATCAATTTATTCTTAAGATTACCCGATGTTCAGAAAAACCTTGCTCCTTTAATTTTTTTTATTTTTTAATTTTGATCAATCGGTCCGGAAAAAGCATTCAATGGATCGATCTGCAAATTTACAGGGTTATTGGGGATATATTGAGCTGTGAAGATTCCTTAAAACATTAGCCTTCTAATCAATATTAGCAAAGCTGCAGTCGATTCGGCAAATCAAGAGAAAAAGTCACTTTTTTCTACTTTTTTCAACTGCATATTAAGGGTAGAAAAAAAAGTTCCCCAAATCTTTTGAATGAATCTTGTAGGAAATTTATTCCAGTATTCGAAATGCCTGATTAATTTCTGTACGACCATTGGTTGCTGAGATATGAGTGGTCAAAGACAAAAGGATGCTTTTTCATTCAAAGCCGGATATCTCTGCGAGCAATCAACGTAGAAAAAAAAAGGAAATTTAAGCTGAATAAACAGGCTACCTGGTCCATGTATTGGTTTAGCTGGAAAAAAATTTCACACGCCCGTGGACCAAAAATAAAAAGGTAAAAAAATTTCAAATTTTTCTTCCGCGCCATTTTTTAAAATTCGGTACGAACAGTAGCTGTTAAAAAATTTTGACCAAAAGATCTGACAACTAAAATCTTAGAGCTTCAAAATGCTTTTTTTATGACCTCGATACGACCATTTTTCACTGAAATACTGCCTGTTGAAAATCACCTAAAAATTTGAAAATTTTTCTTGCTCCCTTAATTGTTACGCGTAGTGTATCATTATAGAGTGATTTAACGAAATAGTGTAGATATTGATATTTTATCATTATTAATCGTAGGCAGGGAAAAATAATAAAATATTCTCGTTTTGATACTGCGGAGACGATTCCAGGAACAAAGCAGTATCACTGCTTCATTCCCAAAAATCATGCCCAAATCGAACTAAAAAAGTACTCATCGGCCATAGAAACTTCGGTGTATCCAAAGAGGGTAAATTAATTCTTTTTTGCAATAGAGAGACGTGATCAGCCTTTGACTTTAATTTGAATAGACTTTATCGGTGTACATGGGTCCATAGATAAAGTTTATTAAAATGTACAAAAAGATATTTAAAAAAATAAAAATAAAAAAAACTTAAAAAAAATGAAAAAGTACGAAAAAAAAATGCGGGCTTTAGAAAATATCTATAGATAGTCCCAACCCTGTTAATCCACAGAGAAATTGGTGTATTCATTTGGGATGGAAAACGCATGGGAAGGAATAGATTCTCCACTAAGCCAATTTTTTTATAGTCTGTACAGATAACAAGCAAAAAACTGTTAAAACTACAGACAAATCGAAGATGTCAATTCTGAGAAAAAAATATCAAAACATTATTTGCTCCGAAAGTGGCATATAGAGCTTTTGGAGGAGTTCGTAAAAAATTTCAGTGAAAAATACGTTGAAAATCCCAAATTTCATGTTGTGCTTTTTTTCTCGTACGATGAATAATTTTCGAGTTACGAAATGGAACAAGACATTTTTTTGTATTTTTTTCCGGCTAAGATATGTAATATGAAAATCTGAAAAAAATCACGAAATTTCTTGACAGTTAGAACTACTTTATACAAATTTGTATGCGATTTTTGGTGATTTCAAAAAATGGGGTGGCCGACTTGACGTGGAATGCCTCATGTGCACTGAGAAAACAGTTTATTTATAGTAAAGAAACATATTTAGTTGGCATTTTTATTTAAATATTCCTCAACTGTTACAAAATTTTTTAGTCGTTAAGAAATATTCGTGTTTTCAAGATAAAATTTTATTTGTCTCAAAATAATTTATTAACTGTTGGAAAATACTTATTTCGCTATACCCAACTTTTCATTTGTTAACAGTTGACAATTCCTAGTACATAGAAATATATTGTTTTCTTAGTGTGGAAAAAAATGGCCGTTATCCAGGTGGAAAGATAAAAATTATTAATAACACATTTTTTAGTATGATTTTTTAAAATCAAGGTCCAACCATGCGCACAGCGAAATGAGAAAAATTGGATTGAAAAATTGGACTTGCTTTCATTTATTACATTAGAAAACGTGAATTATCGATCGAGTTTGTATGAGGGATCGGAATCATTAATTCATGCATTGAAATCGATTATGATCTATTGAAATTTTCTTTTTCTACAGTTTTGCACCGTCGAGGGTTTCATAACAGCCGCCGTGGATGAATGGCCGAAACTTTTGAGAAAGCGGAAAGAAATATTCATAGCGATAGTCTGTTTCTTGTCGTATCTAATCGGTCTGTCTTGCGTAACAGAGGCGAGTGAACCTCTAATATATTTTTTCTCCATAGAGAAATGAATTTTCATCGGATGATTTAAAAAAAAATCACTTTCATCACAATAATTTATTCGGTTATCCTTGCTGGTTAAGAAAGATTTTTTTGATTTTTCAGGGTGGAATGTACGTTTTTCAATTATTAGACTCGTACGCAGTGAGTGGTTTCGTTCTGCTGTTTCTAATGTTCTTCGAGTGCATCGCTGTTGCTTGGGCATTCGGTGTTAATCGTTTTTACGATGGTATACGCGATATGATCGGTTACTATCCTTGCTTCTGGTGGAAGATATGCTGGACATTCACGACTCCAGCAATTTGCATTGTAAGCACTCAAATATCAATGGAAATTGTATCGAAAGAAGCCTTATGATTGAAGCTTTTTTTTCGGGAAAAAATGTGCTTTTAACATTTTACGATTTTCAAGATTTTTGTTCCTCACAAATATTCCTATTTCTTCATTACCAGGGTGTATTCATTTTCAACATCGTGAAATTTTCACCCGTCAAATATCTCAGCTACGAATATCCTTGGTGGAGTCACGTACTCGGTTGGATGGCGGGACTATCGTCGATGATGTGCATTCCCGTTTACATGATTTACATATGGTGCGTCACACCTGGAACGGCATCAGAGGTAAAAAAAATACAGCGATCAAAGTTTTATCGCATTCACAATAAAACAAAAATTACCCGGATAGTTTTGGGCCCATACAGTAACTCTACTTTGTACTTCTCTATTCGTAAATATCTCTACTCTTAAGTATCTTTGTTCAAATATCTCCACTCTTGAATATCTCTATTTTTCTGTCTACTCCTGTCGCTCCTGAATAACCGAATTTGTGACATTTCATAATAAAGTTATTCAGGAGTTACAAGAGTAGACGGAAGAATAGAGATATTTAAGAGTAGAGATATTTACGAATAGAGATATTTACGAATAGAGTTATTTTAAGAATAGATATTTAAGAGTAGAGGTATTTAGGAATAGAGATATTTATGAATAGAGTTATTTTAAGAATAGAGTTATTTAAGGGTAGAGATATTTACGAATAGAGAAGTAAAGAGTAGAGTTATTGCATTGCCATTTTTGGTTATTGATCGGCCTCGTTTGTTTCAGAAATATCGAAAATTAGTGAGGATCGATGACGACATTGCGACACTGCGGGCGAAATTAAACCCCACAAAAGCAGCGGAGATTAAGGAAGAATTTCACTTGTAGCGAATAATTCGTCGTAGTATAAGATTATATAGATCAAATGTGTGTTTGCCAGTGTTTGCAGTGAGAAAACGCGTGTTTTGATTCACAGATATAAGTTTATAAGCATACGTAAACCGTACATTTATGACGGAATCAAATCATTTTTAATCGTAATATAAATACCAATTTTTTTTTAAGCAGCATAAAAAAAAACTGTTTCTCAGATAGCAAATCTAACGCGAGGGAGAAAGAAATTATTTGATATATTCGTTCTTATTCTTTATTAAACGATCTAGTTTGTATAAAATGAAACAGTACATTGCTCTTGTTCAAACAAAACCGTTATTGGACGATGGCATTGTTGAAAAAAAATGCTCAATTTCATAGCGAGAAGATTTTACGTTCAGTTCGAACGTTTGGAAATTGCAAAAAAATATATTTATATATATTTATGTATATTATATTACTCGTACGAATCTGCAGCGTCGCTGAAGAATCTCATGCCTCTCTATTCTGCATCTCTTTTATTCGATCTATCAGCCGCTCCTTCCATTGTTCCTCAGATATTGCATTTGCCCATTCTGGTATAGCCGTTACGGGCAGAGTAAAAGTAGCCATCATTGATTTAACTTGATTTATCTTGTCGGGATCCAGATCTATGTTCGGTCTGTTGCACAATGATGTCCAAACTTGAATCGTCTCGGGGGGAACTTCCTGTATGTACAATAAATAATATTAAAAAAGCTATGTCGATGTAAAAAAATAGCAAGGAAACAACGTTGAAATTTTTGATTCCCACTATTTTTTTTAAACACTATATGCTGACTTATACATTCTTCCAAGTAAATAACTAATAATATTTGTATACTCTTCAACAATGATTTATGAATAAATATCTGATAATATATGTTCAGAAATCAGTTATTCGTAAAACAACCCGATAAATGAGAAGATTATAATTTCCTAATTGAAGAAGCTTTGTTGCAGCAGCGGGTTAAATTTAGTTATTCACTGTAAATCAAGACAAGACGTTAACCAGTAAGAATTCGAAAAATTATTGAATGTTTGTTATCATAATTTTATTGGAACACGCGCTTGTGTATAATAGTTGTAAAATAAGTTTGATCATTTTTGTACCTGTCCTTCCTCGTGTGTTGCACCTGATAATCCTTGACTTCGGTTCGCCGTCCCTGAAATCCATTCGTCATCCTGAAAATTCGCAAAAACATTTAGTCATACAAATTTTTGTGTTGCGTTTAAAAATTCATCTTTCTTTTTCTCAAACAAACGTCATCATCGTCGTCGTCCTCGAGCATAAGATCGGCGTCGTTTGGAACTTGAGACAGCGGCATGTAGCCTGCCATTCCAGCGTCATCATCTTCGCTGTCCGAGTCATTGGGAGCTCGCGCTTCTGTTGTTAAGTTTGGCACACTTAAATTTTGTTCCATTGGCTCTTGCGTCGGTTCCGGAGACATTGTTGTCGTTTTTATTCGGGTGATCGTATAGTCAGCGAACAAACATATGTTCGCTGGTATAGTCGAATAAAATAAGGAACGAAAAAGAACCTAACCTCACATTGAGATGTGAGAAGTCCGGTCAACGAGATCGAAGGTTTACGATGTTAAAAAAAAAAATTTCGCTGCATCGAAAATGTTAATGGATTGAGTAATCCATGGATTGAAGGTTCTTTGTACATGTAAAATATACGTTACGCGAGTATTTATCGAGTGAATCTTTGAATCTGACGTTTATCGGAAAAATGACAACTTTGACGTGAGTGAAGTTGGGCGGGCGATGTTTGTATCTATCGATGTCTTGAAAGTCACGATATCTCGATTTGAATCGATTATTTTTGCAGTGACGCAATTTTCAGGCAAGTTCAAGAGGAAAAAATAGTCTTTGGTCTTTCTCGCTTACATTTTTCTAAAAATCAGAATCTAACTCAACGCGTTTTCGTATACAGTGGACGCTCTCACAATTTAATCTCCCATAATTTGATCGCTCCCACAATTTTACTCGTTACCATGGCAACACGCTCCCATAATTTGATCACCCTTATCAACGAATTCAGACGTACATAGAAGCACAATTCCTATGCTTCGATCCGAGACAAGTTTTTTCGGACAGAAACTGTCGCTTGGCGGCGCTGTGATCGGATCGTGACGTCACGTCAAACAGCGTACGCCCAGTGGGCGGTCTCATGAGAGAGAAAAGTATATGTCGCCGTTTCTGACTCTCTCTTTCTCTCTCTCGCACATATTTAAAGCACGCACAAAACAAAAATGTGTCATGGCATGACATGCTATTAAAAAAATGCACCTCTGGGAATCATATCCAATAAACCAAACCTTTGTACCTACTTGACCGCAATTATACGGATTTAATCTTTTTCCGTACGCGTTTCATAACGAAATTTTAATTTGTTCCATTTCAGTGGGATTAATGTGTCTCTCTCTACAGATGTTTTCAAATAAAACATCGTTTTTCAATAAATAAACTAGACTTACGTCGATTCATCTAATGGAAAACGGTGAAACGTGACATGTGGTTCTTTCCATTTGCTGCTGGAGCAGCCACGGTATACACAAATGTTCCCAGACGGCATTTTAATTACATAAAGACCCTTTAAATATCTTCAAAAACCAAGGAAACAATGAACACAAAGGCACGTGCCGGCTCGGACTGGCAATGGACCTTTAACTCGTGGTGTGATACTGGAAGTTGGAGGGGAGAGAGGTGAGAGAGCTGAGAAAGAGTATATGATAGAGCGAGACCGTGCACCCCACTGCATAAGCCGCAAGGAGCAAGAGAGAGATGAAGCGAGAGAGCGAAGAATGATGATAGAGCGAGAGCGTGCTAGTACCCCAGTGCGTAAGCGGCCGGGAGCAAGAGAGAGATGAAGCGAGAGACCTAAGAAAGAGTGCGTGACAGAGCGAGACCGTGCTAGTACCCCAGTGCGTAAGCGGCCGGGAGCAAGAGAGAGATGAAGCGAGAGACCTAAGAAAGAGTGCGTGATAGAGCGAGACCGTGCTAGTACCCCAGTGCGTAAGCGGCCGGGAGCAAGAGAGAGATGAAGCGAGAGAGTTCAGAAAGAGTGCGTGATAGAGCGAGAAAGCGCCATTACCCCAGTGCATGAAGCCGCAAGGAGCAAGAGAGAGATGAAGCGAGAGGCGGAGCTACGGTGAAAAATATTTATGTGTTACATCGGTGAGCCGTTGGTGTACAATACACGCATACGGCGCCGCCAGCGCCTCTAGCTACTGGGGTGCAGAACTAACGCGTGTACCCCAGTTCGTCTGGAGGCATAGGAATTGTGCTTCTATGTACGTCTGAATTCGTTGCCCTTATCGTGCTTTCGCCCCACTCCAAACTCAGCTGCCATGCTGAGAGGGCAACATAACCTCAATTGTCAAATTTTCCACACAATTAAAAACCATGAATTAAGTGTTATCATCAATTAGTGTATATTTCTCAACGAAAAAGGAATTCTTACACTTCAGAAATAATAAATTTCCGTAAAATGTGCTATACAGATATAAAGTGGGGGAATGAGGGGAAAATCAAATTACAGTGAACGCTCCCACAACTTAACCCCCCATAACTTAACGGCTCCTATAACTTAACGCGTTACCATGGCAACATGCTCCCATAAATTAACGACCCCTATCGCGCTTTCTCCCCACTCCAAACTTAGCTGCCGAGCTGTGGAAATTTGACACAGGGCAACATAACCTCAACTGTCACATTTTTTTCTTCAATTGCATACGATTTATTAATCGTTACAATTAGTTTAAATGTAATTAATGTGCGTGAAGTAGATAAATAATACAAGATAACGCTTTTGGTAAAAATGACGGATTGATGGGGCAAGTCTCGCCTATTTATAGGACTACGTGTTCGAGGATAGTCGTTCTCTCGAAAAAACAGGAATTTTTATTTGCCAGAAAGAACGAAATTTCTGTAGAATATTCGTATATATATGCATGTATGATATATATATATGCAACTTTGTATAACATTTTCTAGAAAATGTATCTCGCGCGATCCAACAATCGGATAAATGTATTTTCTGTTCAATTCTTTTCATTTAGAGTTATTGACATTAAATTCTTACCAATCTTCAAAAAATTTGCAAAATATATGGTTATAGATTTTGAAATGTATGTCTATAACGCGTAGGTACGAATTTCAGGTTGAATTTCGCGCGCTTGTTCTACGCATGCTTCAATAAAAAAAAAGGTAGTACGCATGCGTTGGAACCAGTGATGCAAAATGACCGTCATTTTGAGTTCGCGTCAGTCACGCGTCACCTGACCGTCACGTGACGTCATTTTCGTTTTACATAATTTTCTACGTGAAAATGACGGTCATTTTTACTTTCGTCATCTGACAAGACAAGCCTGACAGGGACTTCTATCTAGATGGAAAATGACCGTTACGATTTTTTCGGTCATTTTTTTCGGTCACAACACTTTTAGATTTCATGATAATTGTAAAATTAATTATTTTCATTGTGATTGTTTGAGTAAATTGGGAATTACAATATTAAGAACATTGGAATAAAGGAAGACAGGAATTTTTAATATTTTTCAAATTATAAACGTCGTATTATTATTTTTATTTTCTTCCGAATGGCGGCGTTGTTTGCAGTGTGTGCGCATGCGCAAATATGATATCGGGCGGTCAGTCATTTTCGTCATTTTTGCATCCGTCATGTGACGGTTCTGTTACGGTCACGTGACGGTCACACGACGGTCACGTTACAGCTTCACATCACTGGTTGGAACACGAAAGTGTGAGAATGAGGGGAACGTTAAGTTATGGGAGCGTTTCCGGTCCCGAAGCGTTAAGTTGTGGGAGTGTCCACTGTATGGGATCGTTTCCGGTCCCGACGTATCAAATTATGGGAGCGTCCACTGTAAATGAAAAATACTGAAAAATAAAAATAAAAATTCTCAGGAACGGCTTACTTGATTTCGATGAAATTTTAGTACTTTATAGAGACATACAAAGACTTTCAATATTCCATTATGCAGCGCTTGATTATTCAATAATTTTGGTTAACCTCAAAAAGGCAGCTGTGTTTTCGTAAAAAAAAAAATTTTCGCGATTTTTATGCCAATGTGTTTAAAATGTCCCAAAACATCGAGAAATCATATTTAGAAAAAATGACCGCATGGATGTGTGTGTTTGTGTGTGTGAATGGATCGATGTATATGGGGCATTCCAGCTATAACCGAGCGGTGATTACCTCGGGATTTTTTTTTCGTGACGCCGATTTTTTTTTAGTTACTTTTCAACAAAAAAAACCTACATATTTTTCAAAAAAAAATTATTTTTCATCCTCTTCCGTTTTAACACTTTTCAAAGTACAATTTTTTTTCGACAAGAGTTTTGACTCCGATTTTTTTCAAATGAATTGACAAAAAAGCAGATTTAAAACCGCATCTTGTGATCGCTATCCCATCATGGAGAAAACATTTTTCGATTTTTTCTATCTGCATGAAACTTTGAAAAATGTGTTTTCCATGGATACAAAAATGTGTACAATATTTATGTACGTACACATAAATATTATAACTGTATTAATAAATAATAGCATCAACAACGTTGCATGTGTACTTACGCTCCTTTTTTACGAATAAAATCACATTTTTCAAAGTTTTATACACATAGATAAAATCGAAAAATGATTTCTCCATGATGGGATAGCAATCAAAAGATGCAGTTTTGAATATACTTTTTTATCAATTTATTTGAAAAAAAGTCGGAGGATACACTCTTGTCGAAAGAAAATTGTATTTTGAAAGGTGTTAAAACGGAAGAGGATAAAAAATAATTTTTTTTGAGAAATACGAATGTTTTTTTTGTCGAAAAGTAACTTATAAAAAATCGGCGTCACAAAAAAAAATGTCGAGGTTTCAGATGTAAATAATTAATAACTCCAGAATGCTTCGAGATATCGAGCTGAAATTTGGCACACTTGTCTTGCACGAATTGACCTACATTATGATTTTTTTTTTAAATTCTAACGGGTGTTCAGATTTTATCGCCTTTTTTCGTTTTTCCAGAAATGGCGTAAACGCTCTAACTTCTGAAATTTTTAAGGTATTGCACTGAAACCTGGTACAGAATAGTATAGCTATTAAGGTCTTTCGGTATTGAATTTGGCAAACAGCAAATTTTAAAGAATTTGGCAAATTTGCACATTGATTACTCATGTTTTCCGGTTTTTAACGAAGCTTCCTTTATGAGGAAGCCGAATTGGATCGCCATACTTTGTGATAAAGGAAGCTATGTGAACTATATGGATAAAGATGAGGAAACAATGTGCGAATGTCTAATTCGCAGGGTTTTTAAAAATTATTTTTTCATGGAAATTACGACAAATGTAATGAAGAATGAAATATTATGAGAATACTTTGATTGACGAATGAATATTTAATCGTAAATCATTTTTTATGTAACGAAACGTGTTTTAAAAAATTCTACATCGTCAACATAGGATTTAATTATGAATGGTGAATTTTTATCAACAATGGAATTATAAAAAAAAATGACCGTTCAATCAAAATGACGATAAATATTTTTGAGAATAATAATATGGAAATAGTTTGGTTGCTGAATAAATATTTATTCATAAATCGATGTTTATGTATAACAAAACGATCGTTTCAAAAAATCTTACATTTTCAATGTAAGATTCAATTGTGCACTCAGCGATTTTTGCATTTTATGTTTAATGCCTTCATCAGCGTTCTGTAGTCGGTCGGGATGATTGTAAAAAAGATATTTAAATGCGATCACATTTTTCCAGATGTAAGATCGTAGGAGATTATAGGATATATTTTCATACGTCGAAATGATTTTATTCATCCGATTACTTCTCCGTGACAGTGACTCATGGCAATAGCACGATGCGTTGCTCTAACTGCATGAGTTGCAGCCTGCGAATGAAAAATTTGCGCTGGTTAAAAATTGAGGGAAAATGAATTTTAATGATCGACGATTTATGAGCAAAAAATGCATAAAATGTTTTTCATTACCTTGTAATGATTTTTTTTTCCAGAACCAAAGTGTAAAATGCAACATTTATTTTATTGATTTGGAGGTGAGATTTCGAGTAAACTATACAGGCTGTCCAGGGATGAAGGTCAATAACGTGAAAATAGATTTGTGACGTAATGTCGAGTAGAAAAGTCCTTTGCCATTTTTTGGTATTTTGAACCCCTGAATTGTTATTAATTTTTTTAACCAGCCAATGAGATGCGTCCATTTACCGTGCCCACACCGACGAGCGCGAGGGTAGGCATGGTGGGAGCACGACTCATCTCAATGGGCGCATCTCATTGGTTGATTAAAAAAGTCAACAATTTAGGGGTTTAAAATACTAAAAAATGGCAAAGGACTTTTCTACTCGATATTACGTCACGAATCTGCCCTCACGGCATTGACCCTGGGACCCTGGGAGACCCTGGGACCCTGGGAGACCCTGTATATGGTCAACGAAAATGATTGACGAATGTAAACTCCAAATCAATAAAATAAATGTTGCATTTTGCACATTAGTTCTGAAATTCTTCGTATGTACGATATTATGCAAAAAATATATTTTTTGTACCAACGAATAAGAAAGTCGTAATAACCTTGAATTTTCTACGGGCATTGAATTCACGGAGATGTTTCACCGCCTCGATCATGGAATGTTCCGCCGTTTTTACACCTTTCACCCAAGAATTTGCCAGCAAATCAGTCGCGGTGGGTCTTTCCTCGGGCAATTGTTGCATCAGCTGGAAATCCAAAGAAATTTATTTTTCAAGAGATCGCCCCTTACCGAAAATATAAAAAATCCAACTTTATATTCTCTTTCAAGATACAGAAAAAGAATTATATGTTCGGCAATCCCTTAATCCATCATAAAATTATTCAACTTGACGATGATTGACCTGAGATATCAAGCATTTAGCTTCTTCAGTTTTATCGTCCCAATATGGAGATGGAAACATTTCCTCCGTTTTACGAAATGGTTCGAATCCACAGAGCCTGGCAGAACGTTAAAATAAAATCAAAATTACCATTTCAAGAATTTCGTAAAGTAACATTAATCCATTATCGAAATATTCATTATGTTATAAATAAATTGTTATAAGCAAATATATCGTACATTATGTAAAGAACGATTCCCAAGCTCCATATATCGGATGGCTTACCGGGCTTCCCCGTAGATATCACTTCTGGTGCTGTGAAAAGAAAAGATCATTTATCTTCGGTGCTAAAAATGAATGAAAATCTCGATCGCAGTGAAAGCAATTAATGTTCATGAATTTTCATAAATTATTAATTAATTATATTATTAAATTATTATCAATTCTATTAGCGCAAAATTAAACAAACCGCAGTAGAGAATTTTGTAAGAACTGAGTGTTATCGTGGCTGCTTCGTTTCCTGCCAAAAGAAGTCTGGAATTTTCATCTTCGGTGGCGTACAGAAGCTTTTCCGGTCTTAAGCTTCCATGGCAGAAACCCATCGAGTGTATATACTGCACGATTTTCAAGAAAATACCAAACTTTCACTCTGACTCTTTTTCAATATTCGAAATGTACTCGAAAGATTTTGATATTTTTTTTACTCACCTCTAAAGCTTTTGTGGCATCTCGCATGGCGTTTGCAGCGTCTCTCTCGGAATAACCACCGCATGATGCCAATCTCTCCAGAAGCTCGCCACCGGAAGCGAGATCCTCAATAACGAAAATTCGTAAGTTATCGTCATGAACTTCCTTCACGGATACCTGCCATAAAATCTCTGATCAATCAATATTGTAACCAGAATAAAATCGAAGCGATTGTTTGATCGACAATTTTTACTCTGGAAACAAAGCTTATTCGAATGGAAATATTTAGAAGAAACAGTCACGAGAACTGACCTCGTTTTCGAGGCTAACGAAGCATTTCGATATCGCCATTATTCGAGCGCATATCGCACTATTGAATAGTCGATCTTAAAGAGTTGAAGGTCTAATGATTCAGGTGTAACATTTTAAATCATAGTCTCACTAATCTTGCGGCTTGAAAGGAGGTCAAATAAAAGACTCGTAAACGAAAGTGTAAGCCGCATATTATTCTCAGCTAAACACTCACAAGATCAAAAGGTACATCAAGTATATTTTGATGAAAAAGTTCGATATTTTGTATGAAAAATATATTTTAAATATATCCAAATCAGAATGTTTTTTGTAGTTAAACAACGCTTGTGAAATGTTCATAAAATTCAATCATATTTTATATATTTATTAATTAAATTAAAATGTTATTTAATTAAATTAAATTGAAATTTATTTAAATTAATTCAAATAAATTTAATTAAAAATTTAATATTTTTTTTCACATGGAAAAACATCTATTTATTGTAAATATCGCGAGATAATTTTATTCAATAAAAATTATGTTCACTCACGATGTTATTATGACGTAGTCTCAAAAGTGCTTCCAATCTTGTACCAGTATCGACCTTGTTCAATCTCGCCTGCAAAGAAAATGAGATAAAAGATCAAATACTAATTAAATTTATCAGCATCGGTTGAATGAAAAGAATAAAAAGATTTAGAAGAAAAAAATGGTGTTCAAATAATTGAAATTCACTAGGCAAAGAATAATTAAAACTCGAAGATTCTTATTCTGCACTAAATGCAATTTAATTCACAAAAATATTTTCACGAAGGGTTTTTATAATCGTCATAAAAATTTATAAGGAGAGATTTTGAAATCGATGAATCAATCGAAAAATTCATTTTAATTTACTTTTTTTCCAATGCCTTAATTCTACAGATTCATCCACAAGAGAAAGCAAACTGGGGAAATAAGGTTCAACTATAAATAAAAATCCTTGATACAGAAAACATAGTTCTCGCACGATTGATATAGTTGTTTTACCTTAGGCATGATCTTGCAGGCATATTTTTTTCTGCCCTTGTGGAGACAACTGTGTATCGTAGAAGTCGATCCTCTGGCAAGAAATAAAAAACAAATGATATCATTTGTGTATATATCATTCCATGTCAAATCGACCACTTTTGAACCCGACCCCTTTCGATTTGGCCGAAAATTTTTGTCATTTTTCTACCCCATTAAAAACATTATTCAGGAAATTTTCAAATCCTTTTACCCAACCCAAAAAAAGTTATGAATTATTCAAAAAAAAGCCTTTTGTTTTTTCAAATAGCTATAAGTTCTTAAAAAATTGACTAATCGGGACTTTTTTTTTTTCGAAAATTTTCGTCTTTAAATGTACTTTTCGAAAAAAAATACAAACAAAATTTAAGATATTAAAGTCTCTGAAATTTTTCACTTTTTCGAGAAAAATCTTCGTTTTCTCGGAAGCGCATTTTTTACTTTATTTTTTTTTTTACTAAAAAAAAACTTCGTTCAATTCTGGAAAGAATGCCGCCCAAACTGGAGTGCGTGGAATTTCCCTTCTATTTTTTTTTATCGATTGGAATTTTTTTTTTCGCAACTGGGCTTTTTTCACAAAAAACACCACTCTGTAAATTTTTAAGGATTTATAAAGGACCTCAGAGTTTGAAAAATTGAGAAGCAAAAAAATAGAAAGTTGTAATCCGCGAAAAAATTTTAATTTTTTTCAAAAAGGTTAAAGAAGAAATAGAAGATACCTATATATAATTTATTTGTATTTTTTTCAAAAACTACATCCAAAAACAAGAAGAATGAAAAAAATTGCCATATAGGCCCATTTTTGACCAAGCCACAGGCTTTTGAAATATAGAGAATTCAAGTATTAAATTAAATTCTGAAGAAAATGGAACATGTGAAATTTTTAAACGCCAAAGGAAAATAAAATAGTTTTCGAATTAGTATTAAATAAATGTTTACTAATTGTATTATATAACCAGGAAGTCCTTAGTAGAAATCATTAAGCTAGATTATAAGTTTCGTCGTAAACACCGTTAAGACATTTTGTCAGATTTAATTTAGAATTTTTATAAAAGCATCAGAAAACGTAAAAAATATAGAATAAATGATAAGAATTTTTTTTCAATCAAAGAAGAATTATAAAAAGCAAAGACGGGCCAAAATTAAAAAATGGCGGATTCAAAATGATATGCGTTGGATGTCTTTTTCAAAAGCCTGTGGCTTGGTCAAAAATGGGCCCAGATGGCAATTTTTTTCATTCTTTTTGTTCTTGGATGTAGTTTTTGAAAAAAATACAACAAAATTATAAATAGGTGTCGTCTATTTCTTCTCTAACCGTTTTGAAAAAAGTAAACATTTTTTCACGGATTACCACTTTCCATTGTTTTTTCTTTTCAAATTTTCAAACTCTGAGGTCCGTTATAAATCCTCAAAAATTTACAGAGTGGTGTGTTTTGTGAAACAAGCGCAGTTGCAAACATAAAAAATTCCAATCGATAAAAAAAAAAAAAAAATAGAAGGAAAATTCTACCCACTCCAGTTTGGGCGGCATTCTTTTCGGAATTGAACGAAGTTTTTTTTTAGAAAAAATAAATAAATAAAAAATGCGCTTCCGACAAAACGATGATTTTTCTCGAAAAAGTGAAAAATTTCATAAACGTTAATATCTTAAATTTTTTTTGTGCTTTTTTTTTCGAAAAGTACATTTAAAGACGAAAATTTTCGAAAAAAAACGTCCCGATTAGTCAATTTTCGAAGAAGTTATAGCTATGTGAAAAAACAAAATCCTTTTTTTTTTGAATAATTCATAACTTTTTTTGGGTGCAATAAAAAAATTTGAAAATTTCCTGAAAAATGTTTTTAATGGGGTAGAAATAGACAAAAATTTTCAGCCAAATCAAAAGGGGTCGGGTTCAAAAGTGGTCGATTTGACATGGAAGGCCCCATATATATATGTGTGTGTGTGTGTGTGTGTTATGCAGCTCGATAGATACAGCTGGTACGACGCAAATGCATTTCCGGTGCAACGAATGCGAGAGGAGCAATACGCGTTTCGCCTCGCTGCGGTCGTGAAACTAATTCTATTTTATTCCATTCGGCGAACACTGCAGAACGGTGCTCACGAACATTGCGAGTGCAACCGACTGTCCCAAAATTTGACATGCGAATATTTAGATCAAACGTTGCATCCGTTGAAACCGTGAAACATTTAGTTGACAGTACCGTCAAGATTGATGGTAAGGCTGAAGTGGTAATTCGTGACCTCGGAAATAAAGTATAATACTTGAACAATGTATCAACGATGTTTTTTTGCTAATTATTTTTTTGCGAAAATTCACGTGACTCCTCATTAATTAAAAAATTTCGTTGACTGGATTGAATATTTATATGCGTTGAATTATGCGTACTTTACAATGCGTAATGAAATTAATACGAACATTTGTATTCATTGAACTTCATTAAAACAAACTATAAATTATGAAGTTTGGGAATTGTTTTTTTATGTTATGTTTTTTTTAGAATGAAACTTTTTTCCCTCTCCCCCGCGCGTTTTAAATCGTGAATACATTTGTTATCATTTAATATTAAAAATGATTAAAATTTTCAAAAATGCGGGAACTAGGTAAAACACGTATAAATATATCAATTATATAGAAAAGTACAAAGTAGTTATTATTGTATATATATGGGGGAAACGCGTGTCTTTTTCATGACGTGAATCTGACCATTTTTGATTTGGCCGAAACTTCGCTTATTTCATCGTGTGATCCCAAAAACAACTCTCAAATTTTATTAGATTTTTTGGAGCCACTATGGCGGAATACAAGACCATCAAATATTGGCGACTTTTGAAAATATTTAATTTTCAATCGACGATATCTTTGTAGCGGTTAAATGTAATGGAAAACTACATAGGGAGGTTTTTTTTTTATCTTGAGTCCATCTTTGAATAAAAAAATTTTCCAATTTTTTTAAAGCAAAATTAAGAAGTCAAAATAATTTTCAAAAATTAAAATCACGATACTTAAAAAACCCCCCCTTCGAATCTTAAACAAAAATTCTCAAAAATACTAGGATTCATTACCAACATTAAGAAAAAAAATCAGGATGGGATTTCCAGCAGTTCACGAGATATTGATTTTTCAGTATTTAATTTACTTGTTATTCATTAATTTCTGCCTATCTATTAATTAATTTAAGCTTTAAATAGTGTTTAAAAAAATAGTAAAAAAGAATCATGTACATCAGTAAAAGGTTCACATGCTTTGGTAGAATATTTAAGGCGTATTTTCAAATTTATACTTGTGATCTTTTATACTCGTATTTGATTCTCGTTTTTTTTTGATATTTAATGTTTAAATTATGTTATGTATCTTGTTTTCGGCAAAATTCGACCATCTTTTAGCAACAACTTTGCCGTTGTGAAGCAGAATTATGCAGTCATACTTCCGAGTATTTTTTATTGATTGGGTTAATCGTCTATTTATTAAAAATTCCTTCGATTGTTTCTAATGAGTCTTTTCATGGTAAACAATTTCAATCGACGGTATATTTTTCCCATTCGTAGAGGTCTAGGTATGACGGTATAAGATTTTGACAAATTTTTTACGAGGTACCCTTCACGGAGTCGTTTATCACTTTAGAATGTTCGCAAACAGCAAGGGCATCATTTCTACTATTTTTTTACACTATTGAAAGCTTAAACTAATTAATAGATAGGCAGAAATTAACGAACAACAAGTAAATTAAATACTAAAAAATCAATATCTCGTGAACCGCTGGAAATCCCATCCTGATTTTTTTTCTTAATGTTGGTAATGAACCCTAGTATTTTTGAGAATTTTTGTTTAAAATTCGAAGGGGGGGGGTTTGGGTATCGTGATTTTAATTTTTGAAAATTATTTTGACTGCTTAAGATTGCTTTAAAAAAATTGGACCATTTTTTTATTTAAAGATGGACTCAAGATGAAAAAAAACCTCCTTATGTAGTTTTCGATACGATTAACCGCTACAGAGATATCGTCGATTGAAAATTATATATTTCCAAAAGTCGACGATATTCGATGGTCTTGTATTCCGCCATATAGTGGGTCCAAAAAATCTAATAAAATTTGAGAGTTGTTTTTGGGATCATACGATAAAATAAGCGAAGTTTCGGCCAAATCAAAAATGGTCAGGTTCACGTGATGAAAAAGACACGCGTTTTCCCCCATATATAATATTTATATATAATCAATAAGAACGAGCTATATGAAGAACGGAACAAGAAATCGTTACTAAAATTAATCACTTGATGATTGGATTTTTCATTCATTGAATAAAGTTCTCCCTGGATATTCTTTCAATAACAATTGATATGTAAAATTATAATTTATTTCACAAATTTCAGAGCATTGAATAAAAATGAATCCTGGTCGATTAATTAAACTTTCATTAATTCGTCCAAATTAATTTTAGATCATAATGATGGGATTTATCTCAAACTCACCTTCCAATAATATCACCGAGTATATATTGATTTTGAAATGAACCTTTTGTCGTCACGTCAATCAACCAATCGCTGTCGTTTTCCATTTTTTTTCAAATTACTTTGAGCCTGTGTGCAATTGAATGTCGATTTTAACCTATCAGACAGATATACGTATATCTACTATGGCCGTAAATATACACGAATATAAGGGAGGGTGGGGCACGATGGTCCTTTTAAGCTGGTAGATACTTTTTGTTGCTTTCAACCATAAAATCAGTTCACTTTTATTCTATTTTGAACGAATTTAACGAAATTTTGCCGAAACTAACAAAAAAAAAAAAAAAAATTCTGGGGCACGACGACCCCCCTCTAAACAACGATACACAAAAATTTGTCTTAAAAAATTGTTTTCAACGTTAAAAAAAATGATCTTTTCGATGATCCATTTTACCCCTGATGTTGTGCATCGGCTTTAAAATGGATGAATACATCAAATTCATTATAATTGTAGAAAAACAAAAATTTTCTGACCAAATTTTTCAGGGTGGCCCACTATGCCCCAGCTATCGCGAATCGGCGGAAATATGAGTCAATACATGTAATTTTTTGACCAAATTTTTTAGGGGGGCCGTCGTGCCCCACTCTCCCCTGCGTGAAATCCATCGATGGCTCGAATGACACTTGGGGGCGTCATTGCAAAACCTGACAGCAGTTAATGATTTTGAAATGATTGATTTTTAGATTTTTTTCGTTGTTAATTCGCACGAATGGAGCGAGAGTCGAATCAACGATTATTAGCGTTTGAATTTAATCGCATCGAAGCGTCGAAATAAAAACACGACATCGATTTCGTACGCGAATCATTTATTTCGAGCAGATTCAACCAATCGGAAGCTTGTTTATATTTCATCGAAAACGATATTCCCAGGAGATAAAGCTCGGTTAAAATTTCCCGCAATTTCTTGTTTCGAGGGATTTGCGGATTGATTTTTTTTTTGTCAGCGTGTCCGTGATTCTCTGGCACGAAGTTTCCGGTCAAATTTAATCCGATATTTTAATAACGTAAATTATGCGTTCACATTTTTTCGACCCTCTCGCTCACTCTCGCTGCTTTGTTTTTATTGCTCTTTTTTCTTTATTTTATACATACTATATCAATACATGATTAAGCTTTTTTTTCTAAATGCTGCTATTTTAATTGCAATAGAAAAATGGATTTTCTCGAAATTTATTCCAAAGTGATGTAATTTTAATAATCATCCGAGCTTCTCTCTGAAAATTCTATGGATAAAAATATGCAATTCTCCTTTGGAAATTTTGTGATCAACTAAATTTTTGTTTTCTTAGTTAGATGGAAGAATCGAAAAATTAAATTAATGTATTTTCATGGAAAGTCAATCTATCCGATTGACTCCAATTGATCGATTAACCTTGAATTCCACTATTTATTCATAGGTTTCGGCATAATAAGTGTCGAACATTTTGGGATTTGGCATTGAGGCCACTTTCGCGTTCCACTCACTTTTTTCTTCACTCATGTTTATGTTTTCATTCGTTCGACGTTCGAGCTATACTTCGCGATGTTTTATTCCGAAAGGCCAGTCGAGAACTGAGTAATATTGCGCGGGTAACTCGTGTCGAAGAGGACGGATTATCTCAAACGTGTACCGGCGTTACAACGTTGTATGTAAAAAAAAATGATTCATACAAAGCCGCACTTAAATATGCTCGTGTAAGAGAGGCTCCACGGTATTCGTTGATTCTCGAGGAGAATGGCGAAACAAGCTTAAAATTAAGCTTTAACACACGAGAAAGAGAGAGAGAGAGAGAGAGAGAGAGAGAGAGAGAGAGAGAGAGAGAGAGAGAGAGAGAGAGAGAGAGAGAGAGAGAGAGAGACAGAGGGAGAGAGAGAGAGAGAGATTTTTAAAGGCCTCTCCTTCGATCGTTACTATTATATGCAGAGAGTAATAAATTCGATGCTTTTGGTTTGGGCTAGACCTCAGTATATAATAGTATATTACGATACTAGTGCGATGAAACTTTTTCTGACGAGTGTGAGTTTGCAGCATGAGCCGAAGGCGAATGTTGCAATCACACGAGTTGAGAAAAAGTTTCTCGCACAAGTATCGTACGGAATTTTATTGTACGAGTGCGCAAAGTGCCAGTTTGAGCACGCGCAGCGTGCGCAAAGTGGCACTTTGCGCACGGAGTGCAATAAAAATTTTGATTGCATTGTTCGAGCATAAAAAATTTCGCTCGAATCATATCGATAAAAGCAGAGCGGAAACATAATAGAGCGAATCAATATGTGCACTAGACTGTAAAAAAAAAAAATCGATAATGTTTATTTTAGCTTTATACAATCTCAACCTATACTTGGACATAAAAAAATAATACTCGCGAAAGATGAGGCCGGTCCTTCAAGATTTAGAGGTATCTCATCGGATTTTTGCCTTTTTTATTTCGTTAATACGTAAATACCGAATTGGCATGGATGAAACATACACTTTTTTATTTTAAAATTATGAATATATTCCAAACTTATGTATAAATACTGAATATGAGGCGTTCCATCCCAAATCGGACAATTTGAAAAACTTTTTTTTTATTTCCTCAATTTTTTTATATTTTCTAGTACCCATCAAAAGACCCTTTCGGTTCAATTTTGAGATTTTTTGATTAACCGTTCAAAAGATATTAAATTAACCAAAAAACCGCTCTTTTTTTAGTATTTTGGTCATAACTTCTTTATTAATGGTCCAAATTGAAAGTTTTTTTTTCAACATTTTTGTTTTTTTTGGCATTTCCAGAAAAAAATACAACAAAAATCCTCGGCGTGTTTTTGAATGAGTTTTAAACATCTATATATTCAACCATTTTTGAGACTAGTCTGATCGTAGAATTTCCATAACTACTATTTTTTTCGATTTTTGAAAATTAAAATTTTTGTTTTTTATAAATTATTATGAATACCAATTTTTGTTACAGTATAGTATTTTTTTCAATATTAAGAATTTATTTTGACACTTTTTTATTGTTAATAGGTTCTTAAAATTAATAATTAATGGCTAAGTCTGTTTATGAACAATAATAACAACAGTTTTGATTTATCCACGTATTTTTTTGAAAACCTTACATATAGGATTATTTCCTGAATTCGAATATTTCTTTGCCAATACGTTTCCGTTGCTCATTGGAATAATTGAATGAAATTTTTGTGTCCCCCTGTGGTTGACTTCGCAATATTTTATCGCAAATAAAATCTTTCTTTTGCATCTGAATAAAGTTTCTCAGATGAAAATTTGGCAGCAATATTCGGTACACTATTTAGCTTCAATGCCCACTCAAACAATTCTCGAACTGTTGTTAATTGCTCATCGATTAATTATTAATTTTTAAAATCTGTTAACACTGAGAAAGTTTCAAAATTAATTTAAGATGATTGAAAAAATACTATACAGTAACAAAAATCGGTATTTATCATAATTTATGAAGAAAAAAATCATCATTTTCAAAAATCGAAAAAGTTAAATACTAGTTATGGAAATCCCACGATCAGACTAATCTTAAAAATTGTTGAATAGATAGATGCTTAAAACAAAAAATTTAAAAAAAATCAAAAATGACACTCACTTTTAAGAACGCGATTTAAAGTTTAAAACTCAACAAACTCATTCAAAAACATTTCGAGTATTTTTGTTGTATTTTTTTCTGGAAAGGGCATTAAAAAAAAAAAATTGAATTTTTTTTTATTTAGACCATTATATTAAAGAAGTTATGACCAAAATACCAAGGAAGAGCGTATTTTTGTGAATATAATATCTTTTGAACGGGTAATCAAAAAAATCTCAAAATTACTAAAACTCAAACTCTAAAACTCTAAAACTCTAAAACTAAAACTCAAACTCAAGTACTAAAAAGTATTAAAAAATCGAGGAAATAAGAAAAAAAGTTTTTCAAACTGTACGATTTGGGATAGACCGCCCCATATTCAGTATTTATACATAAATTTAGAATATATTCATTATTTTAAAATAAAGAAAGGTATGTTTCATTCATGCAAATTCGTTATTTACGTATTAGCAAAATAAAAAAGACAAAAGTCCGATGAGATACCTCTAAATCTTAAAGGAACGGCCCCATCTTTCGCGAGAATTATTTTTTTATGTCCAAGTATAGATTAAGATTGTATAAAGCTAATAAAAAAATTATCGATTTTTTTTGATACAGTCTAATGTGTACACTACTTTTTGGTTTACCATTTTCCTTTCCAACTAGATTTTGCGCGTTATGGCCGTTTTTCTTAAAAGTTTCAAATATTCAAAACCATTATTCTCGATATTATATCAATTATAGTCCTGAATATAATAATCATACAATAATATATATTATAAAAATATAATAATATATATTATAATAATATAGTGATATATATTATAATAATAGAATTACTACGCAATTATTTTTCTATTTAATGATAATTATTTTTGTTCCTCAGTTTGTCTGTGCAAAAAAATGCGCCAGAACAACTACGAAATTACAAAATTTAGAGTAGCTAATAGCATTTTTTTGTGATTCAAATTTTTTTTAACAAAATTGGAATACTTTTTGGAATTTTCCTTAATTTCTTTACGAGAAGGCAAAAAAACGTCAAATGAAGATAAAAGCTTGACCAAAATTTATATACCGATCAATCAGTTCACAAATATGTGTCTGGGAGAGAAAACTCGATTTACCACAAAATTTTCACCACGTATTTTTTGTGTATTTTGAATTATATATTTCTTTAAACAGCTGAATGAAATATTTAAAAAATCATGAAACGCGTATTACGTTTTCAAATCGGTTGATTAAAATGGCTTATTTATCGACCAATGTTGGACGTTTCGAGCTCGAAATCTCACTGGCCTGCGATTAGCAATGTCGATAAAACAATATTGATGATGGTGGGGGGAATTGGCGGGAAAACGAATGAGTTTTTTTTTTAAATGAAAATTTGGCCCGAATCCATTTTCCTGAAGCTCGAATATATTGCGGAGAAGGGAAATAGTGACATTTATATATATATATATATAATAAAAAGTCGAGAAACGCACGCTTTTGGCAATGAAAACTTTACTGTTCCACCAACTGTTGGAAATTTATGTCTGTCAGATTATCTGTTTACATATGTTTATATCGTCGCATATTGCGTGTGTGGAGGAAAAACTATTAATATTCACCATCCCAATGTCTGTAGTCACGTACCAGTTGAAATTTTGCTTCCTCTTAGCAAAAATATTAAGAAATAACAAAAATGTTAAAAAGTTTCTTCAGATATTTTTTGTAATTTTCATTTATAATTTTTTAAAATTCAATTCAATCATTTGTGGAATTTGATCAATCCATTTTGTGCTTTTTTGAATTTGGTAAAAATCACTGAAAGGGTTAACTTTTTCAAATTCAAAATATTACACATTAATTAGAAAACGAAAACGAAAATTTTTTTTTCCTAAATTTCATTGTCGTAATGGACATTTAAGTATATACACAGAAAATTTCATGTCAAACCGACAATTATTTTCGAAGCTATGGGCATATTTGTAACCCCGTAATTACTATGTGTAAAGTACTATTCAAATTTTGAACGCGTTTTTCTCAAAACTGTGTTTTTAAAGTCGGTGAGCAAGATTTCTCGTAAATGGCATGACCGATCAGTCTCAAATTTTTACACAATCTTTATAAATATATTTTTTGATAATCGATCGGAGGTTTTTTTTACCGATAAATATTTTCCATTTTATAAACAATTTAAGACCTTAATCTCCTACAAAATCGATTTTTTTTTAGAGGCCGCCATTTTGTTAAAAATAAATATTTTGCTTATTTCATCGATTAAATACCTTATATTAACGAAATCATTTTAATTTTTTTTTTTTTTGATGATCTAATCCAGAGATATCGTGCTCACCGCAAGACGCCTTTTTTAGAGGTTCTCCCGGAGATCGGCAACAGCCAAGAATCATCATTTTTTCAAAAGAAAAATTTGAAAATAAAGTTAAAAATTACAAAAATCTGTACATACATTTTTACGTTAATATATTAAAATTTCTTTCCAGAAAAAAATTCCTCAAAAAACGCCTGTTTCGATCTCCTGACTGCGTATAACAGCTGTAAGAAGTTTTTTTTTATGAGAAAGAAGAAATTGATTTTCGGATTTACTCATAAAGGAATTATGAGAAAAAGAGAAGCTATATGTACAAAATTTCCAATTTGGAAGATTTTAGAATTCTTGATGCACTATAAACGCATAAGAATTTTATGCAATGATTTTTCTACATTTGCAATTTCTAGTGAGAAAAAATGCATGACAGTGAGAGATAAAAATTTATGCTACTCCGAGCTTTGCGAGGGATAGGGGATATTAATTTTTTCTGTCATTGCAAAAATATAGCCGACCTTGCATCAAAAGAGCATCATAGAGTGATGGAAACGAGTTGCATATGCAAAACATTGAGGGAACTGCGATCGTGTTGCACCACGTTGTCGCGTATGAATGTTCAACTCGCAGTACGTATTATCAACATCACGAAATAAGATAAACCGTGTGCCTGATGTACGTAGTTTTTTTCTCCCCTCTCAAGCCTTGGAACAAAAGAACATTCATATTTCCATTGCTCTTGAAGATAATGCAATATTATTTTTGTCGATAATGAACTTTACTGCAAAAAATTCCAACAAAATGAATGAGTATTTCACTTTTGGACGAAAAAATCGCTCAATAATTATAATTTCAAAATTAACTTTTAATAAGTATAATAATTTTTATTAATTTTCGTCAATTTTCAATCATCAAAATTTAATTTTATAATTTTAGATTTTAATAATTGTAATAATAATACAAAAAATCATCGTGAATTTTTTACTAAATATGTGTGTTTTCAAAAATCTGATAAGATGGCAAAACAAAAAACGTTAAAACATTCAACTTCTTTTATGATTTGTCAAACATGAAGAAAATAAATAATGTTCCCACGTACCTTTTAACGTGCTGCCCTTGATAAAATTAAAAAACATTCTATCTACCGTACCTGATAAATATTATTCAATCAGAATTATTTTTTCTCAGTTTATATTTATTATAATTGGATATTTCAACAATTGTAATGAACACAAAAAAATAGTTTTGAATTCCCTTTTGATTATTTTTTCAAATATCTCAGAAGATGTTAAAATAAAAGACGTAAAAAATATTTAATTTTTTTTCATGTTTTCTGTATTGATAAAAATTTAAGGTAACAATATATTTCTCGTGGACCATTTCCGTGGACCCTCTTGACGAAAAAAAAATTCGTCCTGTTATCTCCGAAAAATGTTATTCGATCAGAATTAATATTTATCAGTTCATAATGATCAGTAATGGATATTTTAATAATTGCAATGATACAAAAATTGATCGCGAATCCTCTGCTAAATATTTTTTGATAAATCAGATGGCAAGTCAAAACAAATGGGGTTGAAATAATTTTTAAAAATTATTTTTCTATTTTATAAAAATGAAACAAAAAAATTCATTTATTACACTCCGTACGTAAAAGACCCATTTTACGCACACTTCGTGTGCGTGAAATGGGCTTTTACGCCCTCGTGCAATAAAATTTTGTATGACACTCGTACGAAAAACTTTTTCTGACTCGTGTGATTGCAGCATTCACCTTCGGCTCATGCTGCAAACTCACACTCGTCAGAAAAAGTTTTATCGTACTCGTATCATAATGTACTATTATATCACTCAGTACAATAATGGACGTTTTCACGTCCGCTTGCGAACGTCAAAACGTCCATATTGCATCTCGTGATATAAAATATCGTACATCACTCGGCGTAAAAACATTTTCTGACGAGTGTGATTGCAGGACTCGCCTTCGGCTCGTCCTGCAAACTCACACTAGTCAGAAAATGTTTTTACGTCCTTGTGATGTAATTTACTATTCTCGTGGACCTATTCACGTGCCCTCTTGACAAAATAAAAATAAATTTGATCTGCTGTCCCTGAAAAATGTTATCCGACCAGATGGCCACTGACGTTTCGATTCACTGCCAGGCATTATTCGCCCGTTATAGAAATTGCCCAGCATTTTTAGCGCAAGCACTTATGCGTGTGTTATGTGTGTCCGAGGTGATTTATTATACGCACGTACGTCGATTTGAAATACACGAGATTTGATACACTTAGACAGAGACCATACGGCCTTGATTCAAAATGTGCGTGCGTGTTTGTGTGTGTGTCAAGAGAAGTGAATCTCTCGCGGTGTAGCAGGCACTGGTTTGTCATGAAAATTGGGGTCAATGTTATATACCGGAAACGTTCGTTAAAAAAATTCAATTGAGCCACAAAGTACACGTTCGCAGCTTGAGCACCGTGTCTATCGTCATTGAAGACGAGAAAGTGAGTAAGCATTTGCAAATTATTAATTCGTCATTTTTTGCTATTCACAAATTTGCCCTGATGAGCTAATTTTGGATTTCGAGTAAAAAGTAAATCAAAGAGCGAATTTCCACGAATTCTGTTTGTCCGCAATATCTTGTTTTCCCTTGACATTTCCAAGTTTGATTATTTTCTCCAAAGGGAAAATCTGAAATCCTTTAAATAATCCAGGTCCCCCCTTAAGCTTAAAATCTGCAGCAAAATTACGAAATTTTACGGCTCGAAAACATTATTCTTTCCAAATATTAAAATTTATAATCCTTCGAATATTATTTATTGGTTATTTTATGAATATGTTTTTCAAGTATGTTTTTGTCCTTAAAATTTATTAAATCCTCAGTTTACGATTTCACGTTTTAAACTAAGTGCGAAATCGAGGATTTTGTTTTGGAAAATTAAAAAAAAAAACGTATTAATTAACGTAATTGGATAATTATTTTTTCAATTATTCGATATTTCACGATTTAACGTTTTCAAAACAAAAAAAAATACAATTTTTGCCACGTCGGACCGAAAAGTAGAATCGTGGACTACGGGTTAAAAAATCATGCAAATTGGAAATTTGCATATAAAGAAAGCTTCGTGAACGACGGAAACAAATGGAGAAGCTACACTGTCGTCCAAAAGTTTGGAAACACTCGCCCCGATTCCGCGCTGCACTAAAAGTTTCACTGCTCTTTTACAAATCAAGAAATTTCAATTCAACAAGCGGCGATTCAAAAAGGACATATTCAGCATCAATTCGCTTTTTCTAAAAAACTTTTATTGCACTCCGTGCGTAAAGTGCCCATGCAATAAAATTTTGTACGAAACTCGTGCGAGAAACATTTTTCTGACTCGTGTGATTGCAGCATTCGCCTTCGGCTCATGCTGCAAACTCACACTCGTCAGAAAAAGTTTCATCGCACTCGTATCGTAATCTACTAGTTTTTCGATTTTTTCAAATCCCGGTACGCCTTTTGAAACATGGTCGTTTCTTGGCTTTTTGATGGCGTTGAAAATAAAAAACTTGTTGGGGGAGTAAAGCTTCAATTTCGTTTTATAAAAAGATTCGTACGATTTATTTTCGCAAAAATATTCAATTTTTCGTAAAAACGACCATATTTATAAAATGTAGCGGAACTCTAAAACTACTGGGTTTTCGTGAAATCACTAAGACGGTAAAAAGTTGCATTCAATCATTTTGGATTCAATAAAAAAAATTCAAAAAAAACAAAAAAATTCGTTTTCGAAAATTTTTCCTGCCAACGAGATATTTGTTATTTTAAATAATCGGGTCTTTTACCTCATCTACACGGCTTTTTAATCGAAAAACCTTACCTGCACGGCTTTTTCATCGAAAAACCTTATATGTACGGCTTTTTCATCGAAAAACCTTATATGTACGGCTTTTTTTATCGAAAAACCTTATCTGCACGGCTTTTTTATCGAAAAACCTTATCTGCACGGCTTTTTCTTCGAAAAACCCGTGTAGATGAGGTAAGAAATTCGATTGTTTAAGATATAGTATATTGTGCAACTAGTGCGGCAAGTTGTCGATTGCCCACGAAAGCGAAGTTGCTTGAGGGGGCCATCGACAACGCCGCACGAGTTGCACATACTATTTTTTATTGCGAATGCGGAATAAATCCCAATATAAAATTGCCCCTGTGGGGGGTGGAGCCGCGGTGGGGTCCAGGGGCGAAGCCCCGGCGGGGGGTTGGGGGGGCGGAGCCCCCCCACAGACCAAAAATAATAACTAAAAAGTTAAAAAATATACAGGAAACTTAGTTAAGGAACAATGAAAATAATTTTATTTTGAACAAGAACAAGAACCGCATGAGTAATAAAATAGTATACGATCTGTCACGTCAACCTCAATTCAGCTTTAATATTTCGGTTGCGTTTTTGTTTTCGTTGAATTTCACCAACGTTATTCTTTTATTTAATTTCGGCACTGAATTTGCGTGCGCAAAGAATAATAATAATAACTTGCGTGCGCAAAGTAAACTTTGTGCACTCAAATTATTATTATTATTATTCTTTTCCGCACGCAAAGTTTACTTTGCGCACTCAAATTATAAAATGGGCAAAAAACTACTTTTCAACCGTAACAGCGGGCGTAAAGATACCGCTTTTCCCGCATGAGTAATAAAAAAAAAAATATCTCCTTGACCAGAAAAATTTTCGAAAAAAATTTTAAAAAACAAAATTCTCAAATTTGTTTGTTATATTCAGAATAATTGTATGCAACTTTTTACCTACTTAGTAATTTCACCAAAACCCAGTAGGTTTAGAGCTACGCTACATTTTATAAATATGGTTGTTTTTTTTCGAAAAATTGAATATTTTTGCGAAAAAAAAATGGTACAAAACTTTAAAAAAAAAACGAAATTGAAGCTTATACTCCTCCTTCACACGTATTTCACGCGAAAAATAGTTTAAAAAAAATTATCATGGGTTTGTGCGCCAAAATTTCAACGCCAAAAAAAGCCGAAAAATCACCATGTTTCAAAGGGCGTACAGGGTTAAAAAAGAAAAGAAAAATTTTGTTGGAAAAAGTGAAATGAAACTGAATATGATCCCTTTGAAATGCCGCTTGTTGAATTGAAACATCTTCATTTTTAAAAAAGCAGTGAAACTTTTTCGAATCTTGACGAGTGTTTCCCCAAACTTTTGGACGGCAGTGTATGTGCAAACTTTCAATTTGCATGATTTTTCAGCAATTCTGTTCAATTCCATTATTAATTGTTTTTGTCATCTAATGTATCAGTGCTAAAAAAGTGAACTTTATAGTTGCTAAATTATGAAACTTAGTTGCAAATGTTGGAGCGTTAACAAATTTTTTTTGAAAATTTCTAAAATTTTCTTTAACCGAACCTCTCAAGCGATTTTTCCAAAATTCAGTATTATTTTGAAATAAAATTCAGTATCATTATGAAAAGAATCAGCTTGGTAGGCGCTAAATTACGAAAGTTAGAGTACTCACAAACTTTTTTGGAAAAATTAGAGTTTTTTTTATAAACCGAAACTTTTAAGCGATTTTTCCCATATTCAATCCCAACCTTATTATAAAGTGTATCTCCGCCAGAGTTGTAAATAATGCATTACTTTGATAATGCATTACTGTATTTATTACCCGCATTACACTGCATAATGTGAAGTGGATAAGCGTACCATTACAAAATACAAAAGTAATTTGTAACGAATGCATGTGCCATTACAGATAAAAAAGTAATGTGTAATGGATGCATGTGCCATTACAAATAAAACAAGTAATGTGTAATGGATGCGTGTTCCATTACAATTAAGAAAAGTAATGTATAATGGACACATGTGCCATTACAAATAAAAAAGTAATGTGTAATGGATGCATGTGCCATTACAAATAAAGAAGTAATGTATAATGGATGCGTGTTCCATTACAAATAAAACAAAGCTTCCTTTATGAGGAAGCAAAAGTAATGTGTAATGTATGCACGTTCCATTACAAATTACAATTTTTTTTTTAAAGTAATTTGCAGTGGAGAATATTCCATTACAAATGGAAAGATTACCGTGCTCGTATTAGAAACTTGCACACTGCTGTCTCATTATTTTATTTCGCTCACTTAAAGTTCATCCACAATTATCACAAATGATCCATAAAGGTAAAAAATAGAAACAAAAAAATAGAAAGTTTATCGTTAAATATGAAATACGAAAATGTGCTTAACCCCAAAAATTATGTTGAATATTATAAGCAATCTAATTATAAGCAATCTAATTATAAGCAATCTAATTATAATTATAAGCAATCTAATAAAAATTACAAGTTACTGATACAAAATTTGCCGCTTTATTGAATCCCTAAATAATGGGCATGTTCTTTTTTATTAACGTTATGGATCATTTGTGATAATTGTGGATGAACTTTTAGTGAGCGAAATAAAATGATGAGACGGCAATGTGAAAGTTTCTAATACGAGCAACGGCAATTTTTCTATTTGTAATGGAATATTGTCCACTGCAAATTACTTTTGTTAAATTGTAATTTGTAATGGAACGTGCATACATTACACATTACTTTTTTATTTGTAATGGAACACGCATCCATTACACATTAATTTTTTGTTTGTAATGGCACATGCATCCATTACACATTACTTTTTTTATTTGTAATGGCACATGCATTCATTACACATTACTTTTGTAATTTGTAATGAAAAACTTGTCTAATACACATTGTTTAAAGTAATGGGTAATGCATTGCTTTTACATTTCGATTTTCACAACTCTGATCTCTACAAACCATTTCAGCGTGATAACTGCAAAATTACGAAAGTTAGAGTTGCTAACAACATTTTGCTACAAATTAAAAGTCACGCGAAATTGACAATTATTTTGCAATTTCGAAAAAATTTGAGACATATTGAGCATAGCGACAGGAAAATTGCGAAATTTTTTTTTCGTTAAAACAAAGCTCCCTTTACGAGGAAGCAAAAATAAGTACAAACAAATTATTGTTAAATAAAATATCGGTGCAATAATGGAACAGTAAATCTGAAAGTACTACAATGCACCCAAATATGAATTGCATTTAAATTACAATAAAACTCATTGATTTGTAAATCGACGAATACATAGGACTCACCAGTAGAATCAGCGTCTCACTTATCAGTGAGATAATTACATGAGTGTGTCGCGAAGAAAAAAAATAATAATAAATGTTGCTTATATTCGCGGGCGACGAACCTCGCTGTATCGAGTTTCAATCGCACGTACATCCTGTCTGATGAAATATTATCAATGAAAATAAATACACGTGGTATGTAAAAATATTGCACATTGTGTATTAGATCCACGACATATTCATTGACGTCACAATATCGATATCGACGTACGCAGATTTTGCACATCCGTTTTTTTTCTCTGCGCGCCATTTTTTTTCTTTACACAAATTAATTTCAATCAAACGTAATTAATTTCAATTAATTTAAAGTTAATTTAGAATTAATTTAAAGCTAATTTTCCTCGCGCTCGGCGACAAAGTGCCGAGAAGCTGCGAATTAATATATACAACTTGGAGATAAGTATCCGTCGTAATCTTAACAATTAATTTTACTTATTACTTGTACGGGAGGTCGATTATCAGTAGAGGCGAAATAGCGTAGAGGTTCTTATCGAGTAGCATAAGGTAAATGTCCCAATACCCGACCACGTCCCAGTACCCGACCACTTGAACCAATATATCAGCAAGTTAAGTGTTCACTTAAGAGAAATCTTAAACTGTGAATGGATTTAATATCCATGATTCATAATCTACGTATACGACACTACTTTAGATAGTTCAAGAATCGTCTGTAATTTAATTTTGGATAAATATGACAGCACGCGTACTATTCGGGGCACGGAAGCCATTATCTAAGCTGAAGTACTAAGGAATCGCGATATCTTATTGAAGCTATTTCGAAGTGGTTTTTATTGTTTTCAAACTGAGCCTTAGCTATTTTTATTCAGAAAGAAATCACTAATTTGATCATGTTTTCGGAATTAGCCAAAAATGCGTTTTAAGTACTTAATTTTCATGTCCGGTCATTGGTACATACGAAATGTTTCTTGTACCGATAACCGACTATGTGTCCGGATATCGCTACTTGCTCGCGACTATGTTCAGTCCCAGTAACCGGACATCCGCTGACATGTTTATTTATTCGTGCATAACCTCAAATTTTCGGTGACACATTCTCCGAGTAGCGACGCATTTTTCTCAATTCACCCCCTCCCTTCCCCCGCCATAGAGATGAGTGGTCGGTTATAGGGTCATAATGTGTGGTCGGATATTGGGTCATATAGAAAAACGGGTGGTCGCGTACTGGTACATTTACATTTCTCAGTATTTTCGATTATTATGAATAAACAACTAATTATAGCAACAACTATACCCTGTGTTTTGGAAACTAGAGACGTCAAGCTTTCCAATAGTCATAGTTGTTATAGAAAATAGTTTATTTTTGAACGCGAAAAACGAGTTAACTTTTTCGTCGCCTCTTAGACGGTCGGGTACTGGGACGTTACCTTACGCGTTGGGAAAAAACTTTATTGCACTCCGTGCGTAAAGTGCACATTTTACGCACTCTTCGTGTGCGCAAAATGGCACTCTCCGCACTCGTGCAATAAAATTTTGTACGAAACTCGTGCGAGAAGCATTTTTCTGACTCGTGTGATTGCAGCATTCGCTTTCGGCTCATGCTGCAAACTCACACTCGTCAGAAAAAGTTTCAACGCACTCGTATCGTAATGTACTATTATAAATGACGAGATTAATGATTCGGTAAGTGCGCATGCAGATCCGACAATATTGCATTTTATCGTATTTTAAGAGTATTTATATAACTGTTCACACGCATTACGCATAATGTACAACAAAGTAAAAGAAATTATCAATGGATACAAAGGCGATTTTTCCAGCAACAGTAGAAAAGATAAATCGCTTGATGTTTGTATAAATAATTAATACAACCACACACAGTCCACGATTATAATATCATTTACAATCCAAACGGCGTGACGCCTATCGGTCATACTGCAATAATAAAGAATAAAAAAATGCCATGCCACGCTCTTTCCTACTGTCTACTTGTATTATTTTTGAATTTTTTTGTAGTGTTTTTTTTTTTACAAAAAATTCTCCACAATCATATTCTTTTTAACTCCCAAGGACGTGTGATGCATCTAATTCGATCATTGCGGATCCAATCGCGATTCTCATTTATATTTTCCATGATTTCATCAAAATTTGTATCTGATTATTCTACGATTTAACCTTTCGTGGTCATACGGGGTCAAAACAACCCCACGATTATTTTCTTTTTTCTTCTTTATACATTTTTTCGAATATATAGCAATTTGATTTCTTACAAACTAATTTGTAATACATCAACTAGAATGTTTGAAGGATGTTCTGTAATTTTTTGACATTTTTTCGACCGATAGTTTGGTCACGATACTTGTTCAAAAATTGACAAGGTCAAATCAACCCAGATAAGTGTCACCACGGAGGGTTAATAAATCTTTTATGTCATTCTGGTCAGTGTTAAAATACATGTAAAAGATAAGCATTTCAAACTTCTTTTGCCAATAAAATCACGGTTCTATATCAGGTAGTAAAATCCATGCAAATCTCGTAAAACTTATAATGGCAAATATGACGTCACTCCTACGTAAAACTCTCTGCTTTGACGTAGTACAAATCGATAGAGATTCTTTTGGGATAAACAATCGGATACGATATTCTCAATCTTGGAGCTGGCACTCAGCTAATGACGTACGTCAATGTACATTTATATATAAGCTCGACATTTTTTTGGCAAGATTCCCCAAAACACTCGTAGTCTCACGTAAGTGTTTGTTGCACAATCAAAAATACATATTTGTGATCGTCGAGACATATAAAAAAAAAAGTTGGTAAATATTTAGAATCGCGGCTTTTCCGAAAATCGACAGGAATTTATTTTCCGCGATAATCAGCTTTATTATGTTACTATTAATTATATTCCGTCGGGGGACGCTGACATTTTAAATTGTTATTTTTTTTATTGTTTTTTTAATTATTATTGTTATTTTTTCTTCCTCATAAAATAAATTTGCCGCTGTTTTTCAGCAAAGCCCCGATTCTAAATATTCACCAAAATGTTTACAGACAGAACCTACGAGTATTATATACAACAATTTTTAATTCATTTTGCGCTTCAAAAAATGTCCAATTTTATCTTTGCAGATTAGAAATTTGCACATTATTTATCAGCTTTTTCACAATTAACGAAAGTTTCTTTATAAGAAATTGCGGAGATTCGTTTTGCCTTACTCGTAAAGGAAGATTCCTGAAGTATGGAAAAAAATTAGGAATGTGCATTCGTCCAATTTTCAAAGTTTTGTAGTTTAATTAGTGTAATATTACAATATCTTTAGTACCGATAAAATTGCAGCGTATGCTACATTTTTCAAAAAAAATTGCCAAAATATTGACCCGTCGATTGATCTTCGTTAAAGTCAGTTGTCAACAATGTCGCTAATAAATATATGTATGGGTCATGCCATGTCAAATCAACCAATAGTTGGAATCGACTCCTTTCGATTTCGATGAAATTTACTAAATTACAAAATTACATGATCGCTCAACTTTACTTAACTTAGAGGTGAACAAATTTTTTTTTTTACCAAAATTACAAAATTCATATTTTCGAAAAAAACGCAATTCTGAAAATATCAGGATCTTTTAAGATTAGTACAAGGTATTATATAAAAAAAATTGTACAAAAAATTTAATGTCAATCGTGGCTTTTCACGATGTTTAAAAATTAAAAATTCTCCAAACCATCATTTTTCAAAAAATTTTGTCGTAATATTTTGTTTTTATAGCCCCAAGTATACTCTTCAATACAAACCCAGAACGATTTTTTCGTAACTATTATAGTTTTCGAGATATTTAAAAGATAAATTTGAAAAATTGAAAAAATTGTGAATCGAAAAATTTTATTCACTTTCTTCCGTCGGTAGAACTTCGTTTTATGATAAAAGAAAACTTCTGACCAAATTTAATCGAAATTTAAAGGGGTCGATTCAAACTATTGGTCGATTTGACATGGAATGATCCATATCAATTGTGTAAAAAAAATCACTGCAATATCTCCAATACCGATAAAGTTAAAAAATATGTAGTTTCGTTCCAGTAATTCAAAATTCTTTACAAATTTCAACCTTTTCATCAATTTTTGCAAAAAAAAAGTGCACAGAAACGGTGTGTTTATAGGAAAGCAAAACTTTACATTTTTTTTTTGGCACGGATCCCAGATGGCGCCAGAATTGCACAACGCCCTTAATCCGTATAATTTCGCAACGAATGCATGCACGCTAGTGAGAATTTATGCGAACGTGAAAAAAAAAATTCTCAGGTACAAAATTACGTGCCGATAGCTTGGAATGCAACTGCGGGCATCGTACATTGACTCTTCACTGTATAAAAATGATCGCGAGGTACATTGTGCATTTGAGACAAAGAATTTGAAAAATAAAGAAAAAGAGGAAGAAACAAAATAACGCGAAGAGTAATTGAAAAACAAGGCGAGCCTGCTCTGAGTCATCGGAGCCTGTTAATTGCCACATTTGAATAATCTTCGAGCTTCGACCACGAACTTCCTGTATATGGACTGTCTCGCGTTTCGATAGTACGATATTGCAGAGAAAACAAAATACTGCACGACGTCGCGTTATTCGAATACTAAAAAGTTTCTACTGGAGCGTTTGTTGTAATTGAAAATAGTTTTTTTTTAAATCAAATTTCAATTCTGAACGTCGATATACTGCAATATCTGTCGATATGTGGCAATTCTCACGAGATTCGAATTCGTGATGAATATTAAAGACTGAGAGTGTCACCAGTAAAATTAGATTTGTAAGAATGACGCGGAAAAAAGTCACCATGAGACTGCATAAGAAAAATTTTGGAAAAATTCAGACTTATTTTTGCACCGGGGATTCCTCGCGGTTGAATCGCGTAAGTGGAGTAATAAGATATCAGGAAATGAAATGGAAAAGTTGGACGAGATTGGGGTAAAAAAGTTAAAGATTTGAGAAATTCAATAATTTTAGACACTCGATTTGCCTAAACCCTGTTTTGAGTACAAAATTGACTTCGCTGGAATGTAAAGACTACGTCATGCTATCGAAGGACGGAAGGTTTGAAGTACAAAAAAAAAATCCTCATCAGTACGGCAGTACTTCACGTTTCAACGTACTTTTCGACGAACCCGAATCTCCGGACGCATTTTTGCGTCTGATTTTTTTTTTACGCAATGCGATTTCGTCATCACGACGCTTGGCATCAATCGTTCATTTTGCGTCGCTCGATGACGAAATAAAAAAATTGACATCGATTCCGAAGATTTTGCGAAATGGCCGTTCGATTCGGACGAACGATCGTTTTTCGTGGAAATCCGCTGCTGAGCTTTAATCACCAAAGTTGTGGCGTCGATTGCGTCGTACGTGACGTCGTCTCTTGAAACAAGTGGCGCAACATTTTTCTCGAACTACCGACGATACCTCGCACATTCGTCGGTACGCAGAGCACATGCTGGTCGGTACGATGCTGTCCTTGCAATCTTGCGTGGAAAAGAAAAAAGAAAAAACAAAACGAAAATATAAAATAAACAGAGACGAGTATGCGAATCGTCGTACGGTAAAAATAATTTATGATAATATTATCTTTCACGATGTTTTCTCGTTGTTTATTCGAAAAATTCAGTTACAGGATAATTCGAAAATATTCGTTATATCGTATTCGCGCTTACCGGATTTTTCGTCGCCGCACGGTCGTCTGTAATGACATCTGCGTGAGTCGAGAGGTCTTCGATCGGCGAGACAATCTTCCGACGATGAGAATGTCGTTCTGTCGCGACAAATGACTTCACGCTTCTTCAGACCAATTTTCGAGCTGCAAGTCGCGTTGCAGGGACCCCATTTTCCTGTGAGCAGAAAAATAATGGAAAAAAGTGTTGAAACAAGAGAAAAAAAATTAAATTCATGAAAAATCAACTGATGGGAAAATTGAGAATAGTCAATTTGAACAATATAAATGATCACGAATGAGACAATATTAATAATGATAAATGGTGAATCTTTCAGAGAACATAATAAAAAGTTGCAATTTATCGTTGAAAAATCAACTGATAGGAAAATCGATCGATTCGTTTAAAGTGAAAAGCAATTCTCTTCTCAAATCAGATTCAAAAAAACCACGTGTTTTTCTCCATTAAAAAGAGTTAAAGTTGTTTTTAAAAATATTGAAAATCGACTGATGGGAAAAAGAATTGATTTTTAATAGTGATCCTTGGAATGAATTAAATTTTGAATAGTAATCCTTGAAAAACCGATTCAGAAAAACGAGCGTTTCTTTCGATTATGGAGCGGAAGTGGAAAAAAAAATGCATGAAAAATCAATCGATGGGAAAATTTATAATTTGGGAAAATCTACGAAAAATTTAGATGTTTTACCGGTGATCCATTTTTCTCCGCGGCAATCCTCGATCGACGGTGGTCTGTCGTCAAGATTGCAGTCACTCGGTATCGTGCATGATACCTTTCTGCTTCTTTTTCCGTAAACGCAATGACTCCATTTCGTCACGATCCACTTTGACTTGGTGTTGTACATGGAATTTTCAGGATTCTCGTCGACGACATTGTCAAATTCAAGAATTTCGGGCTCCTCGGTGGAATTCGCATCGGCATTCGTGATACCGTCGTTCGAGCTTATATTGTAGAAGGAGGCGTCCTTGTTGTCGGCGTAAACGATCATCGGTGCCTCGGATGATGGTCCGCAAGCCGGTAAATTTGGACAGGAACCGACTTCCTCGGGTCTGGTGTCCTTGTCGCAATCGCGATCCGGCAGTGCCAAATCCGAACCGTCCGAATCTTTGCTCGACGATACACACATCACTGATCTTTTGCGAAGCGCATCCTCGCCGCATGTCACGGCGCACATCTGCCATGGACCCACCCACCATCTGGAGACAAATGAGAAAAAACAATTCGGTGTTTATAATTTTATATTTAGGAATAGTTAATAAGGGAGCGTGGGGCTCGTTGAAACAGGGGTAGGTACCCACACGGAACCGAGTGTCCATTGGACGTCCATCTATCATCTATAGATCCTTAACACGTCTACATCCACGATGGACGTAATGCGGACATCCATTGAACATCCATGGTATACTTTTGATTGGACAAAACGCAATGGATCACACAGGACGTATATTGTATGTCCACGACACGTACTATTTCTTGAGCTACAAATATACACAACACGGCCATCCATGGTATGTCCATAGGTAGACATTAAATAGCTTTTAATTCAGGATAGTAATTGAACATCCATTGGACGTTCCAGGTTCGTAAACGAAAATCACATTCGGAGGACGTCAATTGAACGTCTATCGGATATTCCATGTAGGAATTCCTATAGACGTGAACCTCGAACGTCCAATAGATGTCCAATTACTATACTGAATTAAGAGCTATTGAATGTCTACCTATGGGCATACCATAGATGGCCGTGTTGTGTATATTTGTAGCTTAAGAAATAGTACGTGTGTGAACATACAATATACGTCCTGTGTGATCCATCGCGTGTTGTCCAATCAAAAGCATTCGTCCTTTAGATGTACATTTAAGTATTTCGGGCAGCTGTGATATGGGTACGCCGATTGACCGTCGTATGTACGTACAAATTACGTCTATCGAAGGATAACGCGGAAGTTTATTCGACGTCCACGACACATATTTTTGGAGCTATAAATATATTCCGCGCGTAACTTAACAGCCAGGGGACGTCCAATAATCATTTAAGTTGGATAAAAATTTCATTCCGGGGAAGTCCATGGGACATTCCTTAAACCATTATCGGAGATTCGAAACGACAGCGATTCTATGTGCTGAAAACGTTTCGTATACGTACCCTTAGATATTTTTTAGAGGTACCTATAGACCACATAAAGTGACATTTAATGTACGTATTTAAGACGAATGCCAATATTGCAAAAGATATCTAATGATCATCTATTATACGTCCCTTAATTTAAACGCTATTGATTACACATTATCCATTAATTATAAATTTCATTACGATTATACATTATTCAAGGCCTGTGAAACAAAGATATATAAGTATATCAGCAAACTACATCGTATAAGGTTTTTACATGCATAAGTTTCTCATAAGTCAAGTTAGTGTAGGTAGGTAGGTAGGTAGGTAGGAGATTAGAAAAGTTAAGCAGCACCCCTTGAATCCAATACTTGGATGGGTGACCGCAGTGTGAAATATCGAAAACTATTTTTTTTTCTTTTTTTCTGTAAAATATGGATATCTCGTAGGCCCCGAATATTATATAATCAGTAACAAAGTTTATAATTAATTAATAATGTGTAGTTAATAACGATTAAATTATTTAAATAAAGGGACGTATAATGGATGATCATTGGACATCTTTCGGATCACTGGTTTATTCGTCTTAAATACGTAAATCAGACGTCATTTTTTGGGGTCTAGTCCGTCTAAAAACCGTCTCAAGGTACGTATAAGGGATGTTCCCAGTACATAGAACAGGTGCCGTTTCGCACTTCTTTTAGCAGTGATAGGGATACTCATAGACGTCCCTGGGATGGAGAGCATTCATCCACCATGTATGGATATTGGACGTCCCATGGCCCTAATGTTCCGTGTGGGTAGTGACGCTCAATTTTGACCGGGAATTTAAAACATTTTGATTTAAATTTTTTGCTGAATTACTTTCTTAGAACTTAGAACTTAGAACGCCAGACATCGAAACGAGAGGACATGCACACGAGCTCTGTTTTGGCCACGTATCGTAAAAAAAATACTTAAGAAAATTTCGATTTTGACTATTAAAATTAAATTAATTGTTCATTGTGTTTTCATTGTTACAATGCAAAATTAACTGGCTTTCATTTTTTGTTTTAAATTCTTCTAAAGTTGATAGTTTTTGAGATATTCAAGTAAACACAATGAGCTCATGGAGCAAGTTGTAACACAAAGCAGGGGCATGCTGCAATATGTTACAACTTGTCCTGTGTGCGTGTATTTTTTTCTGCTCTCTAATAAGTGTGCATGTATTTGTATGTATAATATTTTTACAACTCGTAGTATTGTAGTGATTATGTAGCATTACAAATTATTTGCGGCTATTTGTGCATTCTTTAATTCTTCTTTACCCTAATATTGTCCGGGAAAATATGCTAAGTTCTTGTATTGTATGTCTTTTTAGAATGAGAGACTACAAGAGAAAATCCAAGAAAGGATTAAGAACTCAAGATGTATATGACTCGGCAGCAACCAAAGTTTTGGAAAAAATCATGCAAATTTGAAATTTGCACATGGCTTCCTCATTTTTTTCTATCGTTCAATCCTCCTTTATGAAGATCTCTTTGACCATCTTCATGACACGTATGTTTACGATCATGGCTTCCTCATAAAGGAAGCTTTACGAACGACGGAAACCAATTAAGAAGCTATGTGCAAATTTGAAATTTGCATGATTTTTTAGCAATTCCGTTCAATTACATTGTTAATTGCTTTTGTGGTCCAGTGTATTGGTGCTAGAGAAGTGAACTCGATAGCTGCTAAAATAGGAAACTCAGAGTTAACAAGTATTTTTCGAAAATTCCAAAAAATTTTGCGAACGATCATCTCGAGCGTTTTTCACCAAATTCAACCCTAACCATTCTTGTCATCTAGTGTATTTGTGCAAGAAAATTTAGCTTGATACTTCTAAAAATGCGAATGTTGGAGCGTTAACAACATTTTTATGAAAAATTCAAAAAAAATTTTTTACCGAAACTCTCACGTGATTTTTATGAAATTTAGTATTATTTTTCATTGTCATTAAATGTATCGTCATAAAAAAATTCAGCTCGATAGATGCAAAATTACAAAAGTTAGCAAACTTACAATTTTTTTTGCGAAAAATTAATTTTTTTTTTCAACCCAAACCTCTTGAGCGATTTTTCCCAAATTCAATCCCAACAGTGTTTATTATAAAGTGTATCTGCACATAAAATTTCAGGGTGGTAACGGCAAAATTACGAAAGTTAGACAACTAACAAACATTTTACAAGAAATACAAAATGCAACCAAATAGACAATTATTTTGCAATTTCAAAAAAATTACACTGAAAACAGTGACATACGTAGTCTACTTATTATATATTCATTTTAAGGAAAGCCCAAAGCGCACGCACGCACGCACACACGCACGCACGCACGCACGCCCGCATTCACACATACATACGTCCAGACATTTTTTCTAACTGTGATTTCTCGACGTTTTGGGACATTTTGAACATACTGACATGAAAATTGCGAAAATTTTTTTTTGTGCAAACAAAGCTTCCTTTAGGAGGAAGCAAAATGCAATTACCTTCATCCCAGTTGCCTAAACTGCAACTCATTGTCAGATGGAGACTGATTAAGCTAAGAGATAACTCAAAAGAGCAATGTTCATTTTTTTTAAAGTAAAACGTTGTGATAAAAAAGTATTTATGATATTTATAATGAGTGTCATGTTGATTATTTACAGTCAAAGTTTATGATCATCATAAGAATGAACCATGATGCGGATAATTCGCAGATAATACAAGGCTGACAACCAATAAAAACGTGTTTTTTCTCATAAACATTGCCAGTTTTTTTCATTTTTACTACTTGCCCTGAGCCTGTTACAACTAGCCCCAAACATGGGGTAAGTCGTAATTACTCCCATTGTTTCAAAAAGTGTCTGGTGCAAAAGATGGGTAAAGATTTTAAATTATTTTTTAATCGGAATTAGTGGTCAGATATATCCTTTACAAACCTTCTTACTCACAATCATCAAAGTGTACATATTTTAGACAATACAGGCCTTTTTCCAAAAACTGTTACAACATGCCCCACACTCCCCTAATTTAGCTTCATTGTAAATCTTGTAGCTTTCTTCCGTATCAATTAGCGGAAAATTGCTTTGAATCTCACCTGGCGGGACAAGGATTTTTGTTGCACTCGCGAAGTTGAAACTCCGGTTTTTCCTCAATCTTACAGAAGGTATCCTCGACAACGCCGCTTCTTCTCTCGTGGCACAGTGGGTGAGAAGTTTGACTGCCACCGCCGCACGTTACGGTGCACAGTGACCAGTCGGAAAGTACCCACGAGTATTCTGGGGCACGATCGGGTTCCTCCTTTGGTACTGTGTATTCGTAACGAAGACCGAAATTACGATAGTGACCTCGATAAATCAGCTGTTCGACGAACAATAAACGAAAAAAAAAATTACAATAAATAGTAACGAAAATTCCAGCCATTATTTTGTAAGGAGCATCAGAAAAATTAACAATAAATATTAAAAAAATAAAATCGTTACTTTGCAAAAACAGGAGAAGATTATACAAAAAATTACAGAACAAGAATTACAAATATTATTTTACAAAAAGTATTCATTAAGCTCACATAAACGACAACGTCCTCTCTGATTGGCCCGGGTATTCTTATCTTCTCCTTATCATGATCGCGCTCGTAAAGTGCCGGTGTTCCAGCAACCTCGTATTCACCCGCTAAGGTGATCTGCCTGTCCGATTAAATATAAAATCGAATTTATCTCTATAATCGCGGTAGCCGATATTCTTTTCTGTTAGCCCCCATTTTTTTTCAACGCCATTTAACGCACTTACCGTTTTCCATTAAGAAAATACTTGTTGGAATTTGGCACCCCGATACCGATGTAATTCTTGCTGTTACCAACTTCCTCGATTTTGATATTTCTCGAACCCGCCGGTATGACGATAACCTCGCGATAACCCGGTCCCTCGTTTTTGTCATAAACGCCGCTCGTTGTTTCACACTGGGTACCATCCCCGTGACATATTCCACAACGATCCTCCGTCGCATCGGAATCTACCGTCCAGTCGCAGCCTACTTTCTGCAAATATTTAGTTTACCTCTTATTTATTTAATAAGTTTATTTTTTTTTTAATGAATGTATTAAGTTTTTTCAGACACTTGTTCATCTATTAAGTTTTTCAAAATGCTTATTTATTTATTCAATATTTGAAACCTTTAGGAATAAATTCCTAAGAATTTCAAGAAAACTTAATAAATAAATAAACAAAAAAAAATTACAATAAGTAATAAAGAAAATTCCCATATCTCGAGAATAGGGCAAAAAATGAGGGGTTTTTTTTTAAATTTAACATTCCCTTCTGTTATGAATTGAGAGTACGGATTTTCTTAAATGAAAATTGTAATAAAAAAATCATGGAATAAAAAACGTTTTTGCAAAAATTTATCATAAAGTATTTTTCTTTATATTGTTATGAATATAACTTTAGGAACACTGATTCCATTCCATAGCTGACTACGACTACGACATATTGACGGATACTTGACAGATGACGTACATAGCAACGCTGATGTAAATGACAGTCTTGCTTGAGACTTTAATGAAAGCACAACTGTGACAGATTACAATAAAACCTTCGCCCATCTCGTTCCTTTTTATTAAATCGTGTCTTGATTATTCCAACGATCGTAACATTGGTGTCAGAAGAGGGATTTAAGGTATCAATTCCTGTGAAAATTCGAAAATTTCGCGAGTGACACATCGTGTGGAATAATATTAGAAAAGATCGAACAAAAGTGATAAAATTTAAAAAAAGCGCTCCATCATGGATACGCGTAATGTGGCACGTCGAAGCCGTCGCACAACAACATCAAACATCGCATCGACTTCTCGCATCTGCACTGATGCCGGGGAACCCAATCTTCTCGATCAAATTCGAGATGAATTTCGTCAAGCGATTGAAGAATTTCGTGTCTCGATACTCGAGTCCGCTAGAGTGATTGCTTACATCGCTGCCAGAGAAGTTGCCAAAGAAGCTGCACAAGAAGTTGCACGTCTTATCTTTGCAGCGTTCAATCTGGGAAGGACTACGCCCATCAGATCAGATAATATTTCTTCCATTACTACCGCTTCCCGAGCAGAAATTTGATCCGGCTAGCCTAATAATAGATAAGGACCTGATCAGGCATTGGTAAGGATAGCCTGATCAGGATAGCCTGATCACGCACAGATCCCAGACGGATCATACTTGGGTATGACATCAATTGCTAGGCTAGCCTTACATTACCCATGTCAGGGACAGATCAGGTGGTGCTAAGGACCAGCAAAAAACCCGAGCAGAAATTTGTTCCGGCTAGCCTATAATAACGGATAAGGACCTGATCAGGCATCAGTAAGGATAGCCTGATCACGCATAGATCCCAGCCGGATCATATTTTGGTATGACATAGATTGCTAGGCTAGCCTTACATTATCCATGTCAGGGACTGATCAGGTGGTGCTAAGGACCGACAAAAAAAACCGAGCAGAAATTTGATCCGGCTAGCCTATAATAACGAATAAGGACCTGATCAGTCATCAGTAAGGATAGCCTGATCACGCGCAGATCCGGAACGGAACATATTTCGGTATGATATAGGCCAGGCTAGCCTTACATTATCCATGTCAGGGATAGATCAGGTGGTGCTAGAGACCGGCAAAAAAAACTTCGGTCGGAATAATGTGGCTAGCCTGATATATCCCTGATCCAGGACGGAGCAGGAGTGTTAGTTCCGAAACTCGCCGCGAGATGTCATAGTATGGCGGACGCTCGCTCCCATACGGATGATGTGAATAGTATGCTTATATATGCGACCGCGAGCATGAATATTTACTTCTCTTCCGCGAGGAATAAAACCTCGCGAGAAGCCCTATTACGAAAAGTTCTTTGCTGACTTCCTCGTACTGTACCTATACTCTATAAACACATAAAATTCTTGAGGAATAAAATAAATAAGCGATAAGGCGCCTGATCAGGCTAGCAACCGTCCGCGATCAGGACCGGATAAGGCGCCTGATCAGACAGGACCCCTGTGCGATCAGGACCAGATAAGGTGCCTGATCAGGCTAGAAACCGTGCACGATCAGACCCGATAAGGAGCCTGATCCCAGTCTGTCCGGTAATAGCGTTATTCTCCTGACATGTAGCCTGATATGTAGTCTCATCGGGACCTGATATGTAGCCTGATCAGGGCCGGATGTTGTTGTAAGGCCAGCCCGAGGTGGTCCTGATCCCAGCTGGAATCAAATTTCCGCTCGGGTTCTTCTCTCTGTGCTCCCTGTGCCGCTCCTTCTCCGCCAAATCGTTAAGTAGAAATCGAAGCACCTCCTTGTCCTAACCTATCCGTCGAGAATTCGGCTGCAAATGTAGCGAGTGTCCCAAGTGGACTTCCGACTACTGCGCCTCCTGCGCCTCTTGAGCCTACTGCGCCTCCAGCGCCTCCTGCACCGATCTACACCTACTGCGCCTCTTGCAATATCTCGCGTGAATCGTGATCGTTTGAAGACTGATACCTTCGATGGTTTAACCTCTTGGGATCAGTTTTTCAGACAGTTCCAACTTATCGCTGATTTTAACGAATATTTGCTGGAGGAAAAAGCGATCGTGCTAGCATCTTCGCTCCGCAGTTCAGCAAGGGCGGTCCTCGACAGCCTTGATTTGGAGGAATCGAAAGATTTCTCCAAACTGAGGGAAGCACTCGAATTCAGTTTCGGCACAGGAGATCTGACGAGCAATGCGGCCAGTGAGCTGAACAGTCGAAAATTGAAGGTCAGCAAGGATTCAACTGTTTTCGCCAACGAACTGAAACGGCTTGCTCGACGTGCTTACCCAGAAGTATCTGACGAAACGAAGGACAAGCTTGCCCTCTCCCAATTCATCTCTGGTCGAAACGATCAAGGAATACGGGGAACACTCCGGATTAAAAAGGTTTCTTCCCTTCGAACGGCCCTCATCAGAGCAAAAGAACTTTGATGCATAGATCTAGAGAAAACCTCATACCCAAGAGTCCCGCGAGACTACACCCGAGAAAACTACAACTATCAACAAAAACAGAACTCTCGCTCCTAGCACGATCACCAAGAATCTCGGTTGAATTCAAACCAGCATGACCGCCTGAATTGTTGGAATTGTGGCCAACCTGGTCACATCCAACGTTTCTGTCGTCAACCTCCGAAATCGCAAACTTCAACTTCAAAACCTTTAAACTAGGTTCAGTCGATTCGAAGGGGACGAATAAACAAACTATAGAATTCAGAAGATCCCTCGGGGAAAATTCAGGGTCGTTCATTCAGATCATCTCGCTTTTTATAACGATTAGGTTATCAAATTAGAGGAATCTATCAACTAGATGGAGATGTCAGATCAGTGAGGATCAAGCTGAAAGTGTTTAATTGCTCGTCTGGAGCTTTGAACGCCTATTCACGACACACCGGGAAAAGTGTGGAATTTCGTCCTGTAAGAGTTTCCGAAGAACGTGGCGGGATTCTACCTGGGCTGTGGCCTAAGACATTGGTATAGTGAGATAACATACCACGAATATTGCCGTACACAATATTCGTCGTAAAAAATGTGCTTGGTGTCCCGCAGGCCCGTCCTGCGTTTTTAGATCGAATGGTACCCCACACGCCGAATGAAATGACGATTTCATTCGTTAGAAGCGGTGGCAAGATGTTTATGATAATACGAAAATCTTTCAAATAGAGCTTGATTACGGATCGTCTGGGTTGCAAACTTCATTTCGTATGTAGATGGTATTTGTATATAAACGAATCACGCGATATGTTTGGATCGGTGATTGACTAATATTACAGGTTTTTAATTATTACAGGAATTCATTATTATAGGTATCAAAAATGTTTTTCGGAAATCTACGCTTTTGCATTTTTGTGTGTCACAGGTTTCTCCTCGGTCCCGAAAGTCCTGTTTCCCTTCCATTACCTGTCGTGATTCCGGAATTGAACATCGAATCAGACACCGGAGGAAACGACAAACCAATGTCACAGACTTTTCAACCGGGGATGAAGCAAGACAGCAAATATTAAAGACACGAAGAAAATAAAATTGGCTGTTAAACTATACAGCACCACACGACTACGACTTAGGGAATTTTAAACCAAACAAAAATGATTGTAAATTTTTGTGTAGTTACTGTCCATCCCAGGTTTCGAACTTTGGTTTCCCTGTGGGCTTTGGTGCAAATGCCAGAACAGACTGAAAGAGGGCTAAGATAAAAAATGATTACCTCCTCAGAGATAAAGTTTAGTTTAATTGCCGGGGCGGCAATTAGTGGCAGAGGGGGGTAATCTTGTGAATATAACTTTAGGAACACTGATTTCTTTCCATAGCTGACTACGACTACGACATACTGACGGATACATGAAAGATGACGTACATAGCAACGCTGATGTAAGTGAGTCTTGCTTGAGACTTTAATGAAAGCACAACTGTAACAGATTACAATAAGACCTTCGCCCATCTCGTTCCTTTTTAGTAAATCGTGTCTTGATTATTCCAATGATCGTAACAATACATATACTAGTCTGATTGAAAAAAGTCGATACATTTTTGTTCAGCTTTAAAGAATCTGAAACTCTACTTCGACATAATAGAATAATCTGTGCGAAAAATGGGTCCTGTCGCTCAAGATTTATAGGTGACGCATCGAACTTTTGTCGTGGCCTTTTTTGGTCTTTTTTCGACCCTCGCGAATTGGGCGCACAACTTTAGCACATTTTTGTGCTTTTCATCTACGGTACATTTGAAAGGGTTATGTGTTAATCCTCTCGTAAAAAAGAGTTGTCACGAAATCTCGAAGTGCGAGTTATTTCTGAACCTGCTATAGACGTGTTTTGTTTGGTTGTCGATGTGCGTATTTCAGATCGTAGAAAAGAGGAGGAAATAATTGCAACCCATTCGATCGCGATCGTGTCAGATAAATTTATTTAGAGACGCGATCGTGTCAGATTAAAAAAGTTATAAAACAATTAAAGACAAGTGCACGCTAGTTCGCGCGGTGACACTAGTGCGATAAAAAAAGACAAAAGTTCGATGCATAACCTATCAATCTTGAGCGACAGGATCCGTTTTCCATTTTCATTTTTTTTTAAATTTTCGTACGATTTTATCTCGCAAAGTTATTTTACTTTTGGCTAAAAAAGACAAATTTTGAAAGATATGCAACGTAACTCAAAAACTATAGAATTTAAGAGAAAATGTCCGATATGAAAAAAGTAGCGTAGGTATGCACAGAATCGCCTGGAATTATTTCAGAATTTTCCTATGATTTTTTTTTTTACTATTTTCGCTCGATACCCTGTATATCAATCGACAATTTTTGTTGCGATAACCAAGGCTGTTTACCACAGTATATTTCGTATATATATATATATATATATATATATATATATATATATATATATATAAATTTAGTTTATGATACATCATTTTGAACAAGAATAATTCACGTTTCATCGATGCAAATTCGTGATTTACGTGTTAACGAGATAAAGGAAAAGATAAAAGTTCGATGCGTCACCTTTAAATATTGAGCAGCAAGGCCCATTCTTCGCGCAGATTATTCGTTTATGTCAAAGTAGAGTTCAAGATTGTTTAAAGCTGAAAGAAATATCAACTTTTTTGAATCAGCCTAATATGTACTATATTGATTTTTCGCCTTTAAAGGAGGCAACAGATTACCAACGCGCATCATCGCCAATATTTTTTTCCCGCTGATTCAAAGCGAGTTCCACACCCTTATTATCATGGAAAATTATTGAATAAATTACTCACTCGACATATTCCAGCGATGCACATGTCACGTGTGCCAACATTGCAAGGTGTGCCATCGACCGCTGCCTCGCCCCATGGAACAATTACGCTTTCATCCGTGTCGGTGCAATAAAGCTCACAGGGCTCAGCTTAAAGGACATTTTTATATTATCATTAAGTTCGTCGATTCTCGATTTTTTGTTAAATAGTCAATTCAATTTCCAAAATCGAGAAAATAAAAAACATGCATTTAGTAACAGATAGAATTAGGTTTTTAAAACAGTTTGAAAATTGATGATAGGCGAACGGTTTCTACGTCATTAAATAGAGTTTCCGTTGAAGTTAGGCTTTTTAAAATTTGAATATTCAAACAAAAACGGTACATTTTATATCATCCACGACCTTAAGTTTCGTTCAAATCGATAAAAAAGTATATCGCTAATATTTGTACGATGGGAAGAATATCCGAAAACATTTTTAAGGTAAATTACGTCATAAATTGTAAATCCGAATTATTATTATTATTATTATTATTACGTAGCCGATTAAAAAAATTTTAATAATTACTATTCTTAATAATTATTATTCATAATTGTAAATGTTATTACTCTGATCAAAATACGGCAACCAAGTGTAATTTTTGCCCTTGTACTCTTTGCCATCGTAATCACTGCACTGGATGCTTCTGAAGCTCGGGACACCCTCGGGACATGCTTGTGTATTGCAAATCTTGTATCTTCGTCTCTCGCCGATGCAGAATTTACCACCGTGCGCTGGTTCCGGATGATCACACTTTCTCTCGACGATCGAGACACCAGCGCCGCAACTGCGTGAACATTCGCTCCAGCTGCCCCATTCGCCCCAACCACCGTCAATTTGTATTGGACGATCGACTATTGGCACGCATTCTTGATTCTGGCACCACTGGATAAAAAATTTTCTCGGGAGAGACGGTCGATGAATCAAAGAGAAATCGACAAAGAAGAAAAAATCCACCGAAAAATGCATGGATACGAAAAGAGGAATGAGAAATGGTCCCTGAATGAAAAATGAGTACCGAACCCAAAAGGGAACCGTAACGAGACCACTTAAAAAAATTGTCATCGATCGATTTTGGATTGATTCTGATCAATTCTAAAAACTCGATAAATTAAGTTAAACATCACACAGTCCCAAAAGTTTGTTACATTTCTCATCGAGATTCCTTTCGAGTCTCTGATAACCATGCATTTTGGGATATTGTTGGGGAAAAGCCACTGTGAACAAAAAAATGCTGTATTTATTTTAATTAGATATTTTCGAAAACATGAAGGTAAAATTTTAAGTTGAAATTCTGAAAATTGCCTAAGTAGTAACTTGAAGTAAACAGTAGTGTACTTTAGTAATTAAGCGTAGCGAAAACTTTAAAGGCGTTTTTCTCAAAATGACTTCTTTTGACCTCGTCCCAGCGAATACTCAAAAAATTATGAGTCGATTTTCAATTATTTAAAAATATACTTGTAACCAAAGTGGTTAACAATAAGTCTGTACGTAGCCGATTAAATTTTTTTTGATACTTACTATTCTTAAAACCTGCTTGAATTCAAAAGGGCTTTAAGAATGACGTAAATTTCGATTCGTCATCATTTCGTAACTATTAAGAAAAAGGGCTACGCATAACGATGGTTACGTTCGTATAAATACTGATATATTCCTTTTTTACTTTCAGATAACCCTTAACCAAGATATTAATGGGACATGGAGAGGAAATTTGTTTGTCGTCAAGATAATATCTATATCTCTGTTAATCTTTAAGATTTTTCAATAAAAATAGCTATGAAATAAGTTGAATATAGTGCTGAGCTTTTGAAGTGGGATTTTTTTAAAAGTCTAAATTTTTGAACAAAATCCAAAAGTCGCCCTCAAAGTGAATCGCAAATCCCGCCAGAACGCATTTTTATTTTTAAGCATTTTCCACCTCGATGGACTAAAGAAAATTTTTCATTACGTAATATTGAAGAGGATGTTTCAACGAGTAAAATGGTCGATCGTTCATCATTTTATTGGTTGAAACGTCCTTTTTAACCCTCAAACTCATGACTATTTTTTTACCTACAAAAGCATGACTGGGGTCCAAACGCACCCCATTCTTTTCTTGATAATAAAATCGGCCTTATGCTGATAAACAGATTTTCTCGGGCACCATTCTCTTCCTTTTTTTCATAAGGTGGAGAATAGTGGCCGAGAAGTCTGATTGTATACAAATTTCGAACTGAATTATGCTTCAGACCAGAAGTTGATGCTATTGCTCGCTAGTTCAGGAGCGTTGTTCAGAGTTCACGTGGGGTGCGTTGGGACTCCGGCCATGAGTTTAAAGATTAATATTATCTAATCGGAACATTTTTTTGTTGAGTCCATCGATACGGAAAACGCGTGAAAATGGAAGTGCGTTCCGCCGAGAAATGGGAATTTTCACTTTGAGGGCGACTTTATCTAGTTTTCCTTTTAGGAGGTCACAAGGTACTAAAAAAAAAGAATTCTCGAAAAAAATCAGCCCGATCGGACCAACCGTTTTTTCGCTGTAATCAGAATAGTGGTTCACGTTTTTGCTCTCGGTCTCGGTGCTCGCAGGGGATCCAATTTCCAACCCCCTCACAGTTTTTACCCCCATGCCCACAATTCTTAACCGATCGCAACGAACTTGATCGCAACGGAAAGATGGCAAAATTTCCGTTTGGCCATGATAAACATTTTTCTAAATTTTGAGATTTCTTTTGAAAATTTGGAAATTCAAAAAAATATTAGTTCAAATGCTCAGCAGATGAAAATAATAACATGATTCTTTAATAATTAGTTATGTCTGTGAAAAAAAATCTTAAGCAGTGGCATTTTTTTCACTCTCCACAGTGGCTTACCCTCCTAATTTAAAAAAATGTCGTCAGTCAATGTACCATGTGTTTGCCGCAATGTGTTCCAGGAGCAGCAGGATGAAGCATTGTTGTGCAAGAACCATCAACGATGCACCAAAGTTTCGAGCATATCTACGAAATGATCGCTTGATTAAGATTAACGACCTATCATTGACGAATGTCTACGAAAAACGACGATGATATCGTACAGTCAGGTTTTTTTTTCGTGCGTACCTCGTGAAGTGGTGAACAGACCGATGCTTCTCTGACGCCAAATTGCAAACGACACTGATGTTCAGCGTTGTACATAGCACCAGGCGGTAAGTCAGGATAGGCGTAATCGTTGTCAGCTGGCTCGTCTTCGAGACACTCGCCTTTGCCTTCGCTAGAATTAATTGCACGCAGAAAAGATCAACAATGGCATATGCCGACTGTATCGTAATCTCTAGGAGACGTGCCCAAATTTTGAATTGTGTTCCTGACTACATACATCAGAAAATAAGAAAATTTTCGCCTGGCTTTAGGGAGAACATTAAATTGTAAAAATAAATTAATTGCTGAAATTCTGGCAGATTATAGTTGGCACTAATGTTCCAAGATCCCTAAAAATGTTACCAGAATAGCTCATAATCCTAATTCGCCCAGAAATGTTATAATATCTACCCTCGTAGAAATGTGATAGGGCAACCATTAGTTGATTCTTGCCCCTGCTCCGCCCTGCCTGATCCGATTTTTCTGGCAGGGCCCTGACATAGAACTTAAAGACCTGGCCCCTAGTTATTACATTGAAATAATTACTTATTCATCAGGGGCCTGCATGATCAGAATATGAACAGTTTCCGACGATGTTATTTTTACACTTTTAAGCAACATATTTTTGTTATTACCCTGACAGGGCTCTGATGTGGAAACTATTGGATTCCTCTAAGTATTAATTAAAATAAAATTATTTCTGTATCGGCTTCCAGTTCATGCATCGCATGGCTAGAAAATGAGCAGGTCCTGAACATGTTTTGTGAACTTATAAAAATCGTATTTTCGTAATAGGAAAATACAATACAATAATAGTAATAACAATAATAATAAATTAACAATCATTGCCTAGTTTATTATTATTATTATTACTATTTATATAATTATTATATGTATTTATTATTATTATTTATGTGATTATTATTATTTATTATTTAAGAATTATTTACATTATCACCACGAATCGCGTCGCGTTAGTTCCGAGACTTAGCGCGAGATGTCGCAGGTCGGCAACCGTTGAACTCCCATACGGATAATGTGAAGAGTATGCTTATATAGACGGGTGCGAGCACGGATGGTAGCAGTAGTCGGTGTCGAAAGAATCCATACAAGGAGTTCTTGCCGGCTTATGTAATTGTACTTATTTATTTAATTCTCGTAGAGAATTTCCGTTCACTCGGAAATTAATATTCTTTTCGAGGGTGGCCAAAAAAGAAGTGTACCCTAATAAAGGGTTGCCTCGAAATAAATAATAAGAGCTAAATTCAAAAAGCGCTTCGGTGTGTGATCGGGAAGTTCATGGTCGTGATCAGGGCCATAAAGGGCATGCTTTTAAAAATCTTAGGGGCCTGATCAGGATCTGCAAGGGCCAGATCATATCGTCATAGGGGCCTGATCATGACCGCCGGATCCGAAAATGGCCAACCAGGTCTTACATGGCATAACAGGGCCAGTTAGGATGGGCGGGTCATTTCCCTTACATAAGTTAGGGAGGACAAGTCAGGGGCAGAAGTTTTTCCCTACCGAAATTTCTATACGGGTATCATTCCAATGATTAGGCCACACAAGCTCAGCGTCTTTAATTTGGATGGAGCTCATGGAAAGGATTAGCAATTGTAACTAATAATTGTCAGTCATAAATTTAGAATAGTGAAAAATACAAAGTTAATAAGAAAAATGATCTAATAATGGAACAGTTAATAATTCTCCATAGCACACAGAAAAATGATCTAAATCTCAGATTATATCAGTCAGGAAATAACCAGCTGCTTTTGAGGTCACCTAGATATAAATTAGGCTACACTTTTTATATACGTAAAGAACACCATACGCTACAGTCGAGTCAATCGATATCCAAGATCTCAAAAATTGTTTTTACACCTCTCAAAATAGAAACTAAATGGGGTTGAACGGCAAATCTGAATCAGGGAATTCTTACTTGATGTAGAAAAAATGTGTAGCAATACTTAGAGCCAATTCTTTCTAAATATTTTCTCAATATTTTGAAATAATAAAACTGAAAAATCTCAGAACTCAATTTACTCGACTAAACCGGAAGTAACCGGAAATTGAGAAGCCCAAACTCAAACTGGTGATACATGAACGCTGGAACTTACTCGAGAAAATTGGTGATATCTCGTCGGGAACATCTCGACCATGCAACGCCAACAGTGTCGACCTCAAACGTCGGTGTCATCACGTGAAGAGTATCACCGTCGCGTTTGCTGCATCCAATTTTCTCCGTGTCGTGATACATACCAAAACTGCGACCACCCAAAATCAGTGAAAGGGCAATGACGATCGTTTTTCTTAATGCCAAAAGGCTAGACTCCGATAAGTAATCTATTCTGTCCGGTTCAGCGTTAGTCTAAGGATTAGGAAATCAGAGGATCGACTCACTTGTGACCCAGTTCATGGGTAATCGTGTGTGCCAATGTTATTCCATTGTCCTCGTTGACGCTGCAGCTACGATCGGGTTGACACATACCGGCAACATGAGCGACACCAAGTGTACTACAAGGTGTATTTGCCCTTGAGCAAATATCCTCCCGGGTGACAAGTATCGCGACATCATGATGATTCGGATGTGAATCATCGCCGGGATTCATCTTTTGTTGCCATTTGCAAAAATTGTAGAGGGTCTTGTCGGCGTTTATCGTGATGTTTAATCCTTGCTGGATGATCGTTCGACCATGGAATGATTTACAGAATTTACGTTTTAATTTCGTAAGACAGAAAAAGTATCCTACGTTATCAAAATGCCATAATCTCGTGGAGTTTTATACGTAATATCTACCTCTGCCTCGTCCTCCTCCATTAGGATGATTCTTACGACAACGACGTTAATGAAATTTCCGATTGTAGGATCGTGATAGAGCGACGATACCATGTTCATAATTGTCAGTAGATACGTCTCAACGTCACCATCCTGATGGAACGTCATCATTGACGTGTCGGCGACTACGAGAACCTCGACGTGTCGGGCACGACTTATAGAGCGTCTGGAACGTTGCCAGATACGCTGCTGTCTTGTCTGATGTTTTCTACGACCGCGGCCTTGAACCTGCACGAGACCAGGCTGCGTTTGCCATTCTAGACGCGTCTCTGTGAGTCGTCGTGGCTCTGGGAAAAATCGATTGAAACGCCAGAGTGAAAATTCTTTTCTCAATGTACCTAATTGGTACAATATCTGAGGGGAAATGCTCGTGGACAACGAATTGTGGTACTTCTACGATGGTACTTTCGAATATTCGTTTTGTATTTATAGACGAAGAAAACGAGTTGGGTGGAAGAGCCAATTATTAATTGGTCGGGTGGAGTTAGTTGTGAGAATGGTTGGGGCAACTGAACAAAATTTTTGTTCAAATCAATTGAATGTTGGCTCGCTCCATTATGGATATTATTTGTTGGAACGAATGCTTATTTGTCGGGTGGGTGTAGATAGTTGTGACAACTATTAAAATTGTTACTACAACCACGCATGTGGTCGCGGGAACGAAGAAAATTGTAGTCCCAACCAATTCAATGTCGCCAAGATCCATTACCAACATTATTGATTGGGACGATCAATGATTCGTTGGGTGTAGTCAGTTATGGAGAAAATTAAAATTATTGCCATAACCTTGCAGATGGCTGGAATAATCGATAAAATTGTAATCCCAATCAATTCAATGTCGATAAAAACCATTACGTTGGGTGTAGTTAGTTGTGACAAGCATTAAAATTATTGTCATTCCTGTTGAAAAGGACCCAAATGAACCGATAGAATACTATAAATCCTCATAAATCCTCATAAATCTCTATTGGAATTTCGTGTGCTTTTGTCCCTGATTCTAACAGATTCTAACAGTTCTATCGGCCCTTTTCAACAGGGATAACCACACAGATGGTTGGGGTGACTAAAAAAATGGTAGCCTTAATCAACTCGATGTCGGCAAGATCCATTATCAACAATATTGGTTGGGTGTGATTAGTTGTGAAAACCAACGTAATTATTACCATAACCTCACAGATGGTTGGGGTGATCATAAAAATTATAATCCCAACCAATTCAATGTTGACAAAACCCATCACCAACTTTATTAGTCAGGACAACAAATGTTTGGTTAATCCAACCAACTCGTTCCTCCGTGCGGGTTTAACTGAGAACAGCTTTGGCCCTAATACCCCGTCTCCATCTAATTCTAATCCAATGTAACCCCAAAATTTTCCGCAACATTGAAGTGTCTTTAGCCTATAATTACCGGTATTATCATAGAAAATGTTGAATGGAAAAGTCGTTTTAAATAAAAGAAGCAACGAAATTATCGGTTGGTTAATATCTTGCACGATGAGTAGGAGAGGTCGATGATTTATGCGAATTGCAGCACGATTGCCCAAGCCTACAATTAAGATTTCATTTACCAACTGCTGATGAATCGTTCGAAGCGCACAAGCCTCACGAGCTTCATTTTCAACCGATCGATATTCGTTGTCCTTAATAACAGAGGTGAGAGAGAAGGGCCGTCCCGTAGAGACGAGACCCAAGTTCGTTCATCGAGTTTTCTCTCTTTCTTTCTTCTTTTTTCCCTTTCAATGTCGTTTTTTCCTTCATCCTCGGCTCTTTACATTTGGGTATATATGGCAAGGCACCCGGGAGGCCTAACATAAATACCTCATCCCGTCTATAACCCGCGGTCCCGTCGTCTCGAATTCACCGATCATTTTATTCATCGCCAATCCGCTACCTGACACCCATGTGATTTTTGCTTATGCTTTTACGTGCATCTATGTGTCTGTGTCTGTTGGCTTCGAAAGCAATTAAGAAGAGTCTCTGAGATTTTCAAAGGGCAATTATACGGGACGAGAGAGAAGAGGAGGGCACGCTGGTGAGTCGGCAACGTTTCATTATCACTCAATAACTAAGTCATCCCAGCGATCTTCGAAGCTGCAAGATACGTTACCAACGTTGCGAAAGAGAATTCGAAAATGGTACTGTAATGGTTAAAATGGTATATAAAGGCCACGTGCATAAAGCTTAATGATTTATGCACAAACAGTGACACACTTGAAATTATTATTCGATGATGACTCACGAGCCAAGTCGATTTTGACTGCGGGCGAACATTAAATTAGGCTCGTGATATTGGCGCCTCAGGACATGAATCATAATTCAGTTCTGTCTCTGCAACTAATTGCTCAAAGGTTTTTCGTGAGTAAAGAGATTTTAGTTATTTAGAAAAGTTTTATGAAAAATTGAATTCGTGGTAACCAAAAATTATACACGGAGAAAACAGGGGCCTCAAATTCTAACACTGCAGGTTGCCAGAATTCTAATATTCAGTGCTAGAAAAGTATAGCAGATTACTGCCAGTTCGGAATTCTAAGACTTGTTGCTATGGAAGTGTAGGAATGATTCTCACACCGTAATCGCTCTGTGCATACCTACACACACTCACCAAAGTGAGAATGTGTAGTCGTGTATATGCACACTGGTGGCGACGCCAATAGTGGGGAAAGGCACATTATGCACGCAAAAATTCATGTATGTACACGACTACTCCCCTAGTAGAAATTTTATCCGGCTGGACTGATAATGTGTCAGGCACTGATCAGGTTTCGGTAAGGTTTGCCTGATCAGGATATCCAATCCGGCGGCGATCACAACCTGATCCGTGCCGGGTCATATTTTTTCGACGTGTGATCTCAGGCTAGCCTTAACTAATCTATATCAGGGATGAATCAGTTACTGCTAAGGCTAGTCAGGTTAAATTAACTTCCGTCTGATATGGCTAGCCTGATATTTATGACATCCAGGACGGAGCAGGATTCAATAAGGCGTCACTGACCGCAGTAAGAATATCATTTATTTGTAATTACACGGCAGCAATGGGTATGACATCTTTGTTTATTATCACGGTAAAACATATAAATAAAAAAATTAATGAAATAATTACTTTGAGATATAATTTTAAAACACTATTTTTTACTATTTAAATGTATTTGAAAAACACTCTAAACGATTATTTTTTAAACAAATATGTATACTTTTATGTTTTTTATTAAAAGAATAACCGAATAATAATAAATAATTTCATTTATAGGAAATTCAAATTTGCAAGATAAATTATATAAGCGACCAAACAATTTCGTAACACTTTTTCAAAGTATATTTTGAATTCTATTTCTTATGACATTGTGACATATTCTATTTTCGTTTCATTATTTACATATATCAATTAGTTTTTACTATAAAACTATTATGATGAGCTATATGTATAAAACTATACAACACTAAACTCAATTTAATAAGCAATATTTTATATGTGTACCTTTTTTGATTATCAATTATTATATATATGTATTGTTAACGAAGCATCGAAGGCCTCGGAAACTTTTTTTAAATTTTTTATTTATTTCTACAATTAAAAAGAAAAGCAGAAAATAATGACACTCGCCAATAATCGAAATAATAATTGAAATGAATTTATGTCTTATTATTTACTTATTATTAGTTATTTATTATTATTTATTTATTCAATTATTATTGGAACACTCGCGTGTTAACCATCGTCTATCGTATTCGCGAATATAAAAAAAAATCAAAGAAAATAAAATACGCCAGCACATTGTCACATGCAATAACTAACATAATGTTTATTTAGTTATTTATTACTCGCACGTTCAATTATTATTCCACAATATTACTTTCTCAAGCGGAACCAAGTGATCGTGTACCAGCCACATACATATTCGTGACGTACGTACAGTATTGTTATTATTATCATCATCATCATCACGTCGCGCGACGTTAGTCCCTTGACTCGCCGCGAGATGTCGCTGTACGGCGGATGCTCGCGCCCATGCGGAATATGTGAATAGCATGCTTATATATACGAGAGCGATCATGAATATTGACTTCTCTACGGCAAGGAATAATACCTCGCGAAGAGCCGTATTCCATACGAAAAGTCCTTTGCTGACACACTCGTACTGTACATATCTTATTAAAAATTCTCGACGAGAATTTTCGATGGCACGAAAACGAATATGCCAATGTTCTTGTCGAGAATTTTTTCTCGCGTTGTAATGCTTTTCTTTATATCTATTATTTTTTTTATTATTTTCACGTCTATATCACTGTAGTATATTCGTATAAAAGAAAGCTTATTAACCAGTCATGCACATAAAATTCTTATTGGAATACAATAAATAAAAACCAACATAAATTAGTCAGGCTGTGATCAGGCCTTGGCACTACGCCGGATCAGGAGCCGGATCCAGACCGGATCGGAAAGAGCGTAACATTTCTAAAATGGACCTGATAGTTTTCCGCATCAGGGCCTGATAGTTTGCTTTATCAGGGCCGGACTTTTAGTTAAGGCGGCCTGACATGGGCCATATCCTAGCCGGATAAAATTTCTACTAGGGTCATTCTCACTTTGGGAGTGTGTGTAGGTGTGCGCGGAGCAAATAGTAAAAATGATGCGTACATATTACATTTAAAACTATTCTCCCATAGGCCGATTATTATACTGGATAGTAAAAATGATGAAATACACATTACAACAAGAGGTGTTCCGCTATAGGGATGATCCCTATGATGGATATTAAAAAGTTTTTGTGAGCCCATACGAGCGTTGGAGCGTGAGAAAATTATTATTTTAATACGGTTTTTTTAAAATGTCTATTGCTTGCAAAATTTGTTAATATTGATATTTTTTATTTTCATACCTTCAGGGCGAGTTACATAAAAAAAAAAAAATGAAAAAATAACCCGATTTTATTATTTCAATTTCATCTGTCTCCACCGGGAATCGAACTCTCGACCTACCCATCCTACCTAGCTACTTAACACGCTACCTATTACGCTACCGACCGCTTATGAATTTCCTTTACTTATATGATATATCAGTGGAGAAATGCCAAGGAAAACGAGTCAGATTTAAATATTACATATATGTACAGTCAAAATTAAGGTAATTAATAAATTGAAAATTCAAAAAATAGACGATTCAATATGGCACTTGGAATAAATAAAAAAATTCGGATGTTCGTGAAAGTCCATTTCTCAGCGTTTTTTACAGTCTCGCGAATTCGAATATCTCAGCCAAAAGTATAGGGAAATTTGTAGAATTCAAAATGGTGGTTCTATTTGATTGAAAAAAATTATGAAAAATAGTGCAACTTTTGGAAAAGTTTGTTTGCTTATATGAAACTGAAATATGAAATATGAAATAAAAATATCTTGAAATCAACATTGAAAAACTAAAAAAAAATTGTGATTGAGCCTACACGGAGAAAAATACGGCCTCAAATTCTAACACTGGTTGCCAGAATTCTAATATTCGGTGCTAGAAAAGTTAGCAGTTTACTGCTAGTTCGGAATTCTAAGGACTCGTTATAGAAGTGTAAAAATGATTCTCACACCGTATAGTAAAAATCATGCGTGCATATTACATTTGAAACTATTCTCGCATAGGCGCGAGTCCTATATGCTATATAGTAAAAATCATGCGTGCCAACCTTTATTACGCGCTATATTTTCATATGGATTTTACTATACGTATAGCATGAATCTTCGTATATGTGGGGTATTCCCGCTGAAATTTTCACGTCCGAACCCGGACCCTCTCGAATGATTATGAAATTTTTTTTCCGAAAAGTATTCTGAAAAAGTAAAGACACGTATTTTTTTTGTTAAGGCCGACAATTGATATTTTTCGTCGTACGATTTTAGTAAAAAATCCGAATTTTTCACTAACTCTACTCTAAACACATAGTATCTTGATAATTCGAGATCCTATCAAAAAACGTTTCAGACAAAACTTGTTCGTTATAAAACGAGTAAAACAATTGATATTAAAAAAAAAATTGTGGGTACACGAAAGTTTGTTTTCACTTCATAAAACACAAAAAAACGTTTTTTCAGCATGTACGCCACCTCAAATTATAAAGTAAAAAAAAGTGAAAATTCTATAGGAAATCACGAATTTTTAAGATCAAAATGAGAATGGCAGGATCAAAATCCGCAAAGCTACAGCCAATCGAAGTTTCGTCTTGACCTTATTTTCGAGCCAGATCATGCAGAACTATATGTTCTCGAAAAATTATACAAAGAAATACATTTGAATATTTATTTAATTATACATACAAATATTATTTCATACAAGTATGAAATAATATATACAAGTATGAAATAATATATACAAGTTTTTTTTTAATATCAATTGTTTTACTCGTTTTATAACGAACAAGTTTTGTCCGAAGCGTTTTTCGATAGGATCTCGAATTATCAAGACACTACGTATTTAGAGTAGAGAGTTAGTGAAAAATTTGGATTATTTACTAAAATCGTACGACGATCAATATCAATTCTCGGCCTTAATGAAAAAATATGTATCTTTTCTTTTTTAGAATACTTTTCGGAATTTTTTTTCACAATTATTCAAAAGGGTCCGGGTTTGGACGTGAAAATTTCAGCGGGAATACCCCATATATAGATTCCACTATACGGATAGCATACATCTTTGGCGCATAGCGAATAATATTACGAAGTTATGAGTAAAATGTGACTCTTTATACCGTACTTTTTGTAGAATACTGAAAACTAATTGTTCCAATCACGTGGGCAAAATATTTTTTGAATACTACAAAAAATCACAATATGCCGAATAAAATGCATTATTTGTATCAGTTTACGTGCCATATTGTAGATTAAAATTTAAATTTCTTCATTATTACGATTCCAAAATTACAATTTCTATCCTCCGTTCAATACTTTTTGATATTTAATGATATTTTTTGTTAGAAGCATAGTATTAATTATAAACTTCGAGGCCACTATTTTCTCCGTGTAGTGCATAGTGATTATAGAGTGTAATAGAGTATAGTAGGGGGTATAGGGTAGGGGTGAACAATGTTTTTACGAAGTCCAATATAAGAGTCAAGAGTTTTTTTTCTGCAAATCTATTGGCTACTTATAGCCATTAAAAAGAGTGGTATAGAACATTTTGATACAATCAAATTTGAAAAGTTTTCATTCTTTGTCAACAAAATTTCATTTTTCGCAAAAAACGTTTTTTCTCAATTTTACAAAATGGTGAGGCAATGTGAACCACCACTTGAATTCATTTGTAAAACGTATAAATATCAGCAAAAATCAATGGTAATGTTCGAATAAGGTTTTTGTATAGTGAGAAATAGTTATATGAAAATCAAATCATTTCTATTATAATAGGTATGTATTTCATTCATTCCTGCGATGCACTGCACTCAGCGTTTAATAAATTTTTAATACAAAATAAAAAACATTTAAAAAAATATATATATGCGCATTTAAAAAATTAATAAACGATAAAATAGCGTCAACTGAGTGGTTGACATCACCCAATTAAGAATGGTTCACATTTCCCCACTGATGCTTTTTGATTCCAAAGGACGCCACATGAACACAATATAAATAAATCACTGAATCTCTTCAGATTATAAAAGCCTTCAACGAAACCAACATTATATAAATAGAGTTACCTTGAAAAAACGACGAAAATTAACCACAGAACACGACTCTTTTGAGCACTTATAAAAGATTTCGTGAAATATTTTTTCGGCCATGTTTGGTACAAAGACTTGAACAGCTGTGCGCAATTGAACTATTCACGACAAAAAAATTAAGCACAAAAGCAACACATTTTAAATAGGACAAATCGGCGTGGTTCCCATTACCCCACGGTTCACATTACCCCACTTTACCCTATATTTATAATTGACTATATTCATCGTAGTAGGAGGAACTTCAGAATTTCATAATAACCCCAAAAAAATATGGTAACCACAACTATAAAAAATGTAACCTCAACTCGATGATTGCATGGTAATCACTTCTTAGCTAAACTTTGGTTAGTTCTGGTTAAGAATTTATTTAGATCGGGTTACTGCAAAATATATGTATTTCTAGGTACCATAATTAATGCTGGAATTGTATATACCATTACATGGTTAACCACAATCATTTTTTATAATCACACAAAAAATCGATTTCTTCCTACCAATAGTAGAGTGTAATTTTTTATTCGCGTTGAAGAAGTCAAGCAGGTGATATTATCGACCCAAGACTATAACCACAATTTATTGCAACTCTGTGAAAGTCCTTGGGGCTAATATTGATCCCAATTGGGCGTTAGGATGCGAAAAAATCGCTCATGAATCGTAGGATTACAAATAGCATTTCATCATTAGCACTAATTATAAAAGAGACTTTGTTCCATCTGGTTCCCTTACGTTGTAATCATAAGACGAATGGATTGAGTCATTTCTGCTGCAAAAATCCTAATAAAATTCCAATATTAAGGTAGGAGTCACGTCAAACACTTTTGCGACAGATTTACTTTAAAATTTATGTAGAGCTCTATTAATATGACATAAAACCCTGTGCAAAATTTTAGAAAGGTTCATCGTGTAGAAACTGAAATATTTATTGTTAAAGTTATGCTGTTATACACGTAGTATTATGGGAGGATCCGAATTCTATGCTTGATTAACTGAACGCCGCGACGGATTTTTACAAAATTTGGCTAGATGACAGAATAGATTTTTGTGAAAATTTAGAGCCCAAATTAAGTAGAGTCGACCGTTTTATTCCAAAAATATAGGCTTTTGGAGCGTAAAATTTGGCGTGAAAAACAACGTGAACATTGCCACGATCGACTACGCTTGGTGCGCGCAAGCGCGCGCGTGATTGTGCGGTAATGTTTGTGTGTCGGTATATACATTTTGACGAGTGTCAATACACGGGCTGCCTGTACCTCCTCAAAAGTTTTCAGGCTACACGGGATACAAACATTTTAATAGTACGATCGCGCGACTATTACTTAATACCGTCAATAGAAAAAATTGAAAGTCGTGGAGATCGACGATTCAATTTTTTAGCATCTTCATTCTTTTTATTACAAAAATTAGCGTCTTCGAACGTGGATTTCACATTTGGTTTCTCTTAAGACAAGGTTATTTTTTACTGGGCCTGAAGAAATTTAAAAAAAATCGACAATCGACCAAGATACGTTTCTCGACTCACCGCGTGTGCCGCAATTTCTCTCGTGTTTCCTCTTTTTTTTACGTCGCCTTTTTCGACCGGCGCCAATCTCGACCGCGGTCGAAGTAGCCGATCGCCGAAAGACAAGGTGAGGTCTACCGCCAGACGCCAAGTTCGTTGCGTCGTTTTCCGCTCGTCCGTAACCGGCGCCACAATCCTCTTTCCTCTCATTTCTACAACGATCATCATTATTCTCTCCCGACTCCCTCAACATCATCGACGTAATCTCGTCGTTCTCGTATTTCCCTCCCGTTGTCTCATAATCTCTCGCGACTGGTTCCAGCCAGAACTCACCGTCATCACCCCGCAAAACACCGGCCTGTAACACAACACCGTGTATCACGTGCTAAAAATGATTCTAACACAATCAAATCATGTTTTGTGCAATCTGCAATCCTAAAGTACACAAGGTAGGTGAATTATGACTTAAATTAAAGACTGAACAAATTCATTTGAATTGAAGAAAGGTGGCGATGAGGAATTGAAGATCGGAGCTAAGATTGAAGACAAAGGCTGAAACAGACTTTAGTGGATTAAAAAAAATGGTGCAAATTGGAAATTTGCGCAGAGTTTCTTTATTTTTCCCATCATTCTTGTACCTTCTTGTGAGCAGATTTATTTAGTTAATTTATCGAATTTATTTTATTAATTTTATCATTTTGCTTCCTCATAAAGCAAGGTTTGTTTTCGTGAAATTTTTTTTTCGAGATTTTCATGACAGTTTGTTCAAAATTTCCCAAAACATAGAGAAATCATAATTAGGAAAAGTGTCCGGTGTTCGCGTGCGTGCGTGTGTGTGTGCGTGCGGCTGTGCATGCGTGCGTGCGTGTGTGTCCTGAGTTTCAGGATGTAAATAATTAATAACTCAAGAACGCTTCGAAATATCGTGCTGAAATTTAGCACACTTGTCGAGCACGAGTTGCCCTTCATTAAAATTTTCTTTTGTTTCGAATCTAACGGTTTTCAAATTTTATCGATTTTTTCGCTTTTGCAAAAATGACGTACACGCTCTAACTTCTGTAATTTTCAAGATATTCCACTGTAAATTTGTACAGAATTAGTATAACTATTAAGGTTGTTTGGTATTGAATTTAGCAAAAGTTGATCGAAAGATTAAAATCGTATGAAATTTTGAATGTTTTGAAGAATAGCGTAAACGCTGTAACGTTTGCAATTTTTAAGATATTGCATTGAAACTTCGTGCAGAGCTATAGTATAGCTATCAATGTTATTCGTTATTGAATTCAGCAAAAATCGAACAAAGGATTAAAATTTTATGAAATGTAAAATTCTTTGAATAACAGTGCAAGCGCTCTAGCTTGCACAATTTTAAAGATATTGCGCTGTAACTTTGTACAGAATTAGTATAGCTGTCAAGGTTCATCGGCATTGAATTTGGCAAAATTCTATGAAGGGATTAAAGTTTTATGAAATTTGTAATTTCTTGAAAAATAGCGTAAAAACTCTAACTTGTGTAATTTTTAAGATATTGTATTGAAACGTTGTATAGAGCTACTCGTAATATACCTATCGAGGCAGCTCGTTATTAAATTTGACGAAAATCGATCGAATGATTAAAATTTTATCAATTTTTGCTTCCTCATAAAGGAAGCTTTGTTTTCGCGAAAATTTTTTTTTCGCAATTTTCATTTCAGTATGTTCAAAATATCCCAAAACGTCGAGAAATCACATTTAGAAAAAATGTCCGGACGTATGTATGTGTGTGTGTGTGTGTGTGTGTGTGTGTGTACGCTTTGTGCTTTCCTTAAAATGAATATGTCTGGAGAACGCTTTGGCCGATCGACTCGAAATTTGGTATATAAGTAGACTACGTATGTCCCTGTTCTAAGTGTTTTTTTTTTTTAAATTGCAAAATAATTGTCTATTTGGCTGGATTTCGTATTTTCTGTAAATTGCTTGTTAGTCGTCTAACTTTCGTAATTTTGCAATTACCACCCTGAAATTTTATGTGCAGATACACTTTATAATAAGGACGGTTGGGATTGAATTTGGGAAAAATCGCTCAAGAGGTTCGGTTTGAAATTTTTGTTTAATTTTTCGCAAAAAATTTGTAAGTTCTCTAACTTTTGTAATTTTGCATTTATCGAGCTGATTTTTTTTTGTGACGATACACTTAATGGCAATGAAAAATAATACCGAATTTCATAAAAATCGCGCGAGGGGTTCGGTTAAATGTTTTTTTTTAATTTCCATCCAAATTTTGTTAACGCTCCAACGTCCGCATTTTTAGAAGTATCGAGCTAAAACTTTTTGCGCGAATACATTAGATGATAAGAATGGTTAGGGTTGAATTTGGTGAAAAACGCTCGAGATGTTCGTTCGCAAAAAAATTTTAAATTTTTCGAAAAATACTTGTCAACAATAAGTTTCCTAATTTAGCAGCTATCGAGTACACTTCTCTAGCACCAATACACTGGACGACAAAAACAATTAATAATGTAATTGAACGGAATTCTAAAAAATCATGCAAATTAGAAATTTGCACATAGCTTCTTCATTTGTTTCCGTCGTTCGTGAAGCTTCCTTTATGAGAACGCCATGATAATAAACATACATGTCATTAAGGTGGTCAAGGAGATCCTCATAAAGGAGGGTTGACGAACAACGGAAAAAAATTAGGAAGCTATATGCAAATTTTTTTTTTTATAGCGTTAATATTCTTACTTCGGCTATTTGCAAGATATTGGGCCAAAATTTCGTACGAATCTAAAATAGTGATCAAAGTTATTCGCTATTGAATTTGGCAAGAATTAAATTTGGCAACAAGCAAATTTGAAAGAACTTGGCAGATTTGCACATTGATTACTCACGTTTTTCGATAGTTAACAAAGCTGCCTTTATAAGAAAGCCAAATTTGATCGCCATACTTTGTGATAAAGGAAGCTATGTGAACTATGGATAAAGATGAGGAAGCAATGTGCAAATGTCCAATTTGCAGAGTTTTATTTATTTGATTTATTTGCTTAATTTTGTATATTTCTTCCTAATAACGTGGCATAAATTTTCCGTCGAATAATCCTGTAAAAGCATTGGCTATACTTTCGCAAGTTGCATTTTAAACTCGCAACAGTTTTTCGGATTCCCCTGTGGACATCGGTGAACTTTACACAGCGAAGTTACAGCGGTATTTTTATCCCTCACCATTAAAAATAAGACGAAAAGCACCGCTGAACGAAAGAGCTCGGCTTTCTCTTAGTGAACTTTGCCGTTTAAAGGAGATAAATCAAAGAAGCAAAGAAGAGTCACCTCAAAAGTTTGAAAAGTCAACTTTCTTTATATGTCTTTGAAGATCTTGAAATGATATTATTTTCCGGTCTGTATGATACTCCGAGCTTTGTGAACTGCAATAAAGTGAGCCGGAGGATAAACTTTAAAAAATACGGTTTCACAGTTATAAAGCTCACGGTATCGGCTTTCCCATCAGCTGCTCTTGCGAGGATTTTGCTGAACGCACAACGGTGAAAAAGTTCCGGCTGTTGAAGGATCTGATCCTTTGGGGGCGCGGAATGGAATCACGCGAGAGTCCCGGTCATTGGATCGTTGATGAGAAAAAAAGAAACTTTGTTTCTTGTAAAACATTGTACGAGTTCATCAAAGAACGTTCGGCTACGCGCGAAGTACAGAGAATCGCGATAAACGGTGCTAATTTGACATGGAAATGGAAGGGAAAAAAACGTGGGAGAGAGAGGAAAAAATCACCGAGACTTTGAACGTGCACGTGTAGCGAAGGAACTAAAGGGAGACTTTATTGCCCGAACCGTGAAAATTACCGGCGCCAAGGAAGGAAACCGGTGAGAAAGAGCCCGCGGCGATAATCAACCGCTTTCTGCTTCTCTCTCTGTATTTCACTGCGTGTGTGAGTATTTATGTGTAAAGGCGATTCAAGCACGCACACGTGGACGCGAAAAACCGCAAAAAATAAAGCAAGAATCCACTCTGACTCAATGGCAAGCCATCGTACTCGAGACTCTCACTTTTTTTCCAACATCTTTCCTCCAGTCTCTTCTTCAACTCTGCGCTTGAATTTCGATCGCCGAGTTTGCTTACAAAAAAACTCTGAAGATATTTGAAAACATGTGACAGATTCCTACTTGCAAAAATCTCAGGATTCGTTAAATACCAAAAGATTTCCGTTATCGAAAAATAATTGGCTTTGCGAAATTTTTAATCATCGTGGACTTTATTGAATAGGAAAATTGCTGTTTCCACGTGTAATTAGTGGCATTTGAAAATGCGATAAATTTTTTTTTTTTAATTTAATTGAATAGTACGATGGATAAATAATTTTTACTCTTTAATTACCCTTAATAGCAATTCCATTTATACATTATTAAAAACAAATATTTATCCGTTTAATATTGTAAATTTTTATCTACCATGTCACTAGAAAAAAAATATTTCTATGATTTACATGATTTTTTATTTATTTATCTGAATATAGGCATAATAAATACGCTACGAGACTAACATTTTAATGAAATTTTATGTATTTAAAATAAATTTAATTGAACTGCGTAAGCAATTTTTCTCAGCATGACATTTTTATATTTTTTCTAATTTTTCGAATTTCTATTTTTTTTTATTTTTTCATTTCGGGTGTATTTTTTTTCATTGTAACGTTATAAAAACGTCGAGCAGTCGCAGGGAAAAGGTGTGTGGCGGACTTGCCACAAGCTTCGGCTCGGAACGACGACAGGTCCGCACCGCAGCGCCAACGTCAAAATCAGACACTAATCGCTCACTTCGAGTGATCTAGTCTCCATGATCTTCATGATCGACGCTTCTCTCTCAGAGAGTTTCCGCTACAGCTCTAGCGTACAGGTCGAGCCCTAATCGCTGCAAAATTATCTCTTCAGAGATTTCTCGAAGACTTTAAAACATTGTGATATGGTTATTGTTAAATGAACATTTGCTGTCTGCGGTCATTAATTATTTCGACTCAATCGTCACCCTGTTTATTCACCCAAAGGTGTCCAAAATGATTTCAGAGGAAAAATGCTTTTTCAGCATGAAGGATCAAGATATAATTTTTTCCATCAATATTCAGTGGAATTGTAGTTACTCAACTAAAACCTTTAACATTGTAATAAGTATTTAAACTTTCAATTTTTGAATTTTCAATATTTTTTCAAGTTTCTTGAAAGGATTAATTTTGTACACACGTATGGACAAAACGATCCTCCAGCTATGATGTAAAATGATCCCCGAGAACCTAGCACTGAATTTAAATGATCCAACACATTTTTATTTTATATTATTATAAAAAATACGTTCTTAGAGACTCGAACAGTTGAAAAGTAATATATGAATCTACAGCATCTGCAACAAAGTAGAATTCGGGGCTGAGCAGTACTTGAAGTACCCGGTACTTGCGAAGTATTCGAAGTACTTGAAATGTACTTCAAGTATTGTACTTGAATTTCCAAGTGCTTAAAAGTACTTCAAGTATTGTACTTACATTCTAAAGTACTTGAAAAATACTTCATGTATTGTACTTAAATTTTTATTAAGTACTTGGCCTGCACTTCAAGTATTGTAGTTAAATTTTTAAATACTTTTGTGGACTTCAAGTATTTTTTCAAGTACAGCTATCCAGTACTTTTGAATGTGTCTTGCTGATGGTCGATCAACAAAGCCTTTGAATATGGAATTCAAAATAATATTTCGTGACGTATGAACATACTGTCACTCAACTGTCGCCTACGACAGTTTTTTGAAGACGAACACGAAGTTGGACCAGTTTTAACAATCCATATTCTATTCTGTATTTCTTCTTTTTCAAACCTGCATCAAAATAAATCGTAATTAAAATCGTCAATGCCGTTTTGGATTATTTTTTGGAAATAAAATGTAAGTATACTAGAACTTACGACATATACCTGAAAACTTGAAAAGTACTTGATACTTGGTACTTGATTTTTTAAGTCCTTGTACCCAAAGTACTTGAAATCATAAATACTTCAATTAATGAGTACGCAGTACTTAAAGTACTGCGGGTACTTGATACTTGAAATACTTAGTACTTTGTACTTGAAGTACTTTCCGGTACTTTGTCCAGCTCTGGTTGAATTCATTGAGATGCAATAATCCGGAGGTCATTGTGGGTGAGGGGTTGTTTTCCGCCAACGAACATCCTTACACGTGATGCATAAAACTGACTGCATGAAACCGATTTGAATCGATTCAACATGCAATCATGCACTTTAGGGGAACTATCATGTACGTCGATAATAGCCAAATACAAAAAACAATGAAAGTATTAACATTTTAAATGTGCATAATGCATTTACTTTAGTTCAGCTAACAGGATTTTGATTTTGTGCGATTTTTGTTACCAGATGAAACTAATAGGTTCGATATAACGGATCATTTTACCCACGTGGTTCATTTTGGACACGTTTCCCCTAAGTTGAAATCCAATTATAAACGTCGTGGAAAAGCTCGCTAATGGAAGCCCGAACATGCTCGTATGATTTTGCACGTAACATCGAAATTTCTCGTTAACCATTCGGATCGTTTCCATCTCTCGGTAGTCTGATCACCATGTATTTCTGTATACAATAGGGGCTTTGGACACACATACACAGACAAACAAACATAGACTGAGACATCGTAATATCTTGGCTTGAACAACGTGGTTTGTTTATCGTGATAACGCGTATACGAGAGAATCGTGGTCCATGTGCGCAATTACGGGCAAACAGACGAACATGAATGTACGCGGTTATATGTATACAGATATATATTTATATATGCATGCGGGTAGTTTCGTGTTTGGATAAATCGACGTGTACGGCGGAGAACTTCACGGTAGCATTAGGCAAACGCCGATTTCCCAGTACATATACACGCGTGCCTTCAATTAAGGGCCCTCGAACCCCCCGAAGTTTCGATATTCGCCGCACAAACTTCGGTCTGACACATACGGGCATTTCTCCTACGAGCTTGTATCTCCCGGCCACACCCGCATTTAGAATTCCCTTCCTTGTTAATGTTCAGCTTGGTATGCGCGATATATAGGGATATCGCCCCTTTAATGAATGCCTAAAGCTCTATTAGAATAACGAACCATCCATTGGAAGCTTTTGAAGATTGGCAAACATTGGAATTTTCGCTGGGAATTTTCCAAACGATGACAAATTTATAAACGATATTATCGAATCTAATTTCTGTAAAGTAGAATTGTGTAAATTGCTTTCTTTAATAGTAAGCTTCACTTTCAGGAATAAAATTAGAGCTTTTCATGATAGAATTTTCAAAAATTTTCCAATCAGCCGGAAACAATATTTCGAAAAAAATGTTAGCTGAGGCAATTATTATTTAGGTTGGGAGAAATCGCTGAAGGCGTTTGGACTCGACATAAGTTTGAAATTTGAAGAAAATATTTTGAACGCTTGAATTTTCTAATTTTTTGTAGACACTCACTCAATTATGATAAAAAGTGCCTGTTAAAATTGCCCCAAAATCTTCGTCGGATGTCCGTCCAGACCTAGATCTCAGAAACCTGTGCACGGAATTGAATCTCCTTCATAGGGTAGTTGCATATGGTTATAATCTCTATGCCCAAGAAGTTTAAATCCAAACGGATACTGTGAAACAATTTTTTTTATAATAGCCATTTTTAAGCAAATAAATACTTTTTATGACCATAAGTAGTTGACACTTGGAAGTTTAGGAACGAATCTTTTCTTAACTTACTGAATGTCTGTATGTGATTGTAAAAAAATGTCCCACCAAGTTTCAATCTAATCAAACACCATTAAGTGTGCCATTTTTGCAAATGAAACAGCATTTTTGAGCGAAAAAGTCTATTTCTGTTGGTATGCACTTAGAAACTCAGAAGTTTACGGACGAATTTTTTCTAACTCACAGAATGTCCGTATATGATTATGAATAAATGTCCCACCAAGTATCAATCCAATCAGAAACCATTACGTTTGTAATTTCTGCAAAGAAAACACAATTTTTTACAAAAAAAAAAGCTATTTTTGTCCAAATGCACTTGGAACTCGGAAGTTTGCGAACGAATATTTTCTAACTTACAGAATTCCTATATATGATTGTCTATATATATATTGCCCATATATGACCAACTTTCAATCTAATAAGACACCATTAAGTGAGCAATCCTTGTGTCACGTATGACGTATTTTTAATTTTTTGTTTTGTTTAAATTCAGATCCTTCGCCACCGTCTTAATATAGTTAGGGAAAAACCAGTTCATGATGACGCATTTCGTGAAAGTAAAATAGCTAAAAATTCTAGTCGCTTTCCCACACGTAGTGCGATTAACTCAGAATATCCAAAATATCTCACGGAAACACGTGCATATCAGACTCCAAGCTGCTCAAATATCTCAGCATAAAGAAAACTCATAAAATCATCAAACCGACACATGTACTAGTGTCACCGAAAATCAAGCGCCCCTACTGCCCTACTCACAAGTATATAGACGACAAGCGTAGGCCTAGCGCTCCGATACAACACACAATCACACTAATGTTGCGTATGTACACACGCATGGACCCACTCTGTTCTTCGCTGTGTGCAAGCATTTTCCAGAAGGTGCTTCAGATATAAAGAAGATGCACAGAGAAACGAATGTATCCATGCTCTTATTTTAAAGGTGAACAATGTTCTACAGTTTTGTACCCGTGATAAGCCCTTTTCTCACAAAGGAACTCTATTTCCTCAATTCTCGAAAATCATATTCTTATTCATAAAATCTTAGCAGGAGATTGCACGTGTTATCTCAGCAAGAGAGAAAACTAAAAATGTTTATAATGTGACGGTCCAGCATGTTTAACACACATGAAATAGACGACACGAACGAGAGAGAGTATGAAGTGGCCGTAGCGCAGTGGTTAGCGCTCTTGCTTCGCAAGCCAAGGGTCCCGGGTTCGATTCCCGGGACGACGATATTTCATTATTTTTCTCTCGTTCCGTCTCTGGGCCCGTCACTCCCTCCCCGACGGACTCCGTCATAATAAATAGTCAGCTGCACTAGAAAAGAATATACCCAATTCAGATTTTTCATCCCGTGAGTCGAAAGTAGACCAACGACGAAAACAACTGAATTCACCAATAGAAACGTAGGAAAATCCGTATGTCCAAATTTGTAAAATTCATCTCCCGCTGAGCAAACAGACCCTTTAAAAACTCTTGCGCAGCGACAAATTCAAGTTTAGTCTTCGTTTAGTTTTCGATGGCGTTGAGTCGTCACGCTCCGAACCTTCGCGAAAGGGCGAGGAGTAGGACTATCCTAGTGTGTCCGCGATCGCGTATCTAGCCTCGGAATTGATATCGTCGTGAGCGAACCTTTTATTATCATTATGTAATATTCAAAGTTTGTGTTTGAAATTGTCCGCGAAGAGTGTTACCGCGTCGACTTATAATTCAAAATCGTATTCTCGAAATTGTAAACCGTGTGTATTTAAAATAATAATTTAACGCATCGACGATGAAATAAATAACCAAGTATTAATATAAGTCAAGTGTCAACTCCAATCAACGATTAACCCAATTCAAAAGGCATAATCGTGGGTGTGAAAAGGAACTCCGAAACGAACAAGTGAATCTAATTTTAATAATCAGTTAATAAAACGAGGTCTCCGAAGGCCTTTCAGTGAACGTTCTCACTTCCGATTATTTGTTGTTACTTCTGTCGTGATAAATAGTCAATAGAGTAAAGCGTTATAGCCGCTTGACGCTTAGGCTCGATTTTCTTAACGTCTCCGGACGTTACACATTAAATTTTTGGTGACAGCGTTGGGATACGCTGAATGTTTTATTGACTGGTGATTTTGCAAAAATGTTAAAGGAAAAACTGATTAAAAAAATATATACATATTTTTAAAAAAAACTTCAATAATAATAATAATAAAATTTACATTCAACTTTTGAGAAAAAAAAATAAACTGTCAAATTAAAATAAACAAACAAAAATTATTAAAAATAAAAAATAAAGTATAAAAATTGCTATTAAAAATGGCTAACGATCGAGAAATTCAAAATCTTACCCATCATCAACATATTACTGATGCTATACTTATTAACATGAGCGAATGCATGGCGCTCCATTTTACTGGTGAAAATATGCCCCTTGAATCTTTTATTCGAAATGTTGAAAATGGTTATACATTCATTATTGAAGGCTTACGAGATTCTTTCTTTAAAGCAGTCATCTCAAAATTCCAAGAAACAGCGCGCGATGCCGTTGCTGATAAAGTTATTAATTCAATCGAAGATTTGACAAATGTTTTAAAAGAATATTTTGCACCCAAGAAATCATATCCATATTATTGTGCAAAAATACAAACAGTCAGATTAAAACGAGACGAAACTGTCTTAGACTATTATACAAGAATTAAACAATTGAGAACGAGTGCAATAGACGCTCTGAAAGACAAATTTACATAGACATAGACTAACCAAATGTTGCATATGCTCGATGAAGTAGTTTTTGTATAATTTATAAAAGGATTGTCAGACTATCTGTTATATGCTAAATCAGCATAAAAGATCCACAATCCTTCGAAGATTCATTTAAACTTGTACAGCGCATCGAAAGAGACATGCAAGGTGCAAATGCTCGTAATTCAAATTTTCTTTATTTTGCTCAATCGAATCAAAGTCGAAGATTTCGTAAAAATAAATTCCATCATGTTTCATTTAGAGAGGTCGTGGATTATGGAAAGTCCAACGATAAAAACTCAAATTCTCATGAAATATTTCAACATTGTACAAATAAATTGCCAAACAACAGAAGTTATTCAGGGAATTACTCTCGCCACTTGTTCAATAGAAATCGACCACACAGACATTTTCATAATCATGAACCTCACAATTTTTATCCTTCGCATGGCTTTTACCCACCAATGCCGTGCATGCCTCCGATGAATGCTTCTTATCCATATTATCCCGAATTTTACCCTCCGTACATCATATACCAAAACACGTTCGAAGAATTTAACAGATACCCTCATGAAAAACCGAGTGAAACAAAGTCAATACATCCGCAAACACTTCCTGATAATAGACAATTTATTAGATGGACAGGAGAACAGCAAAAACCGTTAATTATAAAATTGCATGCCCCGAACTTCAAAACGGTTACGGACATTTTGTAGTAGACACAGGTGCCGATATTAAAATAGTAAAAATTCGAGCTTTGAAACGAAACTACGTGATCGCAACCCATGACAATATCTGGGATAACACCTGAACCTTTTTCTACTGTGGGATCTACGGAACTAACGTTTTGCGAAAAACCCCAGAGATTTCAAGTTTTTATGGAGAATACAGCTATTTCCACAGCTGGTATAGTAGGAATAGATTTTCTATGTAACGAAAAAGCAAAAATATCATTTCACTACAATACTTTCACTCCAAGTTCTGAACCAGTTACTCCATCTTCCTTCGAACATTACACTGAAAAACTATCCCAAATTCGTGATACTCCCATCGAGACTTCCGATCAGAAAAACAGTAACACTTTTGTCATAAAATCCTGCACTAGAGTGAAAGCCCCAATCAAATCAACAAAACTCTTTTCAAAACAGGTTTTCTTTCAGGTATTGAGAATTCGAAGTCCAGTATTTTAACTAAAAATTCAAAGAATATAAACAAAGCAGTTTTAAGTGGAAGTAAAATTGGCAAAAATAAATCGACAGCTCACATGTCTAAATTGTTTAATTCAGACAAGGAAAATTATTGCAGATAGCCTGATCCAAACGTTGATCATTCTTTTTGCCACTCCCTCAAAAACGACATTTTACCCATATTATCAGATTCAAAAAAATTAACAGTGACAAAAACGCAACACACGAAATCTCGTAACCCTATCACAAAACCTAGCCGACTGACAATTAAGAAAAACATACCTCTATCCACTGCAGTTGAAGACTGTCCTTTCACCGGAAGTATAATTGCTAAAAGAGTACAAAACAAACGACAGACTTTCAAAACTCCCGTGGTATTGAAATCCATAATTCAGTCACGAACACTGACACAAAATTGTCAACCTTATTTTTTTGAAAGTGAACAGATTTTTTCAGTCGCATGTGACAAAAATTTTGCACCTCTTAATCTTGTTAAAAGGTGACAATTGCTTAAAAACTTTGCCCATTTATTAAAATCTTTACATGCTTACCATCGACCAAAAAAAAAGAAAGAAAAGTGAAGTAAACATTTTTTTTTTATTGGAAGGCGCTTGATTGCTAACCCGTTTGACCAATTTCAAGTGTAATGTGGATTCATGATGATAACTGTCAAATTAATATTCAATTAATATGCAAATTAATATGAATGCAATATCAAATTCAAAATCGCAATACAAACAACAAGAGCACATTTTTTTTCCTCTCCCTTTCTTTTCTTCATAACTCATCGTACACATACTTTTCCAAAATGAGAGGGCTTGTGATAATATAACCAGTTCTTTCAAATCGAGCTTGCTACCTGTTTTAGCCGCATGACGAAAATTCAATATATAAATTCAAAAAAATTAGCCTAATCAACTTCAATTCGAATTATTATCTTTGCAATGCCATAAAATAATAATAATTTTTTTTTAAACTAAAATTAACAATAAACTTGGGAGAAATAATTAAAAATATAGATATTGTGCCAACTAAAAGAAATCAATTAAAAAATAGAATATTAAAAAAAAAAAGATTATTCATTGGCAGTCCATATCATGTTCATTATTAAAAAAAGATCTAAATTAAAATATTGAGCGCTAAATTCACGGCACAGTGAATGTAATTTGAAACAAAATTCTGCAATTATCAAAATCATTGTCAATCATGTCAATGATACGGATGTTCAATAAATATTGTATAATTCCAACTTCCATTACCTAATGGATACGAGTTACATATTCAGTGCAAATAGTTGTAAGTTCAATATTCGCATTCTGTTCCAATTTTAAATCATTTTTTTATACGTTTTTAATACATCTGTCAATAATCGACAACATACTTCTACGGAACGAGATCTTCCGTAAATAAAACATTGTGGATCAACAATCTCCGAAAACTATCATCAAGTATCACAGAGCTCACCGATCAACATTCGACAAACTCGAAGAAGAGCGTAAAATAATAATGGCCATTGATATCACGATGAAACCAATCCACCAACACAGTCACACACCACTGCCACAGTATCTGCTCTACTCGGATCAACTAAACGGAGATTATCGAGCATCTGTTCAAATTTGGTATGACCTCAACGTCTTCAGAATCATCAAAAACCGCATTTAAATTAACACATCTAAACACGAAAGAAAAGCAACGATGTCAGGAACCATTAATGCTTTCCCATCCTGATGGACCACTGCAAATTAATAATCAACGAAGAAGACATCCGATTCAAAGAAGTTCTATACGGTGTACCAACTCGGACTCGTTCTTTAGAGCGAGCCTGTCACTCAACCCAAACTGTCTAGTGCCCGCCGCATATGCAGCGTGACTAGGTCAGTGTCTCCGAATTTGACACCGCAAGGGAGTCGCACGCCAACTATCAAGTGCGAAGATTAAAACATCGCTCGAGGACACGCCCACAATAAAAAAGACAACGATATGCACCAAGACCATCACAACTTAAATAAATGACAAACGAACGTCTCGCGTCAATCGAACTTTGACACCAGCGCGACATAACCAAACGAGGGTTATCGATAAATTAGATCTTGGACAACAGCATCATAGTTTAAGCAGCCGTGAACGCTGCATTAGACATCTAATCAACCCGCATTCGAAGTAGAAATACCACCGACCAAGCTGAACGTACTATGGACGGACTCAGGTGCGCGTTCGACATCAGCGAAATCGTCAACGGTTTAATCGGGTTTTTCTGGCAACTGCAAGATGACACGGGTTCCGACTCCGAGACCATCATCAACGACAACAGCGTCGAAGAATAAAATTTCTTTGAACATGTAGTGAATAGCGCCAAAACGAGAAGACTCGTGCATAAGTGAAAAAAAGGAAAAAAACTTACAAAAATTTTAAAAAGTGAAAAAAAAGAATGTAACAACTAACAGTAATTATAGTGTGTGAATAATTTTAGTGTGCGAATCTCAAGTTAAGAAGTATAAAAAAAATATATCTAGCGTGATGAACTAACCGTAATTTTAGTGCGTACCCATTTTAAATTAGAAGGGATTAATCATCGATTCTGGGGGTGTCAAAGTGCACAAGACACTTAAATTCATAAGCCCTTCAGGCGATCTATTAACTGTTCTCCCTTTTTTCTTCTTCACTCTCTCCCTTCTTCTTCACTTTTTCATTTGCTCTCTACATACGCCAAATCCCTCAGAAGGCACACAATGAGCCTTCCGTCGTTATGTTTTTCCTTTGCAATTCATAAAAAAAACAACATTTAAAATATATAAAAATATATATATATATACTAGGGCGATTTTTTTTCAACTTTTTTTTATTTTTTTCACTCCCCACCTAAAATGTTGTTGCATATGTCTGAAAGAAACTACCCTGAAAGTTACAGCCCTTAATATTAATATTAAGTACTCGCCCTTCGCGTGAAAAGATTTCCCATCTAAAATACACGTAAATAAAAAACTTTTTTCTTCAAATTGCTATAACTCTGCGGCATTTTATGCTATCATATTGTCCTTGGTCGCAACTTACGCAGAATTGAACGATCTTCGAAAGTGTCTTGAGCAGCGTAAGTGTAATTTACACTGGTGAGATGGTACGAGTCACTAAAGTTGATTTTGACCCACACTTCTCGTTTTTTTGCTGTTATTTTCGAAATTATCAACGTTATCAAAAAATTGCAAAAAAAAGTTTTGTTGGAAATTTAATTTCCTACAGAAAAGGTCCTTTAGACCTACTTGCGAAAATTGATATTTCTTGAGATATTGGACCTTAACATGGTTTTGGTATACAATTTTTATGGTTTATTGAACCAAAAGTTTCAATTTTTTGATATTCTATATCATATCACCATATCACATATCATATCGCCAGTGGCGAAATGATATGGAATATCAACAATTAAGAACTTTTGGTTCGATAAACCGTAAAAATTTTATACTGCAAATAAATTAAGGTTCAATATCTCAAGAAATATCAATTTTCTCAAGTAGGCCTAAAGGACCTTTTTTGTAGGAAATTGAATTTCCAACAAAACTTTCCTTTGCAATTTTTCGATAACGCCGATCATTTCAAAAATAACAGCAAAAAAACGAGAAGTGTGGGTTAAAATCAACTTTAGTGACTCGTACCATCTCACCAGTGTAAATTACACTTATGCTGCTCAAGACACTTTTGAAGAACGTTCAATTCTGCGTAAGTTGCGACCAAGGACAATATAATAGCATAAAATGCCGTGGAGTTATAGCAATTTGAAGAAAAAAGTTTTTTATTTACGTGTATTTTAGATGGGAAATCTTTTCACGCGAAGGGCGAGTACTTAATATTAATATTAAGGGCTGTAACTTTCAGGGTAGTTTCTTTTAGACATATGCAACAGCATTTTAGGTGGGGAGGGATGAAAATTAAAAGAAGTCGAAAAAAAAATCGCCCTAATATATACATATATATAAAAAAAGAAAAAATATTATGGGACATTTTTGTCTCCTTCCCTCTGAGCCTCGGTAAATTGTTGAAAAGATTCAGAGAACGCGAATATTTTTATCCATTCTATCATCCACCAACAATACCATCTCCTCGCCAATCAAGAGGAGAGGAAATTATACCGTAGGTGGGAGAAAAAGGGTCTCTATGACAACTAAAAAAAAATACATATTATATTTCAAGAATAAAAAATTATAATAAAAAAGAAAACAACATCGACAAAGAAAACACAGCTACAAGAGGAAGGCGTCACCCGATTACCTAACATGAACTTGTCCACATGATACCAAATAACTTTCTTCCTGAATAATAGAATAATAGGGAGCAAGCAACAGGATTATCTATTTTCGCACATTTTTCTAAAGAATTTCAAAAAAATGTGCACAAATTTGAAGTCACCGAGGACGATGATTGATTCTAAGTGGGAAAGTGTTACGTATGACGTATTTTCAATTTTTTGTTTTGTTTAAATTCAGACCCTCCGCCACCGTCTTAATATAGTTAGGGAAAAACTAGTTCATGATGATGCATTTCGTAGAAGCAAAATAGCTAACAATTCTACTCGCTTTCCCACACTTAGTGCGATTAACTCAGAATATCCAAAATATCTCATGGAAACAGGTGCAGCGCCCCTACTGCCCTACTCACAAGTATATAGACAAGCGTAGGCCTAGCGCTCCGATAGAACACACAATCACACTAATGTTGCGTATGTACACACGCATGGACCCACTCTGCTTTCCGCTGTGTGCAAGCATTTTCCAGAAGGTGCTCCAGATATAAAGAAGATGCACAGAGAAACGAATGTATCCATGCTCTTAATTTAAAGGTGACCAATGTTTTACAGTTTTGTATCCGTGATAAGCACTTTTCTCACAAAGGAACTCTATTTCCTCAATTCTCGGAAATTATATTTTAATTCATATAATCTTAGCAGGAGATTGCACGTGTTATCTCAGCAAAAGAGAAAACTAAAAAATATGTTTGAAAATAGTCAGCTGCACTAGAAAAGAATATACCCGATTAAGATTTTTCATTCCGTGGGTCTCGAAACTAGACCAACTGTATTCACCAGTAGAAACGTAGGAAAATCCGTATGCCCAAATTTGTACAATTCATTTCCCGCTGAGCAAACAGACTCTTTAAAACTTCTTGCGCAGCGACAAATTCAAGTTTAGTCTTCGTTTAGTCTTCGATGGCGTTTAGTGAGCGAACCTTTTATTATCATTATGTAATATTCAAGGTTTGTGTTTGAAATTGTTCGCGAAGAGTGTTACCGCGTTGACAAAATCGTATTCTCGAAATTGTAAGCCATGTGTAATTAAAATAATAATTTAACGCATCGACGATGAAATAAAAAACCAAGTTAATACAAGTCAACTGTCAACTCCAATCAAAGATTAACCCAATTCAAAAGGCATAATCGTGGGTGTGAAAGGGAACTCCGAAACGAACAAGTGAATCTAAATTTAATAAACAGTTGATAAAACGAGGTCTCCGAAGATTTTTCAGCGAACGTCCTCACTTCCGATTATTTGTTGTTACTTTTGTCGCGATAAATAGTCAATAGAGTAACGTGTTAGCTTCTCGACACTTAGGCTCGATTTTCTTAACGTCTGCGGACGTTACACTTGCAAAGAAAACACGTTTTTCAACTACAAAACGGCTATTTCTGTCCATATGCATTTAGAACTCGAATGATTACGAACAAACTTTGTTCAACTTACAGAATTTCTGTATATAATTGTAAACAAATGTCCCACGAAGTTTCAATCTAATTAGGCACTGCTACGTGAATAGTTTTTGCAAAAAAACAAAATTTTCAACCAAAAAATACTATTTTTCTCACCGACGGAATTTCTATACATGATTGTAAACAAGCGCATACCACTTTCACGTAAAGCATACACCAGAGTATGTACGCCACGTATGCCATGTACAGAGTAAAAGAGGAACTAGAAAATCGGACAGAATGCGTAGCACTTTGAGATAGCTGTGCCGATCCCCCTGGCATAGACCCACAAAATGCTGGTATGGGTTTTCCCTGGTGACCGATTTTCCAAGTAACATTTGCCGGCCTGAGCACGCCAAATTCAAAACCCATATTTCTCTTATAAAAAGTACTTACATGAGTCGATTTGCTGAAAATTCGTCGAAAACAATTTATCGAATCACAATTCGTCGAGAACAATTCGTCGAAAACGCAATTCGTCGAGAGCACAATTCGTCAAATCGCTATTTGTCGAAACACAATTCATCAAAAACAATTCGTTAAATCACAATTTATGGAATCATAATTCGTTAAATCCCAATTCATCGAAACACCATTAATCGAAGATTCCCACACAGCAAAATTGATCCCGGGACCATCCTGAGACAGTCCCATTCGTGTCCTCCAAGATAGTACGTCTTATGAATGTCTATGGGAGGTACCAGTAAGATATTGTTCTACCCGGGATTAATATAGGATGTCTTGAGGATATCCTGTCGCAACCGTGATTAGACGATCCCAACGGTCCCTCTTATAGACGTCTATGGGAGTTACTAGTAAGACATTGGTCTACTCGAGATTAATATAAGATATCTCGAGGATATCCTGTTGCAACCGTGATTAGACGATCCCAAAGCACTCTCTTATAGACTTCTGTGGGAGGTACTAGTAAGACATTGGTCTGCTCGATATTAATATGGAACGTCTTGGGGATATCGTGTCGCGACCGTGATTAGATGATCCCAACGCACTTTCTTATAGACGTCTGCGGGAGGTAATAAGAAGACATTGGTCTGCTCGATATAATATAGGACGCCTTGAGGATATCCTGTCGCGACCGTGATGAGACGATCCCAAAGCACTCTCTTATAGACGTCTCTGGGAGATCCTAGTAAGACATTGGTCTGCGCGATATTAATATAGGACGTCTTGAGAATATCCTGTCGCGACCGTGATGAGACGATCCCAAAGCACTCTCTTATGGACGTCTCTGGGAGATCCTAGTAAGATATTGGTCTGCTCGATATTAATATAGGACGTCTTGAGGATATCCTGTCGCGACCGTGATTGGATGATCCCAACGCACTCTCTTATAGACGTCTATGGGAGATATTAGTAATACATTGGTCTTCCCGAGATTAATTTAGGATGTCTTGAGGATATCCTGTTGTGACCGTGATAAGACGATCCTAACGCACTCTCTTATAGACGTCTGTGGGAGGTACTAGTAAAACATTGGTCCGCTCGAGATTAATATAGGATGTCTTGAGGATATCCCGTGGTAACCATGTTTGGACGATCCCAGCCAACTCTCTTAGAGATGTCTGTAGGAGGTCAGCCATCGCGCAGCATTAGTTCCAACCTTGCCGCGAGATGGCGAACGCTACTCACATGCGGATAATGTGAAGAGCATGCTTATATAGGCGAGCGCGAACACGGATATCAATTCGACACCGACAGAAGTCAGACCTCGAAAGAGGCCATATTACAAATACAAGGAGTCCTTGCTGACTCCCTCTGTACCGTACACATCTTGTTAACATTTAATTAATTAATTGAAATTAATTAAAATTAAATCGAAACAAGAATTATTATCGACTACTGCATTGGCAGTCCAGGAGACGTCCCGAAGATATCCTGAAGACATCCCGGGATGGCCGTGGGACCGTCCCATTTCGGTAAACGCAGCGGACACTTTAGAGCCCATGGGTATCCCATGGGATCATTCAAAAGACGTACTTGGGACGTATTATTTTGTGACTAATAATTCTGGAATATCTCATTGACGTCTTATAGGAGTCTCGACAAAATCTTACCGGTATCTCCAGTCTGCTGTGTTTGCAGTCTCAGAGACGTCCCGAAGATATCCCGGGATGCCAATGCGACCATCCCATTCCGCTAAACACAGCGGACACTTTAGAGCCCATGGGTATCCCATGGGACCATCCCATTACCGTCACGGGACAATTGGTGTGATGTCCAAAAGACGTACTTGGGACGTATTATTGTTGTGTGGGTTGCGGAAAATCCGTCAAAAGTACTGTCGTGAAACTATAGCGTGAAATATTTATGGAGATGTTCAACTATAGCGGGAAATAGTCATACAGATTTCCAACTCTAGCGGGAAATAGGTATGGAGATTTTCAGCTACAGCGGGAAATACTTCAATTTTAAATGGTAACGTAAAATATTCTTAGTGATGTTCAAATTAATAGAAATTCGTAACTACAGCGGGAAATACTGAATTTTTGTTTCAATCATAGCGGGAAAAATTAATAAATCTTCGTAACTACAGCAAGAAATACTCGAATTGTGATTTGACAGATTGTGATTCGGCGAATTGCAATTCTATAAATTGTGATTCGATGAATTTTTATTCGCTGAATTGTGGTTCGACGAATTGTGATTCGACAAATTGTGATTCGACAAATGGTGATTCGACAAATTGCGAATTGACGAATTGTGCCCTCGACGAATTGTGCTCTCGACGAATTGTGTTTTCGACGAATTGTTCTCGACGAATTGTGATTCGACGAATTTTCCATAGATGAAATAGAAACTGAGCATTGATTTATAGTCAAAAACTTCTTTTATTTATTATAAATGTACTAATAATCATTAAATGATGAAAATGTTCTAGCAAATATGCTCATCTCGAATGTCACTATTATTCTTCATTACTGCCTAATATTTTAACAATTCTCCGAATATGCTCTATTAAAACATTGAAATGATACGATTGTTGAGATACTTTCATATCGAATAATATTTTGATTATATTCAAATCTGTCTTTTTAATAACGATTATTGATAAAATTTATCAGAATAATCGATGTTTACAGTGAATCAAAGAGTTTAAACTTCGGTGTGCGTGCCTATTAAAACGTCCCTAAGGGACATGTTAACCACATTCAAAATATATCATAAAAACAAAATGTATGATTCTTGTATTGTAAAGTTGTGGGTGCCTACTAATATAATCCTTGAAATTCGATCATAAACTTTATGAATAGTTTCCCCTATTGAGAATGAAACATGTGACTCAATATTACCAAAAACAATGTACAATAAGATGAAAACAATATAGCATTTCCATACCGAATAAATACAGACAATCATCAAGAATACGGAGCGCGAAGCGCGGGGAGGTTTGGGGGGCGAAGCCCACCAAGTCCGCGAAGCTACTTGTTATCTTTCGAGTTGAATTTTCTTGTAAATAAATACTCTAATTTGCAGTGACAATGAGTGTTGAATCTCAATAAAAATGGTTCGAAGCATTTACATTTTATTTACTTTTGAAAAAACAAAAAAAAAAACTCGTGACCACTCAAACTTTTTAAATTTTTGTAGCTCCAAAATTAAAAAAATTACATTTGGCTAACAGGGCTAACAGGGTGAAAACAAAAATGAAAATTGTGGAAATTTCACATTACATCCTCAAGATTTTGTCGCTATCCACAAAGATTCCATTATGAGAAAGTTAAGAAAATCAGAATCCAGTTGCTCCTGATAGAAAATTGGAAAATCGGCGAAAATCTATTTGGAAAAGAGCGGTCGCCTCGCCTGTAAAAAGCTCTTTAGGATGAACTAATAACTATTTGAATCTTTGTAATCGTCAGGACTTGTAAAAATCGCAGTAAAAATAACTTTACGGATTATTTTCCGCGTTAAAATCAAAGTTTACTTTGCTATTGTGCAACTTACATCAAAATCACCGTTACCATTCAAAATGGCTGATCTCTGTCACTATTATTATGCAGTAAAATATGCTTTACAAAGGTAAGAGCCGAGTGAGGCAAAATTCTATGCGATTCCGTGAGATTGTGCTAAATTAAACCATGTAGTATATTGCAAAGTACTCTGGTACGTTTATCTATAATGGAGAACGAAGCACACCGTACGATCACGTTCTATAAATTATTGTTGCGGTCTCGAGGGAGTGAGACAGAATTATGTAGATAAAGACAGAGGGAGAGAGAAAGAGAAAGAGAGAAACAGAGAGAGAGAGAGAGAGAGAGAGAGACAGAAAAGAGTGATTATTGTGCCACCAACGAGCAGTACGATGGGCGGTCTTTCGTAGGCTGGCACTAGTTAACGCCCATGTTTTATAGTTTATGATTTTCTCCCCAGAGGCATAATTTTTTTTTTCATCTCTCTCTCTCTGTTTCTCCCTTTTTTCCTAATAGTTCCTTTTGAATATAACCGCGGGATAGGTGGTACGGAAAATACCACCAACCGCGAAGACTAATACGACTCGGTCGATTACGCGAAGAGATCGACTTGATAAGGATCGCGCGTGCTCGTGTATAAAGCCTCTGTCGATCTTATACATACACGTTTATTTACAGACGCCTGTGGTAGGATCGACGGTTCGATCATCATCGTTTTCCTCTTCGTTCATCTTGCTTCTCTTTCTCCATCTCTTCAATTCCCTTTTTTCTCGCCTCACTCGCTCTCTTCAACATCGAGAATTAATTATCGACAAAACGATCGGGACAAAACGTTCCAGCAATCGTTTCCGCTCCTTCATACCGATCGAGGGAGAGAGCGAGAGAGAGAAAGAGAGAGAGAGAGAGAGAGAGAGAGAGAGAAAGAGAGAGAGGGGGAGAAGAAGAGAGAGAGAGAGAGATCACGGATAGTTATTTTGCAGCCCGATGATGGCTGTAATGAAAGATAGAGGATAATATCGCGCCTTTATATTCTTATCAATTTTCCGAGACATTCGAAAAATCTCTTTCGAACGATTGACAGATCGAATCGAATGAACGGCCATTTTGAATTTTAATGGGTGTGTGATGTACGTTGCACAATAGCAAAGTGCACTTTGATTTAAACAAGGAAAATTACACTTAAATTATACTTGAAGTCATTTCCGTTGCGATTTTTGGTAAGTATAAGTTTGTAAGTCCTTTGTAAAAAGTCTCTTCGAAATGTAATTGTCGCAATTAAGGGAGAACGCCACTGTGCCGGGTTAAAAAATCAAACAATTTTTTTCCATTTTCTTCAAGTATATGTACATTTCAAAATATGTAGACAAATTTTTAACTCAAAATCTCATAAATTGACTGAGATATACCCAAAGGTAGAGCAGGTAGTCCTTTGGGACTATCTGTCATCATATGGCCTGGGAATAGATAGTTTAATATAAGTACAAATGTTTAAGATATAACTATATTCAGAGAAAACGAATATGCAATGAAAACTTAAAACGCTTCTATCTCAAAACGACGTTTTTGAACATGGTGGCATTGATTACTGGAAGACCAATGAACCAATTTTTATTTTTTTTAAACACTTTTGTAATCGCATTGCCTAAGATTGGGCGCAGCCGATTTTCAAAATTTTAAAAATTACTATTCATTATCCCGAGCGGAAATTTGATTCTGGCTGGGATCAGGGCCACTTCAGGCTGGTCTTACAACAACGTCTGGCTCTGATCAGGCTACATATCAGGCCCTGATCAGACTACAATGTCAGGAAAATAATGCTATTAGCGGACGGGCTGGGATCAGGAACGGTTCCTAGTCTGATCAGGCGCCTTATCTGGTCCTGACCGCGCACGGTTTCTAGCCTGATCAGGCGCCTCATCCGGTCTTGACCGCTTATTTATTTTATTCCATAAGAATTTTATGTGTATGACGACTATAGTTACTAAGCTTTCTGTTTCTCTTATACGATAATGATATAGACGCGAAAATAATAAAAAATAATAAATCTAAAAGAAAGGCACACGAAAAACAATTCTCGAGGAGGATTGGTTTCCGTGCCACCAGAAATTCTCTTCGAGAATTTGTTGTACCGTATAGGTACAGTACGAGGAAGTCAGCTAAGGACTTTTCGTAATATGGCTTCTCGCGAGGTTTTATTTCTCGCAGTATAGAAGTAAACTTTTATACTCGCGGTCGCATATGTAAACTATTCACCTAATCCGTATGGGAGCGAGCGTCTGCCGCACTGCGACATCTCGCGGCAAGTCTCGGAACTAACACTCCTGCTCCGTCCCGGATCAGGGAAATATCAGACTAGCCACATTATTTGGACCGAAGTTTTTTTTACCGGTCCTCAGCACCACCTGATCTGTCCCTGACATGGCTAATGTAAGACTATCCTGATTAGGCTATCCTTACTGATGCCTGATCAGGTCCTTATTCGTTATTATAGGCTAGCTGGATCAAATTTCTGCTAAGGACTGGCAAATCCAGTCCTTAGCACCACCTGATCTGTCCCTGACATGGATAATCCAAGGCTAGCCTGGCATCTATGTCATATCAAAATATGATTTGGCTGGGATCTGTGCGTGATTAGGCCATCCTGATCAGGCGATCCTTACTGATGCCTGATCAGGTCCTTATCCGTTATTATAGGCTAGCCGGATCAAATTTCTGCTCGGGTTGTTTGCCGGTCCTTAACACCACCTGATCTGTCCCTGACATGGATAATGTGAGGCTAGCCCGGCATCTGTGTCATACCAAAATATGATCTGGCTTGGATCTGTGCGTGATCAGGCGATCCTGATCAGGCTATCCTTACCGATGCCTGATCAAGCCCTTATCCGTTATTAGGCTAGCCGGATCAAATTTCTGCTCGGGTAAGACCTTTTGAAAATAAAAAAAACGGTGAAAAAAACAAAAAATTAATCAAATCATCGCCATTTCGTGAAAAAATTATTTAAAAAAAATGGCTACGCTTAACAATGGTCACTGCTGTGTAGATTAAAATTTTTCTTGGGTTTTTTATTTTAGATGATTTTCCACCAGGAGGAGTCATTTTTTTATTATGTCATTACGTTTATGGTAATAACTTCGTCAATTCTTGATATTTTTCAATAAAAATTTGAATGAAAATAGTTGAATATATACTTAATAGATTGCTTTTTGTCTGATCCTCAAATAATCATTCCTACGTACAACGACAAATTCCTGAAATTCGGCTATTCTTAGCCCGGTCAGTGGTGTTCCCCCTTAACACCCGAAAACTCGAGTATTAAATTTTCCTCAGAATTCAGAAAAAAATTATCACGATTTCCCTTGATTTCTCTTTTTTTCTCGCCTCTCTCGCTCTCTCCAACGTCGAGACTTAATTATCGAGAAAACGATCAAGATAAAACGTTTGTTATTACTTATGTTTTTATTACTTTTTCAAATTATTACTTACTTTACAGCCTCATGGTGGGCATAATGTGAGATAGAAGATTTTATTCCGCTTTTATATTCTTATCAATTTTCCAAGACATTCAGAAAATCAGGAGATCATTCGAACGATCGATAAATACGCGATTTTATTGTAAAAGCTTATCAAAATAAAATTAGGTAAGAAAATATGCGAATATAGTAGATCGGACCATAATTTGAATAATTATGACGAAAATGGCGACTGATGATGAAACATTAGCTTTTCCATGCTGATGAAACTCTTCGAAATGGAATTGTCCCAATTAAGGCCGCAAAAAATGAAGTATTTAATTTTCTCCAGAATTCAGAACAAACTTGTCACGGTTAAAAGACGTGAAATTGAATATTCCGCTCATTGGAGAAGCACGAAAGTTTCGGTTGAATTACAAACCACGTTTGACAGCTTTCTCTCTCGCGCTCGAGGCATCATCTGCTCAAATAAACGCTCAAGCCCGTGGGATGGCGCATCTCGAGAGTTGGAGAATATTAAATTTACATTTTATCTCTTATTTTGTCGATTCGGGCGAACCCCCCTTTAACGTAACTGACTCGAGGTGTGGAATGAAAAATTGGCGGTGTAAAAATGGATGTTTAATAAATATAAACGATTGAGAGATTCCAATGTGTGTCACGATCAATTAACCGAACGAGTAGATCGAAGCGAACATCGATAGTAATATAGACACACGAGGTTAATTGGCAAATATAATCAATATTGTAATCATCGTTTCTTATCGGGAGCACGTAAATTGCGATGGCGAAAATAAAGAATGAGAAGAGGAGAGAGAGGGAGATGAAAAGAGCCGAGAGATTACCGGATGTACGAAGAGCTGTACAGATTATTACGATGGATGATATCGATTATACGCCTCTCGTAATGATGTTCGAGTTTGTTCTTTGTCGCTATTCGATGAGAGCACGTTCAGAATCACATTTTATTTTTCCCTCTCCTGTGTCATTTCCTCTTCGCTATTTGTCTCTCAATCTTGCAAGAAAGACGAGACAAGAAAAATAAAAATGTTGCTGTTTATTTTGCGAAAATCCGTTGCCTTTTGATGCCGGTAATGAGCTTCGGGGTTAATTATAATCAGTGAGGGACGAGCGATAGGATGAGCGCGTGTTTGTGAAATAAGTGATCGAGGTTCGATATAGTCAGGCACGTTTGTGTAGAGGGAAAATTGATTAAAACGATTTGAGTCAGGCGGCATATGGAAATTGCTCAAAGGAGATTTGGAACGTGACTTGTTGCGGGGAACGCGCGGAAGAGAGACTCAGATAACGAGTGATTGATCGAGCATACCGTGCCTTAATTACAGAGAAAGAGGGAGAGGGAGGGAGAGAGAGGGAGAGAAAAAGGGGCAGAGAGGGAGTGATGGGGAGAGAAGAAAAGTACTCTTATGGTTTTTGCAATATGCGACGTACGGAGATTCATTAAGGGGACCGAGTCAGCGTGAAATCGAAAAAAAATCGTTAATTTTTTTAATTTTTCTCACGTTTTACAAACTCTCTTGCACTTTTTTACCAAGCCATAGACCCCAATTTTGAAAAATGGCAAAGTTACAGACGAATCTGTAAACGTAGAATTTCGAAAATTTTGAAATCCATTTTTCAAATTCTGCCATTTTTTTCACAGATTCTGGGTCATGAATCAATAATATATATCATGATTAGAAAGAAGGATGCGGCTGCCTCCTTTCTTTTTTAGAATTTTTTTTCTTTTAGTTTCTAAAATTACAAAAAATAATAATAATTTATAATATTTCTTATAGAAGTGAAAAAATAAAACAAAAATAAAATATATCTTGAAAAATATTGAAATTTTTCATATGATACATGTATGGACCAATTAAAACGCTCAAAAGACGTGATTGGCCTATACAATTCTACGGGCCAATCAAAAAAATTGTTGAAAGTGATCAGAAAGTGCCTCGAAAATTTTCTAGTAAGTTTTCCTAGTTACTAATTTTATTTACCAGAAAATTATTAGTGAGTTGCGAAACACATGTTCGCTCGTGGTTTATTTTTTTTTTGTATTTAATTATTTTTATCAATTGTTTATTTTTTTTTCAAATGTAATATTAGAGATTTACGCTAATCAATCGAGAAATTACGTGCAAGTGCTTTTTCGATCTCGACAAACGACACGAGCAGGTTCACAGTGGTTAGTGTCACTTCATATGTTCATATGTTCATATGTTTATTATAATCACTTATTTTTATAAAAAATGGTGTTCGCTGTGTTTGCGAAATAATAAAATTAATTTTCATACTCATCTAAAAAATTTTCAGTGAGTGAATTTAATTTTGTGTACAGATTATAACCTCTAAACTGTCAATGGAAGAGTTTCCAGTTATTCTTAAATTTTAAGCAATTTTTTGGTAAAATTTTTTTTTATTAAGAATAATAAAAAACATAAAAAATGAAAAACCGTGACAAGCACGTAAAAAATGTGTTTTTTTTCTTGTAATAACCTTGGAAAATATTGTTTGTTATGCAAATGCATGAATCAGTGGAGCGAAGGACTGCGGAAGCTTTTTGCCACACATTTCACTTCGGAGGCTGTTTCCCAAAATCTGGATCTTCGAACACGCTGCGCGCAGTCCGGGCCAAACCGCGTGATGGATTTTATCCTGGGACGTCTCATTTTCTTTGTAAGACTTTTCCGGACTGCTTGTATGCGACACATTTTATTAAAATCAAAATTGTATTGTGTGCGATGCTCTAAAAACCAAAAATGGTTCAAAAATTCAAAAAGTGGTCTGTAACTCTATAATGAGAACCTAAAAAAAAATGTGTCACATACAAGCGGTCCGGAAAAGTGTTACAAAGAAAATGAGACGTCGCAGGATAAGATCCATCAAGCGGTTTGGTCAGGATTGCGCGCAGCGTGTGAAACTCAAAAAATTATTTATGAGAGAACCGCTGCACCTTAAGGGTTCTAATTAGGGCCAAAAATTTCTACAATCGATACGTCAAATGATAGATCATTGATGAAGCCAACACCAATCCTACGAACATTTATATTCATGTTCGAAAATCGGCGTTTCGACGCTGACTGGGTACCCTTAAGTGTTTGCGTGAGTTTTTTTTTCCTTAATTTTACGTCCACGCATGCGGGAATATAAAAACGAAAAACGTATTCGGGTATGCGCGAAACGATCGTTAAATCGTAAAATTCGCGGTGTTGTAACGAATATCAACCGTCAATTCTTTGAGCTCGAAACGAGAGATTTGCGTTGCGACAGTCGAAGCTAATATCGTTTGTAGAGTGTATCGGACATTGAGCATAATTTTGCGAAATGTGGGCGTAAGGTTGCATAGTTATTATTGGAAATGGAGGCAAGTCAAATACTCTTAAGTCCATAAAATATTTTTAATGAATGGGAAGCCACTGAAATAATTAGAACAATTTATTTTCCATTTCTTTAAAGTATGTATTTTTGCAAACGTGCAGGTAAAATTTGAAGTTAAAATTCTGAAATTTGACTGAGTTGCAGTTGCTTTAGTAAGAGTAGGTAGCGATCGAACACTGTAAAAAGCCGGTGTTGATTTTGGACCTATATGTACACCGCCGCGGTGTACATATAGGTCCATTCTTTTGGTGTTGTCAGATTCATCCATCAGTGTAAATCGGCGGTGTTAAATCGACGGTGTGAAATATTTGACACCGTCGATTTAACATCAAATTGCAAGCACACATTCGGTGTGAATAAAAAAAGCATCTGAATGGAGAAAAAGAAGATCACAAAACGGTGTAACGATTTATACTTATTTGTGTTGATATGAAATCCGATAAAATTTTTCACTAATACACGTCCGGTGTTAAGTTCCAGCACAGCGGAACAATCAACAACTCCAGATGATGTAGTAGGTTGTATAGAAAGGTATATTCACGACGCACGCTAGCTCTAGTCCTTTGTCGTCGGGCGCGTGGATAAGAGTGCGGTCGACGAATGTCTTGCTCAGATTCTTGAGATTCTCGTGTCCGCTCACTCTATACCCGAACAATGTAACTGTGTCATCATTACGATATTTCTCGTTTGTTTCGGGATAACTCTGTTTGAAGTAAACTACATTTTGAACTGTCAGCATTCTACGCATTCATGTATTGCGCAATCGTGTGCAATGTGATCAGACCTACATTTACCATCTGAGTGGTGATAAATTATGTTAGAGTTAACACAAGATTGATGGACCTATATGTACACCTACAGTGGTGTTAAATTATGTTTGATTTAAGACAGAATTGATGGACCTATATGTACATCTAAAGTGGTGTTAAATTATCTTAGATTTACTACTGAATTAATGGACCTATATATTCACTTACAGCGATGTAGAAACAGTGTTAATTTTAACACCGAATTTTTGACTTGCAACATCCGTACAGTGTTTCTTCATTTCAAAACCATTCAGTGTATCTTGCGGGTTACACTGACAAAGTAACACCGGGATTTGATTTTTACACTTTACACCGTGTATTTTCTACTCCACCATGGTGTCAATTATCAACACCGGATTTTTTTACCCCGCACACCGTAGTAGTTTACACCGCCGATTTTTTACAGTGAAGGGGTAAAAGAAAAGAATACTCGAAAACTTAAGAGCCAATTTATATATTTCTTTTTTTTTCGTTTTTGTAACCGCAGTGGCTCAGGCTGTACATAGCCGATTTCAAAACTTCTGATAATTACTATTTTGAAAACCTAAAGAATCAACGTATCGTTGCGATAAGGTCTCAATTATCAATCGTAATGATAAATGAGCTACCAAAACTAATTACTCTTTTTCGTTCGATTTTTCTGATCTTCCACTATTTTACTTCTCTCTGGAACGACTCTGACATATCCGTTTATAGAAATTGCCATCATTTACCACTTGATATCGAGTCTGGAAGGTAGAAAATAAGAGGGTTCTCGATTCTTCGTGCACAGGTAAGAAACGAGAGCTCGTTCAGAGGCGATTAGCCACCCGCAGAGTCCTCGAGTGAAGAATCATCGGTGTTTTCCGTTCTCCTTTTCATTTTGCCACGATGTTTTTTTTTCTCAAAGACTCTTCTCACACGATACAAGGTCTTCGGCAAATTGAGACATCGGGGCAAGCATTTTTTTCCATTTTTCCAATGATGCTCTTGAAATTTACGGCTCATTTACAGTTCTACCACTTATTTCTTTACCTGAAATACATCTTTACCTCACTAAAACACTACCGTCATATCACTAGTAGTTAACAAGTGTATACCGAATAACCTCTTTGTCTAACCGAAGCGTTTTAACAACCTTATCAAATAACAACTTGACCAGAATAAATGTCCACCAGATAATAACTCTCTCAAATAATATCTCAACCAAAAAATAAGTCTCCTAGTAACACTAACAGCTCCCCGGTAAGATGTCTACCACAAAAACTCTCTACCATTTGACAGCACTCCCATTTGATAAGGCTGCCAGATTAAAAGTCTCCGGCTTGACAATTCGGCCGGACACTTATGGATGTTGGAGCCTGTCCCAATTTAAATAAAACCACAGTCATAGTTCCTCCATGAGATCGTTGAATTACGATATGGTTGACATTTGGCATACAGGTTATTTAATATATTATCCAAACATATTGCAGTTTAAATAAGTCAGACCGTCCTGAACGCGAGATATTCACACCCAAAGTTGGCTTAATTTACACGTGAGCCATTGGACACTCATAGTGCATAGGTTCGACATTAACCCTTTGTGACATGGTGGCACTCTGAGAGTGCCACCTTGTTTTATAACCATTTTCTGAGCAATTTCAACCGAATTTTCGAACTTTTTTTTGTGTTTTAGCATCAGTCATATATTCAAGAATAAGATTGATGCGTAATAATTAAAAATCATGGATGATTTTGTTTGTGCGCATAAGCAAACCCCAACCCTTTGTGTCACACATTTTTCCTTTAGTCCAATCGGCTTGAAATTCATTACGCAGGGATTTTTGGGGTCGCTAATGACAAATCTGACATGAGCTCCGAATTTCTAAATTCAAAATGGCGGATCCAATATGGCGGATGAAAATTCGCGAAACGGTGAAAATATGATGGAAATGTATATTCTTGGATTTTTGGGGTCGCTGATGATGAATCTGAGCTTCAAATTTCAAAATTCAAAATGGCGGATCCAATATGGCGAATGAAAATTCGCAAAACAGTGAAAATATGATAAAAATCTATATTCTTGAATTTTTGGGGTCGCTGATGACGAATCTGAGCTCCGAATTTCAAAATTCATAAAAGCGGATTCAAAAATCCAAGAATATACATTTTCATCATATTTGCACCGTATCGCAAATTTTTATCCGCCATATTGGATACGCGATTTTGAATTTTGAAATTTGAAGCTCAGATTCGTCATCAGCGACCCCGGAAACCCCCGTGTAATAAATTAAAGCCGATTGGACAAAAAGAAAAATGTGTGACACAAAGGGTTAATTCTAGCGTCAAAACGAAAATTACGATGTTGATAAAAAAACTGAGGCAAGCTCGAATGGGATGTCACGAATTACGTGAAAAAAAGTCAGGATGATTTACCGTCTAGTTTCCAAGAAAAAACCATGAGAACCCGGCGGTTTTGGTATTATAACATAAGTTTTGCAAGCGGAGGAGCGCGTGGAGGGGATACGGAACGGCGATCGGAACCAATCGGAACGTTGCAGCGATTGACATGCTCACACACACAGGAGAATGCGTCGTCTGTATATGTAGATCTTTTGTGTATTGGGGCAGAGCCAGGACAGTTTCGGCAAAAAATTGACACGCAGAGTGACGAAGTTGTAGGTTAAAAACACTTAATAGAATAAATTTTACGACAGTAAAATATAGCCATTGTTTTATCTATTGACACTGAATTAATATTGTGTGTTTTTTAAATGCCTTCACTTCAAATCGAAATAATCATCAACCCTGCAAATATGCACATGTTGTGCAACTTTTTGTTAAGGTTGTCGCGGAGGATTACCTTAAAGATCCCGAGATTTGTAATCCGGTAATCTTGCAAAATGGGAGAGCTGTCAAGTGGTAGAGACATTTCGTGGTAGAGATGTTACCGGTGAGCTGTTCACTGGGAGACATGCTTCGTGGTAGAGATATTATTTGAGAGAGTTATTGATTGGTGCAGATTTATTCTGGTAGGCTTGTCATTTGGTAGGATTAGTGGAACGTTTTTGGTTTCCCCCACGGAAATTTATATACTTTTAATATACGCAAAATATATGTGGATATATTTCGAATATATGTACATACATTTTTAATCCACACATATATGTTGCATATATATTAGCATATATTCTTAATATATGCTGATATATATGCAACATATATTCTTAATATATGCTACCATATATGCAACATATATGGTAGCATAACTAACTAACTAACATAATATTTATTTAATTATTTAAGTTTATTGTATTCACACTTTTCATTATTATTTACATTATAATGTTTATCCCGCGAGAACAAGCGATCGGGCGCCTGCCACATGTTCGTAACGTATAGGCAGCGCCGCGATAGTTTCCAGACTCGCCGTGAGATGTCGCAGAGCGGCAACCGCTGAACCCCCATACGGAGGATGCGACGAGTATGCTTAGAAAGGCGGGCGTGAGAACGGAATATTAACACAAACTGGCACTGCTCAAGTAATAACGCAAACGGAAGAGTAATTTTTAGGTACACTAGCTTCTCAAATGTAGCGGTTATACCCCCGGATAATTTTACACTTTACCCGTACAATCACGCCTTACCTAGCGTCGTGGATTTCGCATTAACCAAAAATATGGCTTACCCCAACATTGCAACTATAAATGAGCTAGACTCAGATCATCTCCCAATTCTAATACAGCTAAATCATACACCGCTGCAACTGTCAGATAAACACTTCTTCAACTATAATAAAGCAGATTGGAAAAAATTTTCAACATTGCTCAACAAAAGAATCATACTTAAATCTAACATTCAGACCAGAGCAGCAATAGACACTCTCGTGCTCGAGCTCACAACACAAATTAAAGAGGCAATTGAACTTTCCATTCCGCTAACCGAAGCAAAAAGTACAACTCCTACTCTACCGGACGAAATTACCACCTTAATCAAATATCGAAACAAAGCACGAAGGAAATATCAAACCACCCAAGACCTGCATTATAAAGTCACTCGTAACCTCCTATCTCACATGATAAGAAAGAAGATTAGAGAGCATTCCAACAGCACGTGGGAAACCAAGCTAAAAAGTCTAAAAGTAAAAGATAATTCAATCTGGAAAATGGCGAAACCTTCACCAGACAAACCGTAAATAATATCCCCACGCTTCACGACACGCAGGGACTAGCCATTAGCAATACAGAAAAAGCCAACGCTCTGGCTGAAAATTTTGAAAGGGTTCACCATCTAACAGAAAATATGAGTACGCAAAGGCATTGCACATTGGTAAACCAAAAATTCAGACAAATAGCTAACACAGACATCAACCTTAATGAGATACGTTACACAACACCCGCGGAGATAATAAAGGCAATACGACACACTAAATCAAAAAAAGCACCTGGACCAGACGCAATACAAAACATTGTACTCAAGCACCTTCCGAGGAAAGCCGTTGTGCAATTGACATATATCTTCAATACATGCTTTAAATATAGTCATTTCCCAACCAGCTGGAAACACGCAAATTTGCTAGCTTCCCCCAAACCTGGCAAGGATAAACTATTTCCCCAGAATTATCGTCCGATTAGTCTTCTCCCAACTGCGAGCAAAATATTTGAAAAAATTATATTAAACAGATCAAAAGCGCACGAACAACAACACAGGCAACTTATCCCAGAACAGTTTGGCTTTAGAGAGTGACACAACACCGTGCAACAGCTAGCAAGACTCACAAATCACATCAGTACTAATTTTAACATTAACTAATCCTTGGCGCTAGCCTTGCTTGACATTGAGAAGGCATTTGATACTGTCTGGCATAAAGGACTAATCTACAAGCTCGATAGTCTCAACATACCACACTACCTAATTAAGACAATAGTCAATTATCTCACCAATAGAACATTCACAGTGGTAGCGAACGGAGAATTCTCAGATAGATAGAAAATCGCAGCGGGAGTACCCCAAGGATCCATCCTGGGCCCAGTACTATTCCTATATTTCATCAATGACATCCCCAAAACAGAAATAGCCCTGTCCGCAGACGATACGGCGGTTTACGCAAGCTCCTGGAGCAAATCAGTAGCGCAGTCCCATGTGCAAACACACATAAATGCAATAGTCAGCCATTTCAACAAATGGGAAATTAAAATAAATGAGGCAAAGACAGAGTTAGTTCTGTTTAGTAGAAAGGTCAAGAAAACCAACATCCCCCCTTTCCAAATGAATAACGTAATAATTCAACCAAAAAGAGCAGCCAGGTATCTGGGGATCATACTCGACGACAAGCTAACATTCACAAAGCACACGGAAACTATCAAGAAAAAAGGTCAAGCTATTAAAAGGATGCTGCAGCACCTCCTAGGATACAAAAGCAAGCTAAGTCCCAAAAACAAGCTCCTACTCTATAGCGCAATAATTAAGCCAATATTACTTTACGCATCGCCGATATGGGGGAACACGTTCAATACAAACACCAATAAAATACAATTCTTCCAAAACAAAATACTTAGAGCAATAACGAAAGTCGAGTGGTACACCACAAACGATAGAGTCCATGAGATCACACGCGTGAAAAAGCTAAAAGAAGAAATTCTCAACAGAACTATAATTTTCTATAACAATCAAATGGACCTCCACGTTTTAAACAACATAGGCACAATCACGCGCGAGAACGCGCCATTCAAAATAAAATACAAACTCCCACACCACATCATAATGCGATGAATAAGTCAAGTGACTGTGATAAATGTAAATATGATAAATAATTCGTAATCTTAAGTTAGGCTAAGGAAAAACACGTAAAATAATCAGGTACTTTTTTCAATTTTCAACCTGAACAAAAGTAGTATTATTATTTAACAAATCAACAACATTAGATAAAACAAACACATAAATATACTAGTTAAGTTCTAAGGAATAGGTATAGTAAAGCAAAATCCAAAAATGTATGTCGCAATAATGAAAAGTATGAATAAAAGAAGATTAAAAAGTCAAAGTCAGAATATTAACAGAAGTCCGGCGTAAATGAAGCCGGATAAGGAGTTCTTGCCGGCTTCTCATGAACTCGTACTTTTGTATTTGATTCTTCTAGAGAATTTCTGATTTTTCGGAAATTTCTAACACGGGTATCGCATATTCAACCCATATTCGGGATGTATGCAGCACGCTTTTCAACTATATTTGGAATACATACAACATATATTTAATATAAATTTCAGCTGTATGCACCATATATATAAAATATATATATATTGTATGTATGTGTCGTACATTTTACATATATCTAAAATATATTTTATATATATCTAAAATATATTTTAAATACATTTAAGATATACGTACATATGCGAAAAGCGGCAAAATCTATCCAAATAAATATATTAAATTGGTAGTGATATTACGGTAGTGTTTTATTGTGGTAGAAATGTATTTTTGGTAGAGAAATACAAAATGGTAGAGCGGTCATTGTGCCAAATTTGCGGGAAGAGAGAATGAGAATGAAAAATCGATGGGAGCTACGAATTCCCTTCGAGTCTTTGGAGGAGCATGATCATTTTTTCATCGATGAAAAAAGGATCGAAAAAATTGCATTTTAAGGACTTTTAAAAAAAATGACAAATTGACAAAAAATTGAGGAACTGGGTTTCAGGTGCCGTTGCTTGGACGAGTTAAAAATACCAAGGTACTTAGGCACTCGGATGTGAATTGTGCGTGAGAGTGCATACTTATTACGAGATTTTTTGCTTTGTTTTGCTTCTTTTTAAACAAGTTCACCGTCCTCCCGAGCTGTTGATGATGATCGTGTTCAGGGCAAACCACGCCGGAGTTCTCGGTACGTCCCGATGATGATAACTACTTGCATGCATCTCCTTCCTTCCCAGCCCTTCGCCCAGCATTCTTTTTGTCTCGGTATCGCGTTCTCTCTCCTTTTCCCGGTGATTTGTGTCCTCATTAGAACCCTTGGTGGGACCTCCCGCGGGGGCGGTACACAACGATCGAGAGTCTGCTGCATACTGAGTTAACGATTTTTTCGGTTTCGTTTTTTCGTCGGAACGGGTGAAAGAAAATAGAGAATTGACACTGTCAAACGACAACATGAAATGAGCATGCCTTTGCGGAGTACAAAAAAAAGGAATGGTTCATCATCCGTGACAAATTACAACGACGATGTACACTGGACTTCCGATTACGGTAACATGTTGGGGGTTTGCTGCCCTCAGCGAGAGGCACATAATAAAGATATAGTGCTCTGAACTCAATACGTTTGGCACAGAGCGAATGTAAACACCACACATATTTCCTCGAAACGCAGCGCGTCGAGCCAAGGCCGCGAGATTCATTATCGTTATCAAGGTTTCCTAAATCAAGAGTCCAGTGTAATCACGTTGGATGGGAAATTTTACGTCGAATTAACGGTCACTGCCCTTATCAGCTTCATCTCATATCCGCGTCGTTTTTATTTCTTTTCTCTATAAATATGCGCAAAAATATAACTTTAATTTTATTTTTACATTCCAATGTATATTTTTAAGTTTCATTATTAATAGTTTTCCGCAATTACTTGACAATGCAATAATTACGTCATACAATTTTTATTTTTATTTTTATTATAAAAGAAAATTAATGGATATTTACTTTCTTTTTAAATATATGGGTCATTCCATGTCAAATCGACCAAGAGTTGGAATCGACCCCTCTTAATTTCGATTAAATTTGGTCAGAAGTTTTCGTTTTCAATAAAACTGAGTTCTACCAAAGAAAAAAAAATAAAGATTTTTGTTTCAAAAGTTATTCAAAATTTGAAATTTCACAATTATTTAAATCTCTCACGTTTATTTTTCAAATATCTCGAAAACTATTATAGTTACGAAAAATCGTTCTGCATTCGTTTCGAAGAGTATACTTGGGCTACAAAAAAAAATATTCCGAAAAAAAATCTTGAAAAATGATGAACTTGGAGAATTTTGAATTTTCGAAAATCGTGAAAATCCAAGTTCCATATTTTATATTTTGTTCAATTTTTTTATATAATACCTTGTACTGATCTTGGAAGATCCTGAAATTTTCAAAGAGGTGTTTTTTTCAAAAATATAAATTTTTTAATTTTTAAAAATCGTACAAATCCACGATAAACATTAAATTTTTGGTTATTTTTTTTTTATATAATACCTTATACTAATCTTAAAAGATCCTGAAATTTTCAGGTTGGTATTGTTTCAAAAATGAAAATTTTTGAATTTCGGTAAAAAGATTTTTTTTTTGTTTTTCCTCTAAGTTGAGTAAAGTTGGACAATCATTCAATTTTGTTATTTTGAGCAGTAAAAATTTCAATTAATGACAATTAAACAAAAAAAAAACTTTTTACCAAAATTCAAAAAAAATTATTTTTGAAACAAGAACGCAGCATCCTGGAAATTTCAGAATCTTTTAAGATCAGTACAAGGTATTATACAAAAAAATTAAACCAAAAATTTTATGTTTATCGTGGATTTGCACGATTTTTAAAACATCAAAAATTTATATTTTTGAAAAAAAAAACCTCTCTGAAAATTTCAGGATCTTTTAAGATCAGTACAATCTTATTGTTTACATCTATTTGTTATGTCTCACAACTACTCCAGCCATGATCACTCATTAATTAAACTTGAAGAATGATCTATGTATGGATTTCCAATGAAAAATGAAAAATTTTGTCGTTATTATTTATTTTTTTCAATGTGTTGCAGGTCAAATTTTGGGATTTTTTTTTTGTTGAAATGTAGGGAATGAAGAATCAAACCATGTCGATTTTTGTCATGATAGTAGAAAAATCCCTTCGCTACAAAATAATGTTTTGAAAGGACCATTTGATGATAAAAAATAGAATTGAGCATTGAAAAAAAAGGAAAAAAATTCCATTAATGCAGACATGTTTTTGATTTTTCAGAATTTTGTAAGATTTTTTGGCCGCCTCTTGGTATTTAAAAACTGCGAAATTCGAAAAAATAGTACATTATGACCCGAGGACAAAAAAACTTTTTTGTCCTCGGCTCATGCTGCAAACAAGCCTTCAGCTCATGCTGCAAACTCACACTCGTCAGAAAAAGTTTTTTTGTACGAGGGTCATACAATGTTTTATCGCCCGACGGCGTAAAGTGCCTTTTAAGCCCACGAAGTGGGCGTAATAAGGCACTTTTACGTCCGGAGGGCAATACAAAAAAAATTTTCACCCATGCAAGATTTTCGTGGTTTTCAGTATATGCGTGGATAGCCAAAAAGGGGCTCTCTTTTGACAGCTAAGAGCGAAAAAAGAACCGAACTCGTCTGTTTTCACTCTTCCCGTAGTAAAAAACTCCATTCGTCGCCATTGAAAAATCCCCATTCATTCCCCATTGCCAAAATAACCAATGGGGATGAATGCCGAATTGCCTAAGGGGATTTTCGCTATTGAATTCCCCATTTGAAACGTAATGGGGATTATCTAATGGGGATTCAATGGAGACAATCCCCTTAGGCAATTCGGCATTCATCCCCATTGGTTATTTTGGCAATGGGGAATGAATGGGGATTTTTCAATGGCGATGAATGGAGTTTTTACTATACGAAAGAATCTCCATTGCTGTTCGCCACGCATTCCCCATTGCCCACAAAACGAATGGATATGAATGCCGAATTTTCTAAGGACATTTTCGCCATTAAATTCCCCATTTGAAACGGAATGGGGATTATCCCATGGGGATTCAATGAAGACAATCTCCCTAGTGAATTCGCCATATTCACCTCTATTGGTTTTTGTGGGCAATGGGGAATAAATGGGATTATCAATGGAGATTCTTCCATATGATTGCTATATATACATGGAATTACGCATTAAATAATCAAGTAAGTTATCAGTAAGTAAGGTTAACCATAATGCTAATATTAGCATAACGACCAATAATTATATCATATATCATATATAGCAATCATATATATATATATATATTACATTTAATAGAAATTATTGAAGCTCAGAATTGAGAAAATAGATTGTAAGTGTATTCAGATGACGATTGATAATGAAAGTATATACGTTTCGCCTCTCACAAATCGAGTTGAGAGGGACTGATAAAATTATGTGTTTATGTTAAATATAAACGGTTTTAAAAATCATTTATCCCAAACGTACGCGCACTTGATGAGCAGTATGTAATATATATTTTTTAAATATATTATATTATATTTTATTTTAAACTATTATATTATATTTTAAACTGATTGACCATCGATATAATCATCAGCATTTATTACAATTGAAGAAAATATTTGGTTCATATATGAGAATCAGCGACATCTACTCTTACTTAATTTTATTAATTCACCGCCGTTTGAGAAATATCGCATTCGGAAAAATTCTCATCGATCGATGGGTTCAATTGTTCTGCATTGAACCTCGAATATGGATTGCAACATCGTTAACGAATGCTGCTCATCATTCGATCAGTCGTCAATGAAGTGACATTATTGATAAATGTTGATCATTGTATAATTCGTAGTTACTTATTATTCAATGGGTATCCTTGGTAAATGCTGATCATTTCATCGTTAGCCGCATTTGGGTTCCAATGAACATCTGTGGGAAATGCTGATCTTTCAGTTCATCCGCATTGACTTTCCAATGGACATCATTGGGTAAAGCGGATCATTTCGTTCATCAGCATTTACCTTCCCATGGACACCATTGGGCAATGCTGATCGCTCGATACATTCGCATTGGCTTTCCAATGAGCATCATTGAGTAATGATGATCATTCGATTTATCCGCATTGGCTTTCCAATGAGCATCATTGAGTAATGATGATCATTCGATTCATCCGCATTGGCTTTCCAATGAGCATCATTGAGTAATGATGATCATTCGATTCATCCGCATTTGATGTTCAATGGATACCCATTCACTGATCAATGGTCAGCCCTGTACGCCATTGACAAATGCGGAAATCTCAATGGGTCCCCATTCATTGTCCAATGGAGTCGTATGAGGACCATTGGTTGCCATTGGCGATTCAATGGAGTTTTTTACTACGGGTTAGCTGTCAAAAAAGAGCCTCTTTTTGGCTATCCACGCATATACTGAAAAGCACGAAAATCTCCCATGGGGAAAAAAAAGATCGTGTGCAACGCGGGCCAGAGATTCGTCTTTTGTCTCGCGTGGTTGCGGCCCTCGCTTCGCTCGTTGCGGCAAACTTCACGCTCGACAAAAAGACTTATCTCTGGCCCTAGATGCACAAAATACTATTTTTTCGCAGGTAGAGTCCTCGGCATCGATGTGGAATGCTGTAATTTTGCACAAAATTATTTTTTTAGGTTAGAAACTGTGGAAAAAATCGATGTCGCAAAATTCGCTGGGGGCCGATTCACCATTCTTATCCGGCTACACCCTTTCATTGAAATTGAAAGGGGTTGATTCCAACTCTTGGTCGATTTGACATGGAATGACCCATATATATTTCTGAATTTGAGTATTATAATGTTTTTTGCAGTTACTTACTGTGAAACGATTGAATCGTAATTTTAATTTCCATTTAAATAATGTAAAAATTAATCGATATTTATTTTCGTATTTTTTAATATATATTTTCAAATTTAATTTTTATAAATTTTTCCGCAAGTACTTGACTATGCCAAAATTACATCACAATATCAATTTTCGTTTAAATGAAAAAAACATGAATAAATATAAACTTTTTTATTTTTTTATATTTTTTACCATCTTCATTTTGGTGGAAATTGAAAATCCCGCTTCTTTTTCAGATGAATCAAATGTCCATTTAAGATTTTCCAAATCATTGAACGGATCGTGATTATATTTTTCACTTGCAGCAATCAAATTCAGGAATGGCAAGTCGAATGAAAAATAATTTTTAAAAAATTCTTTCCCATCAACGAACGATTCGTAGTTTCGCAAAGTCGAAGGAAGCGGGAAGATCCAGTTTGTTATTTCAAAAAGGCAACGTTGAGTTCGATGGTAATTGACCAATTATTCGGACCTGGAAAATCGCGGAGATCGTAAATGCCAACGGCAAAAGGAGCCCTGTACACGCGAGAATTTTATAGTTTTTCTCATTACATTGTGATTCTCTGTTTCTCTCGATACGGTACATTTATGAGGGTAAATATATATGCGCGTGATACTGGTTGTGCATTTCCTTCTCTTTTTCCCTTCTCCTCCCTTGTTTTCTTCTCATTCGTCATTTATAATGTTTATACGCACATTATAAAGTTTCGTTCGACTGCATTTTTCGATTTCCATCTCTCCTTCTCGTGTCTCCGTCGTATTGAAAAATGATCCCATTATGATATAATTTACGATAAGGGTTGTATCACGCAGAGTGATTGCATGCCAATGTCGACTTTTTCGTTCACCGTGTCTCAATAGCCTATCTAGATCCTTTGTCACGGAATGGCACGAAAGAAACGAGAAAAAAAAGAAATAAATAAATAAAGCGCTTTCATTCGCGTCAATCTCAATCGTTGGAACACGAATCTCGAAACAAACGTCGATTTATCCGGAATATGTGATGGAATGATATTCGTTCCCCCGTTTAATCACGATTACGCTGTTTCTTTGAAAAAAATGCAAAGGAATTGCAAGGACAAACAACGAATGGAAATAGCGATTAACTCATTCGGAGGAAATTGGAAAATTCATTGGACAAATGATTACCGATTAGATTCAAGATATTGCAAATTTGTAAAACGGCAATTCTGGCGTATTTTTCAACGAGACTGAACGAATTTCTCCGCTACTTTTATCTGCGTTATCGGCGGAGCTTCCCGAGGGAGAGTCGAACTATTCGAAAGCTCGTTAAGCGGAATTAATTCGTCGCATAAATCGCGTTCCAGCGGTGAGAGAAGTGCTCCGATATGGGAGAATATCGGAAGTTTTTCCTTGGGGTTCGTTTCCAGAAAAATGTAGGGGATGGAAGACAAAATGGACACCATAAAAAGACAACGGAGCTAGGATATAGTGTAAACTCGTTGCTTTTATTCTAAAAATATTGTTTTCATCAATTAGATTGCATGTCTAAAAAAAAATCGTGGGCAAAACTGATACCACATTGTATGTTTTTTTCGAAAACTCAAGTAAGCACGGAAAAAAGTAGACAAAACGATATCCTTGGTTTCTCACATCACCTTAATATCCAAGATACTTGAACTAAGCTGCTCGGCGTATTCTTATAATCAAATTTCTAACAAAATTAATTTTTAATCGTACTTGCATAATCTAATATTTTTTTTACGATTATGTAGGTTTTGCCTTTGATACCTCATTTGACTTTGACTCTCGGATTATTCAAGTATAAGTTTAGTAAAAGTAGGTTGCCATAATACTTATTAGAGTGTGTTGAGTTTTTTTTTAATGCGATGAGAATGACATTTTTTTTTTAATTTTTGCAACTATTCATAGGAAATTGTCAGTTATAATACCCTGAGTGCTTGGAAATTATTGGGTATTTCGCGATAGCTTCGTTGTCTAGTTGGCATGCGTATGAAGTTTGGCAGATCAAAATCCACACGCATGTCACTAGGCAGGGAACACGGAAAAAAAGGAACGGTTAAAAATACAGGAGTTACACAGTTCGCATTGGACTCGAGGAATTGCACAGCGATATTTACTGAAAAAAACTGCTCAAAATGCAGTGAGCTCAAAGTGAATTATTACAGTTTCTGCACTGTCCTCTTTGGACCGAAGCCACCCCACAGTTTCTTTTACTGGAACGCATAATCCAAAATACAGTGTAGTCCGAAGTAAATTATACAGTTTAACATTGAAATATAAACTCGATGAAATCCGTAAGTTTACAGTGTTAATGTATGTTATATACTATGAATGCGTTTATTGTATGGACAGTGCCCACGTAAGTGTTTCAATGGTGAAATCCTCTGTTGAAGAAAGTCAGCAGCAACTGATATAGTTTCAGTTTTCGACCGTTGCTTTTTACAGTGTGGACAAAGTTAACCCTCCAGCTTTGCGAACCCTCCAGTGAACCCACCGAATGAGGCATCGCCGAATTGAGCACATTTTCGATAGTTGCCATGTTCAAGATCGTTCAAAGACCTTGAGTCTCCGATTGACAGTGTCAAGCGTGAAATGAAGCCTAGTTGAAATGATAAACCAAGTGAGGATAGTAAAACTCGAGAAGTTATTTGCATGTTCGATTTTGACAAGGATGCTGCTGAATATAACTACGATGGTATTTTTTTAAAATAATTTTTGATAATTCGTGAATCACACATGCACAAAAATACGCAGAGATGAAAAAAGATAAGCCCAATACACATATGACACATTTGATCATACGCCCATACACATAAAAAGCAAAAACTTGATGGATTAATACATTTTAGTACATTAGGTTCAATTAGATTGAACAAGAACAACCTTTTTCTTTCCGTCTCCGATGAACCACTCACTACTAACTGCCACAGCGCTTGACGCCACGGTGGCACGCGCGAGACAAGCCCTTTGTTACCACCAATACGATGAAACACTTGTTAAATTTCACAGCGTCACACTGTCATTTTGATGTCTGAATCCAGTGGCGCGAAAATAAACGATATATATATATATACAAAATGCACGTGCACGCTAGAAATTACTGCGCCACACTGTAAAATTTAAGGATTCACTCTGTATTGAATACAGTGTACACTATGTATCTTGCAGTTTGTATGCAGGAACAATGTCAGTGATTTCATGTAAATTCTACAGACAAATTTCTTTACTGGGCACACTGGTTTATCCACAACCCCAGCTTGCAAATAAGCCATTGTACACTGTAAAAATCTCAGTGTGCACAGATAATGTCATGAACTGTCGAAAGAAGAGTGAATTTACAGCGTCACACTGTAAAATTTAATGAATCACCCTATGCTCAATACAGTGTACATTGTAACCCTTGCAGTTGCGTGCGAAAAAAAAACAGTGATTTCATGTAAATTCTACAGTAAAATTTTTTTACTGGTGACACTGAATTATTCACATACCAAATTGTAATTAAGTCAGTGTACACTGTCAAAATCTCAGTGTGTCACAGGAAAAGTCATCATTTTGGTAGGAGAGGATCTACATCACTCTGTTCTACTGTAAAATTGAATATGTCACCCTATTTTATATCCAGTTTATGCTGTGATTTCCGCTGTTTCTTACCTCCCGAGTCCAATGCGAACTGGGCCCCCCTGTAATATTAACTGTTCCTTTTTTCCGTGAAGCTTGAGGGAAATACCCGATTAATTTCCAAGCACGAGGGGTAGTCGGCGGATTTTTTTTCACTCGATTTTCAACCAATAGGAGCTTCGTATTTAACATCTTCGTGGGAAAAATCGCATGGCTTTGTTAAAAATTATATTTGACATAGTCGATTTTCTTTTGCTCGTCTCGATGAATTTGACGTTTCTGCTACGTGGGTTACAAGCTGTTGAAAAATTATCGCTTGTTACCTAGCAACAGCTGGGAAATTTTAGAAAAATTACCGATGTTAAAATTACGAAAATATCAAATCTACATCTGATTTTGAGTGGGTAAGATAATTTATGTATATTAACGACTATATCATAATGGCCATTCCCTCATTTTATGATTTTTTTCAATTTTCATTTTTTTTCGTAAATGTTGGATGGTGTCCATTTTGCCCTCACTTCCCCTACATTTTCTTGGGTAGATCATTTTGAGCGACATTTTTCGCTCGTGAAATTATTCGAGTCAACACTTTGTTTCGCATGAATTTCATTAGAGATGAGCAAAGAAATTGTAATGAAAGCAATTAATCAATTGATTGACTTTCCCTCTCAATTGAGGTCAGAAATCGATTCGGTAGAAAGTTTCCGTCAAGTCATCGAGCTTTTCCAATGAATATCCCTCTTGACGATGGGAATAAAGATGGCGAAATACAAGGATAACTGGAATCTAAACTTTGCCGAGAGCGTTTGCCAATTACCTGATGGCAGATAAGATCGAATTTCTCTCTCTCTCTCTCTCTCTCTCTCTCTCTCTGTTTTTCTCTCTGTCACCCACTCGAAAATTGCATGAATTATTCTATTTGCTTTCGCAATCAAGAGAGATAGAGGAAGAGAGAGGATGAGAGATTAAAAGAGGAGGAGGACGATTGAAAGCTGAGACAGTTTTAATTGAATTTTCGCTCTTGGCTCGATGGATAATTCAATCGTGCAGCGGAGAGAGAACCCCGTAAGCGAAAGAGTCATACTTTCGGAAAAGCTTCGCGTGAAATGGTGCTTGGAATCGTTTCGCCCTCGCAAAAGTCTCGTAACGATGGGGAGAAACCGTTAGCGAGATTCGCGGAATAAAAGCCGGAGAGCTTGAAATGGCTAATGGAGTTTTTTTTTAAGCGTCACTTTGCGCGACGTCCAATCACCATAATACGAATAAAACGTTTACAAGATTTTTCTCCGCTTTCGCGACATTTTTATACTTTTTTTTACCATCAATTCATTTAAATGAAATCAATTAACTTATCAAAAATCACCGAATTTTCAATTCATGTAAAAAAAATGATTAATGTTAAACCATGGAAATGTATCTAAAAAAAATATGAGTATTCGCAATAGAATTGAAAATCATCTGAATTTTAATCAATCAAAAATTACCTCTCGTTCACCAATAGCTTGAAAAATGGAGCATGCATTTTTTTCCCCATAGATTTCCTCTATCAGCAGGTGGGGGGACAAAATGATGCCCATAGGTGAAATGATCCCTACTGATGTTATTGAATTTACTAGTTTCATCTAGCAAAAAATGCACAAAACCGATATTCTGCTAGCTGATCCAATATGAGTGCATTTTGCACATTCAAAATGTTTGGTTTTCGTTGTTTTTAGTATTTACCTGTTATCGACGTAAATTAAATATCCTCTGAAGCGCATGATTTTATGTTGAGTTGATTCAAATCGGTTTAGTTGAGTTTTCCGCGTTTTCCGCATCACGTGTAAGAATCTCGGTTGGGACAAAATAATCCCCGAATCATTTTGCTCCAATAAATTTTACTTTGTTGCAGATGTTGTAAATTCATATGTGACTTTTGTAGTATTTAAGTCTAAAAACCTTTATTTTTTATAATAAAATGAAATCAAAATATGTTGAATTATTTCAATTCAGGTTTGGGTAATCGGCGATTATTTTACCTTAGATTGGGAGGATCGTTTTGTGCATGCACATCCATAAAAGGATTCATTGTAGAGGTTTGAAAAAATATTAAACAGTTTAGAATTGAAAGTTCAAATACTTCTCAGAATTGTAAAAGTATTAACAAAATACCTAGTTTCACTACATATCGATGGAAGTAATTCTATCGCGATTCTTCATATTGAAAAAGCATTTCTCCCTCAAGGGAACATTGTGGACGCCTTTCCTCTTGATTCAGAGTCGCTATAAATTAAGAATTAACGGAAGTTTCTTCTATCTCTCATAATGATCTCGTAGTAATGAATTTTACTTTATTGTAAATGCAAATGTTGTGTATGCGACTTAGCAGTATATTTAAGGGACTTCTATCGATACGTAACTAGTCAAGCTCAAGTGCTGTTGAGATTAACCGCAGTTTGACTGATCATTGAAATTTTGTACTCGGGAATCATTTATACATACACGTATTCAAAATGATCATTCCGTAGAATTTTAAACGATTATTAAAATCTTAAAAATCGAAAATTTAAATACTCATAAGAATCTTGAAGATATTTGTCAAACAACTACAATTTTACTGAATATTGACAGAACAAATGATATCTTGATCCTTCACATTGAAAGAGCATGTTTCCCTCCAGAGGATCATTTTGGACACTTGGTCATTTTGGACAATTGGCCCAATTTCGACTTCCTCGCAGAGGAAGATTTATTTATTTAAAAAATTCGTAAATGGAAATTGGCACGATTTTTTCAGAGACGTTCACCAAATATAAATACACAGTAACAAAAATCTGGAAAGGAATTGTTAAAAAAAAAAAAATTTTATTGTGGGAAAGCAAAAAAATAAAATACTTAACTCCGAATGAATTTCTTCTGATTCGAAAGAAATTTTTTCGCGACATATTCTCGGCATTTCTCGCGTATTCATCGACAATGGCGTGTTTAATTCCTCAATACGTGAATCTTCGCACGCTCATTATCGTCGGCTCTCCGTCGAGATTTAATGTCACACATACACATGCTCCGTGTAACACCGTGTATGTGGATAATGCAAGTGCATAAAACGCATAAGCGATGCCGGAGCCGGAGGAGCTTCTTGCTCGGTCTCACTCAACACTGGCGAGGTTTCCGAAGAAAATTGAGCAATTACTCGGCATTGCGTGAGAGTCAAGCATCTGTAACGCAAACCCTCCCTACCTCCCTCTCTCTCTTTCCCTCATTCACGATCGTATACATATATTAGGGTGGTTAAAGAAAAAAAACATATTCTCTGCTGATTGCGCTCCTCATCGAGATTGTAATAAATCAGAACAGAGTAACAAAGAAAAACATTTTTTTTTAACATCTATTATTAAAGATACAAAAATCAAGATTTCAAAATTTTTTACAAAAACTTTTAATTTGTCAGAAACAATTTACTCGTCTAAAAATTTCTGTGATACGTATCTGTGATATTTAAAAATTATTAAATATTATTAATGAAATTATTAATTATTATTTTTGTTAAATCTCAAACGCAGCTGTTTGTACGAGATATATTTTTTAGGAGCCACAGAAATTCCAAAATTCCAAGAAAGTCCCGAATCCTCCATCATGGGACACCCAACGCGAGACGTTTTCACCGTCGGTAAAGGTAAATATATAGGAGGGAGAATATCGAATGGCGAGGAACTTTGGTATCTGGTGGCGTTTGCAATTTCAACGGGGCGTTACATACCCAAATGTAAACCTCCTGGTAGGCAAGGAGCTGGCGTATATTTATCACGTAAACATTGGGAACCTCGCGAGACGAACGGGGTACAAATCCTGGCAGACGAGATTCAAGAGGGCGAATTTCGATTCCATTCGGCTTATCGATAATTCGGAATACGCCCTTTTAACTATGAGCCTGTGAATTCATACACTTCTATATGTAAATATGTAGATGTGCATTAATATATATTGTGGGAATATGTTTGTGTGCGGAGTGCAAAGACTGCCAGAGGTGCGCCGCCATAAATCTGCCAGTCGGTGGCAAATTAAATCATTATCTGGAAGCTACGAGCAAATTGCGCTGATGCATGCTTCTCAAGTGGTTTTTTTTTCCTTTCCTTTTTTTTTAATTTATTTTTTCCTTAGTGTGCATCCTCATCGTGATGTCCGTGAATGTGCTTATTCGTATAAGGGGGGGGGGGGGGGGACCACTTTGAAATTTTTTGTTTTGCATTTGTTCCAAAATATATGTTTTCAAAAACATGTAGGTGAACTTTAAGTTTAAATTCTGAACATTGACTGAAGTTACGGTTACTTTATTCAGAGCAGATAGCGCGACCGAAGCGGGAAAAGAAACTTCACACCCACAGAAAAGATTTATTTGAAACAAATAAAATTTCTTATTTAAATATGGGCCTAATACGGTTTTATTAGAATCCAATATTTGGATTTATTCAAATTCAAGTTCACTATTTCTTAGCTCCTTTTATTTGACCCTAATGAAATATTTATTTGCCTCCAATAAATAAGTTATTTGCTTCAAATCAAAATTTATTTGATAGTAATAAAAAATTTACTTAAAAATGCTCTTATTGAATTTATATTAGTTGCCACTAATAGTTTTGTATTTGTTACGAATAAAGAATTTATTTGGCCATGACCATCTGTTCCATGACCATCCATAACCTAAAAATTTGGGACTCACGATTAATATGGGAATAATATGGGAAATTAGAGAATTTTGATTAATATGGGAATATACGAAATCATCCTATTTTTTGGTATGAATAACTTTTTTGGCCAATCAGTCTTGGTTGTTTGCTCACTCATGTGAATCATGCATGTTAACAACCTATTGACTTTTGAAGATGTCGATATATTCTTCGAGCCCCGAATCGCAAAGGAAATCTCGCATTTTCTCGTCCACATCATAATATTTCACTAAAATCACAAAATCACGTACAAACGGAAACACGTGCATACACGTGAATATACCGACGGCAGTATGGAAGAACGTGCTATCTCAAATTGTGCTAGAAGAACGTGCTAGCTCAAATTGTGCTCGAAAAAAGTGCTATCTCAAATTGTGCTAGAAGAACGTGCTATCTCAAATTGTGGTAGAAGAACGTGCTATCTCAAATTATGAGAGAAAACGGTGGTATCTCCAAATGTGATCAATTGGAGATACCACCTTCTTCCCTCATAATTTGAGATAGCACGTTCTTCTACCAAAATTTGAGATAGCACGTTCTTCTAGCACATTTTGAGATAGCACGTTTTTCTAACACAATTTGAGATAGCACGTTCTTCTAGCACAATTTGAGATAGCACGTTCTTCCATACTGCCGTCGATACTAACTCTGGACTGCTGAGCATCGTCACGCCAGTGAGCGACGCCATATTCACGCGCAGTACGACGCAGTGCATATTTAAATAAATTTTATTTGACGTAAATAAATTGCTATTCAAAGTTAACATTTTGAATAGATCATTTATTTGATGTAAGTAAATCGCTATTTCGACGAACCAATATAAATATGGTATTGATTCGGCACCAGTAAATAAATTTATATAATTGTTTCAAGTATGACTAAATGGCATGATCAAATAAAATCTTCGTCAATAGAAATAAATCCTTATTAATTCTACATAAAATTTTCGGAAATATGTGAATTTATTTGATTCTAATAAATTTTTTCTGTGGGTGTAAATGCGTTTTTCTCAAAATGACTTTTTTCGACCTTGTCCCAGCGAACATTTAAAATTTACTAGCTTGCTTTTCACTTTTCTTCTTAACTTTTTGTAATAACACTAGCTGAGTCTGTACGTAGCCCATTTCAAAATTTTTTAAAACCTGCTAGAAGGGCCTCAAAAAAAAATTAAAGCTACCTTTGTTTAGATATTGATATTTCTTTTCAATTTTCAGATAACTCTTCACTAAGATATCAATTGGACAGTGGAAAGAAATTTTTTTGTATCATCAAGATAATTTCCACTTATATCTCTGTTTAGTTCAAATATATACTTAATAAAATAATATTAATTCGATCCTTTGATAATTAGTTATGGCTGTGGAAAAAAATATCTGATACATTGGCAATTTTTGCAACCCTTACAGTAACTCCCCCATAAGTCTCCTATAAGTTATTATCTCCCTCATAAGTCTCCTATGAGTTCCACCATAAGGATCTTAGTCGCGGTGCCAACATTTTCTTTCGTGGATGCCGATAACACGGCGGAAACTTCGGACACAGATTTTTCTGATGAAGGTGCGAGGATAATAATCCCGTTGAAGGCTTGTAGATTGAAAAATAGACTTCGATATTTGGCCAAGTCTTCGAGGCGGGATTTGCCTTTTTTTAAGGGCTGAGACTTACCCAAATAAGACTCGATTTACAATTTGCTTAAAGCTCGTTCAATGCAACTTAGCAATTCGAGTAGAATTGCTAATTATCTGAGACATTAAAAAATGATCCAGACAAAAATTGGAAATTTAAGTAAATTCATACGTATTTTTATCTAAGTGGAAAAGATAAAAAAATGCGTAAAACTTCAACAATGTAAGACTTGTAAATTCATGTAAAGCTCCAAATGCTATAAAATGTTTGAAATTTGAGAGGGAAATTCGAGAATTACGAATTCACGTTTGAAGCGATATTCAAGAATTCTCGAGTCTTCGACTTTGATCCCCAAGTCGAATTGCAATAATTTGAAATAATGCTTGACTCTTGTTACTATACAACAAAAATCAATTCGAGAAATGTATAAGCGATAACGTATCCGCTACGTCTCGCGAAGTACGGTATGATAATTAATTCCTCCTTGCATCGGCGAACGACGCGATTATCGATCTTTAGCAGCAAATGTTCCTAAGATCAAGACCTCACAGGGGACGTTGGATTTAATATTCTCAGGAGGGGAGAGTTCAGGCTCAATGTATCAATGTATACGTATATTTATGTATGTATATTGTATGTATACGTATATGTAGAGATGTGTATAGTAAAATTTTATATACATAGCTCTATGTCCCTGGCACGCTCCCTTCTCGCTTTGGACACTCGCTAACGACACTTTAATCGAGTAATTAGACGCGAGCGGAGTTATACACCGAGCTATAATGGTTATTTATATTTATGGACCGAGAGGGAACGAGACTCGTATAATAATACGAGAAAGTCGTGTCTTCGGCTTCTGAGTGGATATCGCGATGTATATATGGGGCATTCCACGTCAAATCACGCGGTCATCGGCCTGACCCCCTCGGATTTTGATGTCCAATGAATTATGGGTTTCGATTGGCCCAAAATATGACCTCAAATTTTCAGAAATTTTTATTCTATTTTTTAGGGGTTGCCTAAGCGAAAAATCAGTAAATTGAGGGAAAACACAAAGGCGGGCCTTTTTTAAATTATTGAATTTTTTTTCCGCGAAACTAGGGCCCAAAACAGAAATTTTCGTCATAGTTCGATAATGGGACAAAAATAATTACTATTTTTTTTAAAATTATAATTACTATTTTTAAATTTTTTTAAAAATTGGTCTGGTTTTTTCGAGGTCGTCGAGGCTAATAAATTTTCGAAAAAAGTTGTCGTTCCACTCTTAAACCAAGAAAAAAAAAATTAAGAAAATATTTTTGTCGTTGTTATTCTCACTACAAGAAACAATTAAAATGAAAAATTATAAAAATAAATAAATTAAAATACAAAAAAAAAATAGTAATTATTTTTGTCCCATTATCGAACTATGACGAAAATTTCTGTTTTGGGTCCTAGTTTCTGTGAAAAAAATTTCAATAATTTAAAAAAGGCCCCTCTTTGTGTTTTCCCTCAATTTAATGATTTATCGCTCGGGCAACCCCTAAAGAATGAAATAAAAATTTCTAAAAATTTGAGGTCATATTTCGGGCCAAACGAAACCCACAATTCATTGGACATCAAAATCCGAGGGGGTAAGGCCGATGACCGCGTGATTTGACGTGGAATGCCCCATATATATATATATATATATATATATATATATGTATGAAGAGGAAGAGAGGGGAGGGGGAGGCTGTGGTTTCGATGGACCATCTGAAGAAATCTCTCAAAAGTTTTAGAACAACTAAAGTAAGCTTTTGAAGCCTGGAAGGCCAGTATCAAAACAAGCTGAAAAAAACAGGGATACTAAAATGGAATACTCAATTCCAAAAGGAAATCGACTAATTTATCAATTAATCAATTACGTTAATTGGTCAATGATTCTTGGAACTTTCGTCATTATTGGGAAAAAATTAATAAATTTATCGTTCTTTCATTTGACAAAAATTTTGCGTGCGTAAAAAAACTCAGATAAGCTCAAAAAAGTGGACCAATAATAACCGGCAGCCGCATTTAATCGGCAAGAGAAAGAGTTTGAAGTTTTTTTTTTGATGAAATTGTAACTAATTGCAGAGGAGGAGGGGGATGAAATTGACAATAATTTTTTTGTCTATAGAATGTGACCGAAATAATTTAACAATCTTCTCTTATATCGGAGGAATTAAATGAAAAATATATGTCAGCTGGTGGAGATTGTTTACAATCGGAATTTTATTTTTCATCAATTAGCCATAAGAAAGTAATTGATTTGGAAAGTTGACAGTTGTCAATTTCATCTCATATTCCGGAATATCTACGGAATATTCAACTTCTATGTATCAATGAATTCGTATAGGCACAATATTGCCAATTCCATCCTCATGTGAAAATAAAAGATATTCTACATGTTTAATCTTGGGAACTTCTTTGTACATGATTCTCCCGACTCGATGTACATGATTCTCCCGAATCATTTCAATCGTTTTTTTTTGTCGTCTTTAACCCCAAAATATCATTTCTCTGGACTGTAACCATCACATCTTCACATATTGTAATGGTCTAAAAAAGTACTTGAAATTTACAAAACTGCAAAAGAAAAATATTATCTGAAACTGAACGCTGGTTATAACCTCCTCCTGAAAAAAATAGAATGAGCACAGATATATTTCAATAAAAGTCGACAATATTGTAACTCGATTTTCCCTCATTCCTCTGGGCCGATGGAAATACGTCGATATTAGCGCAATAGATGGCGGTAGTTGGTCGAGCGATCGAAAGCAGTCTCTCAGATCTAATTAACCGAGCTGACAATTTATCAAAGTTTCATTTTCGGAGTTTGTGACTTATTTCTCAAAACAGTGTGGCTTAGGTATATGTCACAAGCTGGAGCCTCATTCGTCTGGCAAGTGCCAATTACACATTTTCGGCTAAAATAAATCTTGGTTTATTTTTTGTTTAATGCAAACTATTGAGCACAAGATCATCGCTTCGTTTTGAAGTTAAATAGAACTCGCATGTCATACTACGACCTAAAAACCATCAAAATCATCATTACTCTGGTATCATATCTCTGGATTATTCCTCTGGATCAGATCCAGAGCAATGTGGAATCTGTCAGAGGGATCACTCAAATCGGGTTTGGGTGTTTGTGCAAAGAAGTAAGATAGTCAGTTTGTATTTGCGTTTCATTTTGTATTATAAACTCCTATAACTGTTCCAATATTAAATATTCTAATAATGCTGAAAATACTGAAATAAACTAATAAAAAATGTTATGGCAAAAGGTTTGCATTATGTCACTGACTTCGCATTTACTCCTCTCGCACTCGCAAAATAGAAAGACCAGCTGGCCCAAGTAGTAATGACTTTTAAATATTTTATACTAAGGTCATCAACACTTTGAGAAGTCGGAATGGTTATTTTTGAAAAAAATTTCGTAGCCTCGAAATTTAGTATTTCGGGAGAATCACCGATATATTGTTTAGATATTTCCTGTATACTTTGGATATATTTGAAACATACTTTCGTCATATATCTTCGACGTATATACTAAAATGTATATGAAATTGCCAACTTTGAAAATCTGATATATTGAATATATTGAACGTATTAAATATATCTCATTTAAAATAAAATACAGATTCGATGTGAATATATTTAATTCAAAATACATATATTGAATAATAATCATTTTCTGTATGATTCAAATGTACTTTATTTCTATGGGGGATGGAAGAAACATGAGTGGTCCATTGGGTCAACCGGTCCATTCACGCGGTTGTTTTCCTCACCATGCTGTGTACGTAGCAGTACCTTAAGGCGGAATAGAACACACTCGAGCCTTGAATTCCGCGCACCTCCGGGTAATATATCCCCGTTTCAGAGACACATTACCAGATACGAGTTAAAGGTTAAGCTCGACAATCTCTTCACCGTGCAGAGACGCGCGCAAGAGAGAAAGAGAGGGAAAAGTATCGGCGTATCGCGTTGCGAAGAGTTCAAACGCGACATCGAGACAGGTAGATAAAGAAATGAGAAATGAGAAGAAAAATAATCAAGAGGAGAAAATAACGTTTTCGAAAAGGGGCAAAAGATCGAGGCTTTTCACGTCAGATTGATAAATACCATCGTGCACAATAAAGCTGATAAGGATTAGTGATTGAGAGCATTTTTTACCCGGTTAAAAGAAAAGATTCGATGAAAAAAGCACTTTGAACGTTGCTCTTTTTTTTTTTATCAAGAAGCGACTGAAAAAAAAATTAGTTTGAATAAAGAAATTCTTGACGTGAGAAAAAGATGGTCCAAGAATAAATGAACAAAATGGTGCTGTTTAATTTCTTTCTCGCCTCTACATTTCTTTTTCTCGTGTCTCTCTTTCTCTCTTCTCTCTCTCGCTCTCTCTCTCTAGTTATTTTTCTATTCCTACGTGCAATCTCAGACACGATATTTACATTCCGGTGAAACCTTTCATGAAACTGGAGAAAATGAAAAATAACGACGCGAGTCTTGATCGCGTCGACGTTGTTGGAAAAAATGTGTAGATCGAGTGAAAAAAAATTGTGGAAACTTTGAATTCACGTCAAAATCATTGGAGAAGCTTTTTACGGAAATTAATTTTCGTGAGCTTAAGAGAATCTTCTGCACCCATTAAGGAGGTCGAGTCGGTTGAAATTTCCAAAAAATTGATTTTTTTTTTAATTTAATTTTTATAATCTTTGATCCCTTTTGCATCTATTTCTGAAGCGATACGTCGAAATTTTCAAAAATCGCTAAGTTACGGGCCAAAATGTAACAGAGTGACCCGTGCGTGAAAATTCTAGGGAAGCCCTGACTTAAGTCGAGACCTCGTCGAGCTTGGACATGGATGCCCTGTCAGGAATTGCCCTTACACTGCCAGGTTGGGCCCCGACAGGGCAATGCCAAGGTTGCCAGGCCTATTTACAATATGGCTGACCTGAAGCAACCCGTTGAGGACCTTGTCGGGCTTAAATCTGGATGCCCTGCCATGAATTGCCACAACACCGCCAGGTTGAGCCGTGACAGGGCAATGCCAAGGTTGCCAGGCTTACTTACAACATGGCTGACCTAAGGCAACCCGTTGAGGACCTTGTCGGGCTTCGATCGGGCAACTCATATTTAAAGAAGTCGGTATAATTACCTCAGAACCAAATCGGGCCCAAATAGGGCGAAGTATCGGAGCCCTAATTATTTCAAACATGGCACTGACGAGGCAACCCTTTGAGGGCCTAATCGGGCTTTACGGGGAGTTAGTTTCGAGACTCGCCATGAGATGTCGCATACGGCGTGCGCTCTCTCGCATACGGAATATGCAAATGGTGTGCTTATATAGCCGAAGTGGGAGCACGGGTTGTATTCGACACCGCAGAGTCAGGTCTCTCAGGAAGTCATACCCGCAAGATTTCTACATAGAAATCCTCTGCGTTATACTATTTTTTTGTAAAAATTCTCTTGGAGAATTATTAATAATAATTTATAATAATAATAATAATAATATTGTTATTATTATTGAAATAATTCAATTATACAATCTACCCGTATAGCGATACTACGTACGTAGGGCCCTGAATCCCCGATAGAGCATGACCATGGGTTTGTCGTGGATGCGACATGGCAGACGTGAGGCGATTGTAAGGGCCCTCATTTGGCAACCTTCTAAGGCCCTTGTCGAAAAAGCGTGGCGGTATATTCAGGGGCCCTATTGGGCTTCCAGTCAAGGGCCCGAAGTAAGTTAGGGAAAACCGATCGGGGCCTAGTCGGGGTCTCAATCAAATTCAGGCACGGGGACTAAAAAAATGAATACGAGGGAATATAATTTCGAAAAAATTCGGAAAAATCCGAATTTTTGTATAAAAATTATTCAGACCTTCCTTCTATTTTTTATCTCACTTTTTCGAAAAAAAATTTTTTTTTTCAATAATTTCCGCTTTCATTATTTTTTTGTTTTTTTTTCAAATTCAGAAGTTCTTTGGACACCTTTAAAAGTTTTTAGAATGGTGTTACGAGAAATAAGGCTAGTTGAAAAATAGAAAATTTTTTTCAAATGGAAAAAAAAATAGAAATAATAAAAACACCACTTTGAAAAAATTTAAGGATTTACAAAATATGTCTAAGTTTTATAATGACATGAAAAAAAAATCAAAAATTGTAATAATCGAGAAATGTTCAATTTTTTCTAAAAATCTAAAAAAAACGATGAAGATGGATTTCAATAATTTTTTTTGAAAAAGTACATTATAAAACGAAAATTTTGAAAAAAAGGTTCCGATAAGTCAGATTTTGAAAAAGTTATAGTTATTCCAAAAAAACTCGTTTTTTTTCAAAAATTCACAACTTTTTTTGGTTGGGTAAAAAAATATGAAAAAATTCCAAGAAACGTTTTTTATAGGCTAGAAAATCACTTTCAGCCAAATCGAAAGGGGTCAGGTTCAGAAGTAGTCAATTTGGCGTGGAATGCCCCATACACATCGACATAAATGCAGGATGTGGCGCTCGCAGCGCTCGAAGCGTCCAAGCATATGCAGCCTTGGACGTTTGTGCGCTTTTAGCACGTATGCATAGATCTTGGAGTGAAAAGACATTCTCCGCCTACTTCTTCTCGTTATACATTTATGGACCTCCTAGAAACTTCGAAAAAAATACGAATATTTTTCGACTCTCGGAACGACCATATCTAAGGGGCTGAAAATTCGAAAAAAATCTGGCTTGGAGCGAAAAGACATTTCATGCATATTCCGTGCCGTTATACGTTCAGGGACTCCCTAGAAACTTAAAAAAAAAAAATGTTTTCCGACTCCCGGAACGACCCTATTTAAGGGGGTGAGCATTTGAAAAAAAACCTATCTTGGAGCGAAAAGACATTCCCCGCCTATTTCTTTTCGTTATGCGTTCAGGAACCTCCTGGGAAGTTTGAAAAAAATATTAATATTATTTGACTCTTGGAACAACCCTATTTAAGGGGGTGAACGATTGAAAAAAATCTATCTAGATCATCGAGATATAAAAGCCGCATTCCTTTTCGATGCTAACGCGCTGTCGACGCGCGTAACGTACGAGCGCGTAAGCTTCCAAAACTAGAGCAGGGAAGATTCTACAGGCCCGTAGTAAAAAACTCCATCCGTCGCCATTGAAAAATCCCCATTCATTCCCCATTGCCAAAATAACCAATGGAGATGAATGCCGAATTGCCTAAGGGAATTCTCGCCATTGAATTCCACATTTGAAACGGAATGGGGATTATCTAATGGGGATTCAATGGAGACAATCCCCTTAGGCAATTCGGCATTCATCCCCATTGGTTATTTTGGCAATGGGGAATGAATGGGGATTTTTCAATGGCGATGAATGGAGTTTTTACTATACGAAAGAATCTCCATTGCTGTTCACCACTCATTCCCCATTGCCCACAAAACCAATGGATATGAATGCCGAATTTTCTAAGGACATTTTCGCCATTGAATTCCCCATTTGAAACGGAATGAGGATTATCCCATGGGGATTTAATGGAGACAATCTCCCTAGTTAATTTGCCATTCACCTCCATTGGTTTTTGTGGGCAATGGGGAATACATGGGATCATCAATGGAGATTCTTTCATATGATTGCTATATATACATGGAATTACGCATTAAATAATCAAATGATGTAAGTTATCAGTAAGTAAGGTTAATCATAATGCTAATATTAGCATAACGACCAATAATTATATACGCATTATATATATTATTACATTTAATAGAAATTATTGAAGCTCAGAATTGAGAAAATAGATTGTAAGTGTATTCAGATGACGATTGATAATGAAAGTATATACGTTTCTCCTCTCACAAATCGGGTTGAGAAGGAATGATAAAATTATGTGTATATGTTAAAAATAAACGGTTTTAAAAATTATTTATCCCAAACGTACGCGTACTTGATGAGCAGTATATAATATATTTTTTTTTAATTACTTTCGAATAATTTCCGAGCTTATGCTAATATTAATTGACCATCGATATAATCATCAGCATTTATTACAATTGAAGAAAATATTTGATTCATATATGAGAATCAGCGACATCTACTCTTACTTAATTTTATTAATTCACCGCCGTTTGAGAAATATCGCATTCGGAAAAATTCTCATCGATCGATGGTTTCAATTGTTCAGCATTGAACCTCGAATATGGATTGCAACATCGTTAACGAATGCTGCTCATCATTCGATCAGTCATCAATGAAGTGACATTATTGATAAATGTTGATCATTGTATAATTCGTAGTTACTTATTATTCAATGGGTATCCTTGGTAAATGCTGATCATTTCATCGTTAGCCGCATTTGGGTTCCAATGAACATCTGTGGGAAATGCTGATCTTTCAGTTCATCCGCATTGACTTTCCAATGCACATCATTGGGTAAAGCGGATCATTTCGTTCATCAGCATTTACCTTTCCATGGACACCATTGGGCAATGCTGATCGCTCGATACATCCGCATTGGCTTTCCAATGAGCATAATTGAGTAATGATGATCATTCGATTCATCCGCATTGGCTTTCCAATGAGCATCATTGAGTAATGATGATCGTTCGATTCATCCGCATTGGCTTTCCAATGAGCATCATTGAGTAATGATGATCATTCGATTCATCCGCATTTGATGTTCAATGGATACCCATTCACTGATCAATGGTCAGCCCTGTACGCCATTGACAAATGGGGAAATCTCAATGGGTCCCCATTCATTGTCCAATGGAGTCGTATGAGGACCATTAGTTGCCATTGGCGATTCAATGGAGTTTTTTTTACTACGGGGGATGTCGCGGTGCGCTTTAAACGCGGTAAGCGCGAGAGTCGCGCTTACCGCCCTCAAAGCGTCCAAGCGAATGCAACTATAGTCTCGCGCGAGAGCCTCGGCGGCTGCCGCTAATTCAAGCATTCTGGTTGGTTCATGCCAGCATTACATCCAGCCAATCAAACCTGGTTCTTCGAAAAGTCTGTGCGTGATTCAGAAAAGACCGGTCAATGGATCGAGGTCTAACTAGTCTCATTTTGTTCGCAACGAATTCCCATCCGGGATGAGTGCGGCACATTTCTATTTAAACTTAATGGAAGTAAGAATTTTAAGGTTGACTGTCATCGGAGGAGCAAAATTAACTGAATAATTATAAAACTGCTACGTCCCTTTGAAATGGAGGCTTTAAAAAAAATGTGCCGCACTCATTCCGGATGGGAATTCGCTCCGAAGGAAATCAGACTAGTTAGACCTCGATCCGTCGACCGGTCTTTTCTGAATTACGCGCAGACTGAAAAAACTCAAAACACTGCGCATCAGGGTGACGGTGGACCTTCAGGGTTTTCTTTGATCTGAAAGAAAGCTTGAAGAACGCAGAAGAATATAACCTATTGGTTATATTTCTACGCAGAGTTGGAAAAAAGATCTTGCAGTTTTGCCACTGCAAGTTCTCAACTGACTCGACCCTCTTAAACAAAATTGAAACTAATGTTGTTAGTTTTTATTTTAATTAGCTGAGGTGGATCTGGATGAAAAAGTTGTTGTGTAGTGTCGAAACAAATGTAAAATATTGTAAAATGTAAATTCAGGAACATATATTTTGACGCCGTCTTTGCAAAACCAATTTTTTTCATAATTAAATGACTAATTTGTAAACTATAAATATGACAAATATTTTCAAGTAAATTCAGATTCTAATTAAAATCGCCCTAAAATTGCGAATTTGACTTTATGGAAATTGGAAAACAATGTATTTGCGGATTAATTTAAAAAAAAATATTTTTTTCGCAATATTATCATTGATAATAATTTTTCTCTTTAGGGGGCGTCTATTAATTACGTGAGGCGTTTGGGGGGGGGGGGGGTGGGGGGCGGTCGAGCCGAATCTCACCAAATCTCACATGGGGGGAGGGGGGTCTCGGCAAATATCACGAAATTTTTTCAAGAGTAGTAAAAAATTTCTTAACACTAGTAAATGGGGTATTCCAGGGGTAGCGGGACAGGTTTTGGTCGCGGGTCTCAAAATTTTTCGTTCATTAATTTATCGTCTTCTTATATCATATGAAAACATTTTCATGTGGTTATAGACCCCAATTGAGTCTGGGTTTTTGTTGACTTCTAATCGAAAAATAAAAAAACGAAATATGTCACGTACCTTTATGTATTTTATGTGTGCCTCTTCAGTGTCAATACAGCAAAATTAAAATCTGACGAGTGCTTTTTAACTGAAAAGAGCTCTCTTTTCATCAAAGCAAATGGAATATTAAGCCAATATGTAAAACAAAATTGACAGCCAAAAAAAAATGAGAAAAAAACCGTTGATATTTTTTTTCGGCCCTTAGGGTCGACTGAATTTTATCAAAAATTTTACTGAACATTGTTCAACATGGTACAAACGTACGGTAAATTTTTCAGCTTGCCTTTATTTTTTGTTCACTGGCAATAAAATTGATAATTTTTGTCTTGAACGAGTTCCGATGGAAAGGAAGCGTCGAGTTTTACGGAGTAACTGCACATTTAATTCCCAGTGAACAAAGAAAAAAGGCAAGCTGAAAAATTTACCGAACGTTTCTCACGTATTGAACCATGTTTAGTAAAATTTTTGATAAAATTTAGTAGACCCTTAGGGCAAGAAAAAAAAACTTTTTTTTCTCAGTTTTTTGGCTGTCAATTTTTTTTTACAAATCGGATTAATATTCCATTTGCTTTATTGAAACGAGCGCTTTTTTCCAGTTAAAAAGCACTGATGAGATTTTAATTTTGCTTTATTGAAGCTTAAGAGACACATAATTGAAGGTACGTTAAATATTTTATTTTTTTGTTTTTCGCTAGAACTCAACAAAATCCCAGCCTCGATTAGGGAGCATAACGACATGAAAATGTTTTCATATGATATAAGAAGACGATATATTGATGGACAAAAAATTTTGAGGGCAAAACCGGTCCCGCTACCCGTGGAATACCCCAAATACTAGTCTTAAATAAAAAAATAAGCCAATTATGTTTTTTTTTTAAATAAATACAACGCAATCAAGTACAGATTAACATATTTACTAGACTGTATCAAAAAAAATCGATAATTTTTATTTTAGCATTATACAATCTTGACCTGTACTTGGACATAAAAAAATAATACTCGCGAAAGATGGGGCTGGTTCTTCAAGATTTAGAGGTATCTCATCGGACTTTTGTCTTTTTTATTACGTCAATACGTAAATAACGAATTTGCATGAATGAAACATACATTTTTTTATTTTAAAATGATGAATATATTCAAAACTTATGTATAAATACTGCAGATAGGGCGTTCCATCCCAAATCGGACAGTTTGAAAATCTTTTTTTTTATTTCCTCAATTTTTTAATATTTTTTAGTTCTCATCAAAAGCACTTGCTGTTGAATTTCGAGATTTTTTTGATAACCCGTTCAAAAGATATTAAACTAACGAAACACCCGCTTTTTTAAATTTTGGTCATAACTTCTCTAATAATGATCCAAATTAAAAGTTTTATTTTTCAAATTTTTTGTTTTTTTATGGCATTTTTAGAAAAAAATACAACGAAAATGCTCGACGTATTTTTTAATGAGTTTTTTGAATTTTCAATTTTAAATCGCGTTTTCAAAAGTGAGTTTCATTTTTGATTTTTTTTTTTTTAGTTTTTTGTTTCAAACATCTATATATTCGACAATTTTTAAGACTAGTCCGAGCGTAGAATTTCCATAACAACTTTTTTTCGATTTTTGAAAATCAAAAAATTTTTTTTTATAAATTATTATGAATACCAATTTTTGTTACAGTATAGTATTTTTGTCAATATTAAGAATTTATTTTGACACTTTTTTTATTGTTAATAGGTTCTTAAAATTAATAATTAATCGTTAAGTCTGTTTATGAACAATAATAACAACAGTTTAGATTTATTCACGTATTTTTTTGAAAACCTTACATAAACGATTATTTCCTGAATTAGAATATTCCTTTGCCAATACGTTTCCGTTGCTCATTGAAATTATTGAATGAAATTTTTGTGTCTCCCTGTGATTGACTTCACAGTATTGTATCGCAAATAAAATCTTTCTTTTGCATCTAAATAAAGTTTCTCAGGTGAAAATTTGACAGCAACATTTCGTACACTATTTAGATTCAATGCCTACTCATACAATTCTTGAATTGTTGTTATTTGCTCATCGATTAATTATTCATTTCAAGAATCTGATAACAATGAAAAAGTGTCAAAATCAATTCGAAATGATTGAAAATATACTATACAATAACAAAAATCGGTATTCATAATAATTAATGAAGAAAAACAAATTCAATTTTCTATAATCGAAAAAATTAGATGGTAGTTATGGAAATCCTACGCTCGGCCTAGTCTTAAAAATTGTTGAATAGATAGATACTTAAAACAAAAAATTTTTTTAAAAATCAAAAATGACACTCACTTTTAAGAACGCGATTTAAAGTTTAGAACTCAAAAAACTTATTCAAAAGATGTCAAGTATATTTGTTGTATTTTTTTTCTGGAAAGGCCATTAAAAAACAAAAATTTTGAAAAAAAATGTTAATTTGGACCATTATTAAAGAAGTTATGATGAAATTACCAAAAAAGAGCGGTTCTTTTTGTTAATTTAATATCTGTTGAACGGGTAATCAAAAAAAATCAAAAAATGTAATAGCAAGTGCTTTTGATGGGAACTAAAAAATATAAAAAAAATGAGGAAATAAAAAAAAAGTTTTTCAAACTGTCTGATTTGGGATGGAACCCCCTATATTAAGTATTTATACATAAGTTTGGAATATATTTATCATTTTAAAATAAAAAAATGTATGTTTCATTCATTCAAATTCGTTATTTACGTATTAACGAAATAAAAAAGACAAAAGTCCGATGAGATACCTCTAAATCTTGAAGGACCGGCCCCATCTTTGATGAGAATTATTTTTTTATGTTCAAGCATAGATCAAGATTGTATAAAGCTAATAAAAAAATTATCGATTTTTTTTTATACAGTCTAATATTTACACTAAAAATACGTATTTTGAAAAATCTCACGTGAGATTAGGGGAGGGGGGGGGGTTGAGCCAAATCTCACGAAATCTCACCAGGAAGGCGGGAGGGGGGGGGAGCGGGGTCGAAAAATCGCCTCAGGTAAGTAATGGACGCCCCCTCATCAATTAGAAATTCTTTGATGCAAATTCATCCAAGTTCGCGGTAATTTTTTTTTTTAACATATGAAGAGAATTTTGAAATTTTGCATAATTTAATATATACTTTTATAAGTTTCAATTTCTATAATTTTTTATTCTGAAATGTCTAATTTCATTATTTGAAATGATTAAAATACACAAAGAGTTATTTTTTTGATTCAAGATTTATAGATCAATTTGGATCGATATGGTAATTGCCAAAATTTATAATCGATAATGTAGATGGACAAAGACTCACCAGGCCATCGCAGGCTGAAAGTGCAACGAGGGAATTCACGTGACCCCGAATGAATCCACGATAATGACACTTGGTCGTGCCGTTCCTGGCCGACGTGCGCTCGTGAATTTCCCGCTTTCGTCTCTCGATTATCATACCAGGTCCAATGAAATTTCTAACGCCCCTCAGCTGTACATGATACTCGTTACCGGCAATCTCGAGCCTATAGTGCAATCTCTCATCGTCGCGCGTATGATGATGGGTCACGTTGTGACTAATAAGATCACCGTTGTCCCTCACTTTCCGTGGTATCACGATCTGGTGATTTGATTTACCGCGATTATCCTGTTTGCTGTAGATTCCTTAAATCATTGGCAAAAAACACACAAACACATAAGCATCCTAACGAGATATTAAAATAAAATCATGTTATCAGAATTTGCCTTATTAACCGTTCAATCGAATTATTTGATAAAAATTGGAAAATTAAAAAAAATGATTAAAAATTAATATTTTATTACAGGGCCAAGTTTGTATGATTAACTGAATTAATTAATTAATATTCTTTCATCGAAAATAAATAATTTAAAAATCAAAACGAAGTATTGAGAATTATAATTGCATTAAAAAGCAGAATTTTAACAATGGGTAAAAGGAGAGGGGCGAATTCCCAGTGAGAGGGAAGAGGGGTAAATTTATTTAAGAGGGGTCGGAGATAATAATAATAATAACTGGAAAAAAAGCTATGTTTAAGAAGAATTATATTGAATAATTGAAATCAGGATTTATATTAAAATGCAATACGCCTCAGGTCATATGATTCTTACAATAATTATTTATTAGAAGCACATAAAAACTATATATATAAAGGGTTTTTCAAATAAAAAGAAACGTAATAAGATTTTAAATAAAACGATTATAATTATGCGGATAGTGACTGTACTCACAAAAAATACTTTACAATGATATCAAGTTTATACTATAGTCCTCTCGGAGAAAGGACTGTAGTAACGGCTTCTTACGAAGATTCGCACCTTTCGGTGGAGATATACCTTTCAGTATATTGATACCTTTCGGTGTCGTGAGACCTTTTGGTGTCTTGAGACCTTTCGGTGTCTGATACTTTTCAGCATCTGTCTCATATTTTAGAGACGGGAGTTCTCTAACCATGCTCTTGCTTGCTAATTTATTCCTTCTCAACTACCTATTCGCTTGCGAGAGAGCTGGGAACGCCGATTGGCCCTCTCGCGGTGAAACGTGGAACCCGCGCGCTCGCTATTTACACGGGACTCTATATCCGCGCGTCGTACGTAAGTATAAGTGTTTTACATTAAAAGTGTGCGTTTCGTCGTGGGAGTAATATAGAATCATGATAATTAAAATAATTAATTAAACAAATTAATGAATGTGAAAGTGCCCGTTGAATTATAATTCGTAAAGCTAACTTAAAATTAAATAAAATTCGATGGGTTTATAATAACGCGTATATAACTATCGCGCTCGCGTATAAATAATCATGAATGATAAAATTGTACGTAGATTAATTTGAACGTGTAGTGTGTTTTAGGATGTTAATTGTATTTAATTAAACTAATTAAATATTTTGCCGTTTTTGTTTTGTTCCGTGTATCTGTATCTGTAAATTCGAATCACTGGACTAAGATTTCTGGATTAACTTTTTGTCGTCAAATTTCTGTCAGAATTATGTTCATTTCATAATAATCATAAAATGTGGCATTTTACGCGAAGTTCGGTTGTATTCGATAAGTGATCCCATTTTGCCCCACAATCGCGAGGAGGCAATTATTCGTATTCGCCCACGAGCATTCTCTCCCTCTCTCTCTGTCTCTTATACTTAATTGTTTTATTATGACGTTCCATGCAGATGGGAGAGATGAGATTTAACATAGACTCTTGGTACATTTGGTGTAAAGCACGTCTGCGTCACACCCCCGGGTAAAACGGGTGCCGTTTTACACGACAATAAGTTATTATATCCCATTAAATCGGACGCGATGCGATTAGACGGAGATTTATAATGATGCAAAAAGACGATTTTTCATTGCGCTTCGACAAGACAATGCATCGTTAGTACGGAATAAGAAGATTCGCATGAGGAACACCAGGGACAAATGTGACATGCGTTAAACTCGACACTGTAATCATTTGAAAAACAATTTTTTCATTTTTTCCCCATCAATTTATTGGTTTACAAATTTATTAATTTACTAATTGATTAACTTATTAATTTAATTATTTACAGGTGTATTAATTTAGTAATTGATTAATTTATCAGTTTTATTATTTATAAATGTATTAATTTGTTCATTTATTTATCAGAAAATAGGGATCTGGTGGAAACCCATCGGTTGAAAAATTGTTATGGACATTCAATTTTATATTAAAACAGTTTTTTTTTCAATCCACTTTTAAAAAAAAAATTTTATATAAATTGTCATATGTGAAAGTGGATCGAATAATATTGCACTGAGTACCATCGTTATTGGCAAAATGCAACTTTTTCCGCGCATACTGATTGAGTGATTGAATTCTGACAAAAATACAATCGGCTAGAGAACTTCTAATCTATACCATACGTGTTATGTGTATATGTAAACGAATCCCTTTCTCCTTCTCTCAATCTTCGATACTTCTATCTCTATTGCACGGTTATTTAATATACACACATATATATATATTTGTATTATAATCGTGGAACGTAAAATGTGCATGCGGGTAAAAATAAAATATGTCGAAAGAACGTTCTCGTCTCTCCCATTTCGTAGGTATCACATCCGGCTTGCAATTGTAGCAGGCCTATTATGAATACACGAATAGACATATGCATACTATATATGGGGGATCCCACGTCAAATCGACCACTTTTGAACCCGAGCCCTTTCGATTTGGCTAAAACTTTTATATTTTTTTTACCCTTTCAAGAACATTTTTCAGAATTTTTTTAAATTTTTTCATCCAACCGATAAAAATTTATGAATTTTTCAGAAAAATTAGCAGTTTATTTCTCAATAATCTATAACGTTTTCAAAAATTGACTTATCGGGACGTTTTTTTTTGATAATTTTTGTTTTTAAATGTATTAATTTTCAGGAAAAAATAGAAAAAAATTATTCGGGCCGATCTTCAACGTTTTTTTTTAAACTAACTTCCCGATGAGCTAGAGACTTGAAATTTTGAACGTAGCTCAGAATTTGGATGACAATGCAAGAAAATGTTTTAAAAAATTGTAATTGTGATTATAATTTTTTTAAAAATAATTTAATTATTTTCTCAATAAAAACTGGTACAGGAACGGTTACCATAGCAACGGTTTGGGTTTTTGTTTTTGCTATATTTTCTTGATAACCCACATCTGGCTGACAGATGAAAACATCAATTCTTCAATTCCTGTAAGGAAATCGTTATCGAATCTCAAGTCTCTTATAGTCTTTATTGAGTAAAGTTTCTTATGGTAAACGAGACAGCGACCCAACGCAAGCGACGCTTGGAAAAACAAAGTATTAAAAAAAAATTTCACTCACACAATTCTAAAAATCAGAAAGTAAATTAAACAAATAAATTTGTTTTTAAAATACCACGTGTTTAAAACGGACTAAAAAGTATAAAATAATTTGCCTAGGCTTCATGCAGAATTTAACAACTTACACATTTCTAACCACTTACAGATTGTCCTGAAAATTTGTCATTGCACATTTTTAATAGTTGTTAAAATAAATGTGAGATTTAAAACCAAAAACGTGGGGCGCATGCAACAGATAATTAATGCATTAATAGTTCAGCTGTCAATTAGTATTGCACCACAAATAATGTGAACTGATAAATAAGTTCTCTCATTGATAGCGATGATGTATTCCATGCGCCCCACGTTTTTCGTTTTAAATCTCACATTTATTTTAATAGCTATTAAAAATGTGCAATGACAAATTTTCAGGACAATCTGTAAGTGGTTAGAAATGTGTATGTTGTTTAATTCTGCATGAAGCCTAGTAAAATTATTTTATACTTTTTGGTCCGTTTTATTTGGATAGAAACTTTGACATTTTCTGCAAATTCTCTGAAATTTTCAGAGTGGGATTTTATCGTTTTCTATTTTTGTTTTCCAATTCAAAAAAATTATTTTTTTTAACGCAGCTGATTTCTTATAATACCACTTTGGAGATTTTTCAGGATGTTGAGAGAACTTCTATTATGATGATCTTCTAAAAACCCCAGAGTGGTATTATGAGAAATAAGCTAAGTTAAAAAATAATTTTATATCACTCAGTACAATAATGGACGCTTTTACGTTCGCAAGCGGACGTGGAAACGTCCATATTGTACCTCGTGATATAAAATATTGTACATCACTCGTCAGAAAATGTTTTACGTACTCGTAATGTAATGTACTATTTTTTAATTGAAAAAAAAATAGAAAACGGAAAAATCCCACTCCGAAAATTTCAAAGAGTTTGCAGAAAAATGTCAAAATTTCTATAAAAAAAAAAAAGAAAACAAAAATTCAAAATGACAATCATCGAGCAATTTTTGTTTTTTTCCGAAAATTCGAAAAAAAACGTTGGAGATCGGTCGAAATAATTTTTTTCTATTTTTCTCTGAAAAGTACATTTAAAAACAAAAGTTTTCAAAAAAAAAACGTCCTGATAAGTCAATTTTTGAAAAAGATATAGCTATTTGAAACATAAAGCGCCAATTTTTCTGAAAAATTCATAACTTTTTATCGGTTGGGTGAAAAAATTTGAAAAAATTCTGAAACATGTTTTTGAAAAGGTAGAAGAAGATAAAAAAGTTTCAACCAAATCAAAAGCGGTCGGGTTCAAAACTGGTCGATATGGCGTTGAATGTCCCTTATATATATGTATACATATATTTATGTTCAGGTGTACATAAATATAGAAACTAAGCGGGATTTGAAACTGGTTAAATAACGAACTAAAATCATATCGATACAAAACCTCATTCAAAGGCATTCCTATTCCTGTACAAATCCAATTATCCAAGCAGAATTAGTTCAGTGCAATGAAAATTGCCGAGTAATTAATTGGCAATTTATTGGCTCGTTGATTTTTGCATTGTCAAATTACATAACAATTACATAACAATTGAATTACCGATCAACTATTTTTTTGAGCACTGTTTTTTCCAGGCAAATTTATAATGCTTAAAATGAAATTCTCGAATAAACCTGGAGGGTGGAATTTATCTGTTTACGGTAAGGTCATCAGAAAAATCTGATAACCTAGAACCATGCCCTCTAGTGACAAAGCTATGTTTCAAAAATATTATCGGCAAAGATATACGTATGCATATATACGGGGTACCAACAGATGTGGGGAGTTACATGAACGGGAAGAAGTATAAAAAAAAAAGGAACCATCGGATGCAGTGATGATTTTTCAATATTTTGCCGGACCGCTTGCGCACATAAATATATGCATAGGGGCGGATGTGGCACGTAGGTCCAGCGGGGTACAGAGAACCAGCCTCATAGAATCAATATCAGTAGCACGGCACATTTAAAGCATATAAAAAAAGCGATTATACTTTCCGGCTCCGGACCGGTTTAGCTCAATGAGCACATTTACAGCTCTACCGCTTATGTCTCTAGCAGAAGTTGATCTCTACTATAATACAACCCTACCATAAAATCACTGTTAATTAACAAATCCACCGAACAACATATCTACCAAACAAAGGCGTTCCAATAACCTTATCATTTGATAAGGTTGTCAAATTCGGGTGTAAATGTCATAGCAAGCTTGCCAGAATCAATCTCCACCAAATAATAGCTCTCTCGAATGATATTTCTACCATAAAACAAGTCTTGCAGTAACAGTAAAAGCTCCCCTAACATCTCTATCACAAAATCGCTCCACCACACGACAGCTTGCTCCCATTTTACAAGTCTCCGGGTCTTTAATCCTGCGATAATCTACTTACCGACTGCAGGGCGACTGTGTTGTTTCATCCGGGTGAGCTCCAATGTCGATAAGTGGTCAGCCGAATTGACAAGCCGGAGACTTGTAATCTGGTAGGCTTGCCAAATGGGAGAGCTGTCAAATGGTAGAGATGTTACCGGGTAATTGTTTACTTGGAGATTTGTTTTGTGGGAGAGATATTGTTTGAGACAGTTCTTAATTGGTAGAGATTTAAGGTTGTTGCGCGGTCGAGTCGTCGGGGGTGAAGTACGAGGGGGGCGCCCTATGCTTAAACATGGGACTGCTGGTTTGTTACCAACTGTTCGTCGTTAAACGATCGTCATATTTAATGTACGTTTTCGAGAGAAAAATTCACAGCGCTTCATAAGACTATGCATTTTTGACTAAGTGATGATTACAGGAAATGTTTTCATCACTTTGCGGAATTATTTTCGATAATTTTGCATGGCTCAATGAAAGTGAGGTGAATTGGCAACGTCGTAAATCGTGGTATATAATAATGCTTGGGTTGGCAGCAGTATCGCGAAGCTAGAGAAATGTACGAGTCCCGTTCCTAACCTCAAAATCGACTTGCAATTGTTTCAAACTGTCTTTTTCTCGATATTTCTCGAAATTCATCATCATAAAATAAATTACAAACAAGTGATAATTGCTAATGAAATGAATAAAAATACATAATATCCCTTTTTAATGCATGTGTCTGCATGATATTCATGGCCCTATGCATAATTACCAAATATCGGTAACATAGGAAGCGCTTGTGCCGTTTACGCTGTCACCATGTTTCCAGGCCTGATATATGGTGTACTCGATTATTGAGCAAATTTGCAATTATAAACATGAATAATTTTGAAACGGTGCTGTGAATTATAATTTCCAAGGCGCCAATAGTTACTCAGATATTCCATCGACCTGTACCTATTTTTTTTTCAAATTCCGTAGCATCATTTTTTTAGCAGACATATGTAATAAATATACTGAAAAATGTTCGGAACATTTCCACAAGCGTAATGTGATAAGCACACTAAATACTCCGACTTTCGGAATTTTTTTCTGAATAACGGTATTGTGGATCGTTTCGAAATTTCACATGCTGATTCGTAAAGGGATTATGAATATCCACAAAAAATTTCAGCTCGGTGACATCATATCGTCCTAACCCCACAACAACCTTAATCTGGTAGGCTTCTTATTCAGTAGGATTATTAAAACGATTTTGTCAAAGACGTTATACGATTGACTTGTAAATCGATAGCGGCAGCAGTAGCGGTTCGGTAGCGGCAATTTAATGGCAATGTAACTGAGTGTAACCGAATGTAACAAGTAATGTTGACTAGATGTTACATGTAAGTTCCACGTTAGTTCTGATTTCCCACTCATAAGTACTACAGGTTACGTACCGTCGAAAACAACCGTCATATTGCAGTTATGTGTTGCTGTCCGAAACATAGTCCTGTACCAGCAATGTAACGGCAATGTAACCGAATCTAACACAAGTAATGTTAACTAGATGTTACATGTAAGTTCCAGGTTACCCGAGTCGAAATTTTTGACCTCCCTTCAACACCCGAGGCTCCGTCACAAGATTAGGGGAGTATCGGGCATCGAAGCGAGGGTACAGCGTATAGATGAGGGATATGTCAGGGCCTCGGTAAAGCCTCAAAAAGTCTCGAAAGTAGACTTTTTCCCCAAAGGAGGCCCATGAGGGTACGAATAGAACCTCCGAAACCTCGCTTGGGCCTATTTTAGCCCTGCTGCAAGGCCTCCGGAACCTCGCTTGAGCCTCTTCCAGCTCTCCCTCAAAACCTCCTAGGCCTCCTTTAAGCCTATTCCAGCTCTCACCCAAAACCTCCTGGGCCTTCTTTAGGCCTATTGCGGCTCTCTCGCAAATCCTCCTGGCTCTCCTTTCGGCCTGCTGCGAATGCACCGTAGACCCTCCAGGGCCTCAGACCCTCCAACCAATGGTACACGGAGTAGGGATAAGTAACGGGAATATATATATATGAATGTTTCACATATGTAGGGATAGTATCATTTATTTATGTTATATCACGTTCAACATTATTACAAATTAAACTTACTGAAAATGGACAGAAAGAAAACCAATTTTTTTTTTAGTATCAACTATAATTAATGCGATAAGGCTTACTAGGAATTGCAATTTATAATATCTCTTAAATATATATTTGAACGTAACAACATATTAATTTTTTTAAAAATATATTTTTTCTTTTCTACCTCGTCAGGTGTACTACTTGCCTCCTCTTCTCGCACTAGTGTCGAACGGTTGTTGAACGGGGAAGTATGCATCAGAAGATTGCACGTCTTCCCATACCCGACGATCCTTTGAAGTTTCCTCTGCAAGTACCATCCACGCAGCAATACAAGCCACTTTTTCGGCTTTTTGCACACCTTTCATCTTTTTTTTCATTGATGATTGCAGTGGTGAAAATTTTCGCTTGCGGACCCGCTATCTCGCCTGTAAGCGCATTGGCGGGAGATATTTTTTACAGCTCGTCACGATTATCTGAAATATATAATCCACCACGTGTTCACAAGGGTTCAGTTTGCTAGGTTTACTTAAGTTGACTACCAGCGTTTCGACTTTTTTCTTACCAATTATTGAACAATGACGTAGTAGCAGGAACGCTTGTTCGTCTACGAGTCCACCCACGTGATTCTCGTTCGATCACAGACAACGCAATGATTTTTCGGAATTTGAATAAGTTCCAAAGCGTCATACAAGTTTTCGAGTCTCGACCACCTTTTTTCTTTGGATCTTTTTCTGGGTTTTGACAAACCACAAGGGCGCACAAGTCTCTTCACTTTCGTGCTCATCGTCGAATTGTTTTTTCTTATTATCAACGATTGATTATCCTCAACTATAAAATATCCAATCGAACATGAAAAAATATGAAAAACTATACGTGCGCTCGAGACAAGAGACTACACGAGACTGTTGCCGGGATGGCGGGAAGTCGTAACGTGCTCAAGCAAGCAGAGACGCGCACTCACACAGAAAGAAAAGGGCACAGGCACATACACACAGACACAGAATTCGCACGCTAGTGAACGACGCACAACATCACTTTGTCGCCTTTGCGGCAATGCCACAAAAACACTACGAGCATCAACACACAATGGGTTACCGATGAGGCCTCTGAGGGTGAACCGAGGGGTTTGGACCGAAAAACGATAGTTATGATTTCCCACTCATAAGTACTATAGGTTATGTAACATCGAGTGCAACCGTTATATTGCAGTTATGTGTTGCTGTCCGAAACACAGTCCTGTACCGGCAATGTAACCGAATCTAACACAAGCGATGTTAACTAGGTGTTACATGTTAGTTACATGTAAGTTACAATTTTCTACTCACAATCAGTAATTTATATTATATTGCAGTTATATTACTGCAATATTGCAGTGATTGCGTCACCAAAATATGTAGTCTTTAGTCTATAGCAATCTATAGGACTGCGTGACCACTGGACGTGGGTAATGTACCAATAATTGTATTGTTAATCGGGGATGCCGACATCGATAATACACTGAACTTTATCGGTTCCCGGTGGCCGTTTCGCTGGCACGAAAGCTCGGCGACGGATCTCGCCACCTGGCGGATCTCGGACGAAGTACCGTGTTTCATAACATTTACATGACCTGCCTATTACCAATGTTATGCGTACATTGTTATAGCCATGTTACATAATGGATACACGTTTTGGTAACGTTACTGTAACGTCACTACGGTTCATAGCATATATGTAATGTCAAGATAACAAAATATATTTCGCTATATGCATGTTATGCAATCGTTACAAATGCGAGTTATGGAACTGCAATATAGTAAAGTTCCATAACATTTACATTACCTGTCTGTTTCCAATGTTATACGAATCTTGCTATAGCCATCTTACATTACGGTTATACGTTTTGGTAATGCGACTGTAACGTCACATCGGTACATAGCACGTACATAACGTGAAGATAACAAATGTAACATAAACATGTTACTTCCATGCTACATAGCGGTTACGTAACATAAGTGTAACATCGGTTATGTTACCTGTAACTTCCTGGTTACATTACTGTAATAAAACGTGTTTACTGGGATTATACGTTGCTTCAGATTGTCGAACATGTGGGGCGGACCTGAGTGCTCCAATCATTCATATAGCAGACATTTAAAGATATCGCATCGGGTCTAAATTGAGGGAAACCAATTTTTTGGCTCCGGCCTGCGCTCTCTCTCTCTCTCTATCTCTGACTGTATCAGTTTATCACCTCCTATAAACTTGTATGTTTGTATTGAGCAAATTCAATGAGCTATTTCGATGACGATGAAAAACGAGCTGGTAGCAGACTTTTCGATCGTTTGTCAAACGACCTGCACACACGCACGCACATCAATGGTACATGTCACGAGTTTTAAACGATAAATTTGAACGTTTTGATGGAGAATCGCGAGAAATTAAAAAAAAAAATGAAAATTCCGAGTCCATAAACGAGGGTGAATAATATCATTTCGATGCTCGTGACAATCGGCGCCATTTTATCCTTTCCCGTTGAATGTTGAGCCCAAATATCGAAAAATTAGCTTTTTTCGTCACAAGCGAAGTGTATGGATTATACAGGGTGAGGTACATAAAGTGTTACAGAGCAATAGTACTTAAACTATTAATCATATCCAAAAATGTTTCTGATAAAAGTTTCAGTGTTCGAGAAGACCGTTATACTGGACCACCCAATTTTTTTTATCAGTGGAGGCGCTCAAGCTATGTCAAGGTCAACTCCATTTTTTGAAAGGGAACCATGTATTTTTTTCGATGAGATTATTACCGATTTTAAGACGAATTCAGCTACCCAAGGTCGTTCTAGTCACGCAAAGTATGAAAATAGTCGAAAATGATCGAAAAATATCGGAATAATCACTTTCAAAGGATCCATTAACCTTGGTTTGAGTCTACCTACAGAAGATGCTTGAAGTGATGACACTCGACTTGGAAACACTTGTTTGATCCGCTGTTGGTCCTAGGGCATGTATTCCGGAATTCCGAAATTTCGCAATTCCGGAATCTCGGACAGATTTGTCCGATATTTCAATTCCGGAATTGAAACACCTCGATATCGTTATTCCGATAATCATTATCAACCCCTTGACTAGTGAGCCCGCCACATGGCGGGCTGTCAGAAAAAATGCGTTAAATACGAAATTTCTCAGAATTTCAGAACTAAAATCCATACTCGGGGGTTTTTGGGGTTGCTGATTACGAATATATACTCAAAATAGAGAAATTCAAGATCACAGATCCAATATGGCGGCCCGAGAATGCAAAAAGTCATTTGACGAGAGCGAACATTGGTACTCGGGGGTTTTTGAGATCCCTAATTACGAATCCGAACTCAAAATTTTGAAATGTCGGATCCAATATGGCTGACCAAAAATGCAAAAAGTCGTTTGATGTGAGCAAAAATTGGTACTCCGGGGTTTTCGGGGTCGCTGATTAAGAATCTGCACTCCAAATTTAGAAATTGAATACATATTTATTTTTCATTCGCTCTCGTCAAATTACTTTTTGCATTCTTCGTTCGCCATTTTGAATTTCTAAGTTTGGAGTGCAGATTCGTAATCAGCGACCCCTTAAACCCTGCAATACCAAATTGCAAGTTGATAGTAAGAAATAAATTGTCTACCAGTGAAGGGGTTAATACATTACAATTTTACAAAGTGATATTTTGACAATACATTTCTTCCTGAACGCAACCCAACCATGAGGCATAATCAAACTTATAACTATATTTCGGGTGTTTTCCCTACGAGTGTTGAAAGTGACAGAGTATTTTCATGTGCTGGTTACTTTTTCAACCGCATACGAAGCTCGCTCTCAAACAAATCGTTAGATGCATTATTATTTTCGAGAACACACTATCAAGAAGAGCTGTTCTCCTCGCAAAAATGATTATTGCTTGAGTTAGTATAATCAATTTGATCTCAGTTTTTGCCAAATATTAATCCTTTTGTGGTGCTGTTTTTTTAAAGTGTTTTTTCGTACCATATCGTACGTAACATACGTATATTATGCGTTCGTACCTTCTGAAAAAAACTAAACCTAACTAAATGATTGTTGGCAGTATTCTTAAAAATATTTGACTGTTACTATTTAAAGTCTAATGTATCTTAATCGTAAGTTGATTAAAGGATTGATAGGTATAATAAAACTTGTTTGATTAATAAATTTTAACTTTTTCCCAGAATCCAAATACTTTTTTCAGTTCCGGAACCAGTTCCGGAATTCCGATATTGGGTATCCAGTATCGTAACTCAATTCCGAAATTGAAAACCTTCCGATATTACATGCCCTACTCTCAAACAAATCGTTAGATGCTTTATTTTTTTGAGAACACACTATCAAGAAGAGCCGTTCTCCTCGCAAAAATGATTATTGCTTGAGTTAGTAATCAATTTGATCTCAGTTTTTGCCGAATATTAATCCTTTTGTGGTGCTGTTTTTTTAAAGTGTTTTTTCGTACCATAACGTACGTAACACACGTATATAATGTATTCGTACCTTCTGATAAAAACTAAACCTAACTAAATGATTGTTGGCAGTATTCTTAAAAATATTTGACTGTTACTATTTAAAGTCTAATGTATCTCAATCGTAAGTTGGTTAAAGGATTGATAGGTATAATAAAACTTGTTTGATTAATAAATTTTAACTTTTTCTTAGAATCCGAATAATTTTTTCAGTTCTGGAATCAGTTCCGGAATTCCGATATTGGATATCCAGTATCGTAACTCAATTCCGAAATTGAAAACCTTCCAATATTACATGCCCTAGTTGGTCCATATTTTTTTTTAAAGTCGCTTGACTGGGCAAGTTTACGCAAACTTTCTGCATAACGTACTGCCTCGATTACTGGAGGACGTGCCCTTGCATGTTCACGTGGACATGTGGATGCAACGCGACGGTGCACCACCCCATTATGCTCTGTATTCAAGATAAGTCATGAATGAGTTTTTTGGTGAAAAGTGGATAGGACGAGACGGCCCTGTAGCTTGGCCATCTCGTTCGCCAGATCTAACATCACCAGATTCCTTTTTATGGGGTTTTGTCAAAGAACGCATAATGGCGGTAACACCTACCACCTATATAACCTTGTGTTTTAGATCGCTGGATTCGTCTAACAATCGGTAATAATGTTATCGAAAAAAATACATGGTTCGATTTTTTAAAGTAGAGTTGACCTTGACGTAGCTTCTGCGCCTCCACTGATAAAAAAAAATTGGGTGGTCCAGTATGACGGCCTTCTTGAATACTGGAACTGTTGTCTGAAATATTTTTGGATATGATCAATAGTTTGAGTGCTATTGCTCACGATTGGAATAAGTAAAAACACGAGATTTCGAGTATCGTCGATTTTTCACGATTTCCATACTTCTCTAGCGCTGCTAAAAATTATATGAGCATGAATTTTGTGCTATTCTTAAAATCACCGCCCGTTATTTCGATTACAATGTGGAATTTCGGATTTAGATATGAGAAATTGAAGTTGTGGATCCTCAGAATAATGGTTATCCGCGTTTTTTGATGCCCGTGTAGAAATGTTGTAGAGCAACCATGAGTTAATTCTAGCCCTTGATCCGCTCTGCCTGATCTGATTTTCCTGCTCGGGCGCTGACATGGACTCAACCATCCTTCCTCTAAACATGCTGCATTGAAATTATAGTTTTCAATCAGTGCCCTACATGATTAGGATATGAACAATTCCTGAACATATATTGCGAGCTCATAAAAGTGATGTACATATTTTTTTTTCATCCATGCAAGATTTTCGTGCTTTTCACCATATGCGTAGATAGCCGAAAAGTGACTCTTTTCAGACAGCTAAAAGCCTCTTTTTGGCCATCCACGCATATAGCGAAATGACACTCAAATCTCCCATGAGGAAAAAAAAGATCGTGTGCAACACGGGCCAGAGATTCGTCTTTTGTCTCGTGTGGTTGCAGCCCTCGCCTCGCTCGTTGCGGCAAACTTCACCCTGGACAAAAAGACTTATCTCTGGCCCTACCCATACAGGGGTCACCGACGTTCCGAGTACCGCCGACGATTGGCTGTATTGCGGCAACTCGTCGGCACCCAACGATTGGGACCCAGCGTCGGCGAAACGTACGACCAATTGCTTCGCTATCAAGCGGCGAGGAGTCGGCAGCCAATGATCGGATCGCGACTATGACCCGAAGTTGTTACAACTCTCGTTCGATCGGTGGCATCGACGTTAGGCTCGGTAGTTGAGACGTTGTTGGCTATACCACGTTTTATCCGACGCTGGTTAATCGTCGCTCGAGTATATAGTCGGCCAACACTTGCAGCCCAAAGTACAGCCAACGCCGGGCGATGGCATCGGTCGCACGTTTCGCCGACTTGACTTTAGGATACCTGAACCCTTATAACTTAAGGGACCTCTCTCAACTTAATTTCGGAGCCCCTGAACCTTCATAAGTTTTTTGAACTCTTAAAACTTTATTCGAATATACCTGACTCCTCATAACTTAAGTGACCCCTTATAAGTTAACTGACGACCCCTCATAACTTTATTTCCCTACCCCTGACTCCTCGTAGGTTATGTAAAGTCTCAAAACTCAAGGATATGCTTTGCCCCTACAGTCTCAGCAAAAAGTTTTATCCGATTAAAATTTCCGTACTTTGTGATACAATAAAAATTTAAAAAAAGCAGCATTTGGCATGCCATAAACAACCATTATTAATTATAATATTGCCCAAACGTTATTACATCCTAAATTGTGTAACCAAATAATTATTTAACAATTTTTCAGTAAGCTTTTTTTTTCTTACACAAATCCAATGCCTTAATTTTTCTAAATGCATTTTTTTCTGAACATTTTTTCAGAATTTTCTCTATTTTGAAATTCCCATTTTGAAATTTTTAGAATGGCTGTATTCATGTATTTTTTGGCCTAGGGTCTTTGAAACTGTTCAAAGCTGAGGATAAACTTGTGTGCACCAACATATACAAAATTGGAATTTTTTTATTTGTATTTTAGAATATTTTTTATAATATTTCAAAGTAGAGAGAAAATTCTGAAGAAATTCATATGCACTCAGAAAAATTGACGCGTTCGTTTTGTTTAAGAAAAATTTTTTTTTTTCAAACTTACCAAAAAATTGTTGAATAATTATTTGTTTAAACAATTTATTGATAAAAAATTAATAAACCAATTTTTAATAACAATTTATTAATAACTTTTTTTATTGTTCAAGAAGAAATTTATTTATTAGAAACAATTTATTAATAACAAATAAATAAACAAATTTTCAATAACAATTTATTAATTACTTTTCTTATTGTTTAAGAAGAAAAAATTTAAAAAAACTTACCCAAAAATTGTTAAATAATTATTTGTTAATAATTTATTAATAACTTTTGGGCAATTCATTATTCATTATCATTATTTCATTATTGATAATTGTTGTTTATGGCATGGTGAATGTGCTGAATTTTTACAGATTTTTATTGTATCACGAAATACGGAAATTTCAAAACTTAATTCTGGGATTCCTGACCCCTCATAAGCAAAGTGACCCCTCGTTACTTAATTTCGAAGCCGCCCTTATAAGATATGTGACTTCTCATAACTCAATTCCAGGGTTTCTGACCCCTCGAAAGTTATATTTTATATACGTATATATTTTTCAGGCGTATGTTTCAAAAATATGAAATACACTTCCGAATATTATAAGTAGAAGAGCCCTGAGAAAGAGTAGCCTCAAAAGTACCATACCCCGAAAAGGGACAACTACGCCAGGAGTAATCATTGGAAACACCAGTCGTTTTCGCTGGCGGCGTTTTCCTTCGAATCATTTGAAACGATCATCGTCAACCACCAGGGCCGTGATCAGGACCCTTGAAGGGCTGGATTATATTATGCTCATGACTTCCTGATCGTATAATGGCCAAGAAGTTGTTACATCGCCTAACAAGGCCTGTCAACATCGACTGATCATTACCACACATAAACTGGGGGAGGGGGGGGCAAGTCAGGGGCAGAACTTTCTCCCTAAGGAGATTTTTACACGGGCATGTTTCAAAATAATTTTGGGATTGCATTTGCACCCAGAAAATCTCTATTTTTGTGCCGCCGCTATTTACAAAAACGTAGATCGATGTAGAATCGCTTAACGATTCTAAAGATGCTATGCAAAATTTTTGTTGATTCACTGTAAAAAATTTTCGTATTAAATTTAATTAAAAAAATATGAAGTTTTTATGCATATACAATATATTAATTTTAATATACGTTCGTATATTAAAATTCCAATACATAGTATGATTTTTAAAACAGAATCATGAAAAAATATATGAAAATTAATATTGTTATGTAAATTAAAATTTAAAGAAGTTATTTGATTTTTCATATACTTATATTGGAATATTACTGTACACATTGTATATGAAATTTAGTATCCTGTATATGCATAAAAACTTCATATTTTTTTATTAAATTTAATACAAAAATTTCTTACAGTGCAACTAAAATTGTACGCCCGAGATATCCACATTAGGGATATTCGCAAGGGTCAGCTCGACCGAAAGTGCAATGGAAGAGCTTCGCCCTGGAGGAACCGCCTTAATCATCACTGTATAACCTCTGCGCCAGGTAAGTATATTGGGCACGCTCGCCGTCCGGTATATAACACCGTCATACGCCTATTTCGCCTGGGCATAGAGGTCCGAGCGCATGCGACGCATAGTGGTGGATGCGTCAATTAGCACGGCCGCTGAAATTGATTGTAATTTTGGAAAATAAGTGTATTAATTTCCAATAATGTATCTTAAAAATGCAAAAAAGCATATAGAAACCATTTTAATAAACAAGGATTCGAATTTTCAACGTTCATCTTTTAATTTTAATATCCAAATATTAAATTTAAGATGAAATTGTTGATTTTCCAATACCATGTATTTTAATTTCGAGTTCGTTTACTTGTTATTGAAATTCCCTATACTATATATTAAATTTTATTACAATATTGAAAAAAAAATTCAATGGTTGATTGCAATTTTCAATAATGTCTTTGAAAATTGCGAAAAAGTATACAAAAACTATTTTCATATACGAGTATATTAATTTTCAATGCTCACTCTTTTAATTTAAACATACAAATATCAAATTTAAGATGAAATTGTTAGTTTTCCGATACGTTGTATATTAATTTCGATTTCATATACTTGTTTTTGAAATTCAATGTACTTTTGTATATTAAATTTAATAACATTTTTTACAGTGTTGATAGTTTTTCCGGCACATAGAAAAAAAAATTAATTCCTGCGATTGGTAATCCATCAACAGGCAAAGTCTTAAAATCCAAATTATGATAAATTATTATTATTATCATGTACTCTAATACTGATTCCATAGATATTCATTTGATACAATTAGATCAGAGTTTGGATCGAAAATCCTTCCTATTTAATTGAAACTGAAAATTCAGTCTTCATTTTGGTGATTCCATTCCCTCCATTTTAACTCGGTATCTGATTAATTGATAAATCGACAAGAATTCCCGGGTCATAAAGTTCCTTGTACGAGGGAGCAGAGACGGAAAAAGGGCGCAGTTGAATTAAGGGGAGGATCTCTGCAACTTCGTATATACATCTCAAAGCCGGTGCACTGGTGTTCTCTACGTGATCAAAATGTTAAGCAGTAAAATCTCTCATTCTCCTCGACGTTATAGTCGTTGGGATTTCTGTACACTGTATCGACCTGATCTAATCCAATCTTTCCCTTTCCTTCTCTTTCTCTCTCTCTCTCTCCTTCTCGTTACCAATAGATTACCAATTCACGTAGCTCGTACGAAAAACGAAAAAGACGTCGCTAGATTGGGTGGCAGATACACGTTAAATAAATTAAGGCATGTACGTGTGTGTGTGTGTGTTTGCACCGATTGGAAAATTCCTCAAGTGAAGTACCGTCACGTCTTTTTTCCCCCCGTACCTTATCGTTACGTTCAACATACCTTAGATTCGATTTTTTTTAATTTTTCCTTCATTTTCATCTGGTGTTAGTGAAATCTCGAATTATGGAGGCAGCGAATTGAAAAACGATTAATTTGTAATCGCTCGATAGCCATCGACGTGGCAATTAATAGAACAGCGCGTTTTATAATATTGCATGGCACATATATGTGTGTTTTTTTAATATTTGATTTTTACCGTAGAGTACACTCCCACAAATCGTTTTAATAATATTTAACGGCAATCAATATATTCCGTGCAATCATATAATGCACTAAAATACGATTCTCCATGTGTAAGAATACGCGAGATTAGCTTTAGATCGTTGATTAATCGATTTCCTTTATTTTTTAATTTTTTTCTCTTTTATTCATTGACAAATCCCGAGACCGCCATTAATTTACGACCGATCATTTACATATATTATTGCACAGAAATGTTACTCGCAAAGTCCGCAATGTAGTACAATTTTTTTGCGGTGCAATGTCGAGTGTAAAGTACTCGAAATTCCCACGCGTTTTATTGCGAAGCAAAACTTTTATCGAGATCTCGTCGATGTGCCAGATGAATGAAAATCATTCGATTGATATATTTCGAGCATTACCGTTGTTATTTTTTCGACGTTTTTGCGATCAATTTCACAATTTATCGATCAATTTTTATTCACAAAATCAGACTATCCTAAAATTTAAATTGCAGAATTTTTGTTATAAGACCTATTTTGAACATATGGAATTTTTCATTTATTTAATATTATGAAATATGATCTCTTTGGATTAAACGTAAAAATTCTTAAATGATTTCCGCGGGTAGAATTGTACAAATTTTTTAGAAGAAATCTATAAAATATCGAATCAAAGGAAAATAGTCACTTTCTCGTTGATCTGAGATTTAAAAAGTATGGCTCGAGTCTTGTCTAGTGGCTGATATACTTTCCAGAAATTTGATGATTTGATGGAATATGGATCTCTTTGGATGAAAAATTTAATCATTTTTATTGATTCCACCGATAGACTTTTTAGAATTTTGAGTGAAAATCGATAAAAGATCAAATTCAAAGGAAATAGTTTGTCTTACCCCAACAATTATAGAAAAATTTCTCGAGTCGCGTCTTATGACTGATATACTTTCCAGTAATTTTATGAAATATGATCCTTTTGAATTGAAAATTGATCATTCAATTCGACGAAATTGTCAACGTTTTGAGAACAAATCGATAAAGGATCGAATTCAAAAGAAAATAGTCATTTTTTTGTTGCTACGTTATTTATTAAAGTATTTCTTCAATCGCGTCTCGTGGCTGATATACTTTCCAGTATTCCGCAGCGAGTGGAGTTATTTTTTTTTTTCCACCAATGTGTCTCATCCAGAGAACTCTGGATCTAAAGCGATAAATCGTCGTGTCGAGTGTCCTCGTAGAAAAAGAGGGAGAGAGAGACACAGAGAGATAGAGAGAGAGAGAGAGAGAGAGAGAGAGAGAGAGAGAGAGAGAGAGAGAGAGAGAGAGAGAGAGAGAGAGAGAGAGAGGGAGAGCTGGTCTGATCTATGGCGATTGAGAACAGACAGAAATAGAGTATTTCATGTATTTGTATATATATATATATAAGTGATGTGTGATCGTGAGAAGTCGTGGAGAAGTCGCGATAGATCGTGTTATAACTGCGCGAATCTATCGCGCCAGATATCGATCTGCGATCGTGTTCGATCGATTTATCCGCTAAGGCGTCTGGGACACGTTTGAAGTTACACTATCGCTGTGAAACGATCAGCCGATATTTATCCATACAAATGTATTAACTGTTGGCAAACAAAAAGGCGTCACCCGAGCGTTTCAACTCTCAGATTTAACGAAGCAGCGCCCTCCTGATTGCCAGTATTCCAAGATATCTCTATTCATAGAGAAATTCAAGACAACTCATAGAGAAATCGCAGTTTCTTGGCATCATGATAGAGCGAACAAACAACGTACTTGAAGTTGCGTCCGTTCGAATGAAAGAAAAGCGTATAAAAATAACACTCAAAGGAAAAATTAAGAAATCTCAGTAGTTTTTGAGAAATTAGATTGCCGGATGATCCAAAAAGGTTTAACGATAATTTCTCGTTGAGGAAATAGATTTTTAGATTGAAGAACCGTAAAACTAATTGGTAAATTATTCTTTTAAATAATCGAAAAAGTTTTAAGAATAATTTAGCAGTGACGGGATTGTGAAATTTTTCTTTGAGGGTACACATTTGTGGTTTGACAATTTCAACAGTTCGGTAAATAATTTTTGAACAATCGGAAAAGTCTAGAAAAGAATATCGTAATTATTGGTGGGATTCATTAATTTTCTCTCTCCATTGGAAGAATGCATTTGTCAATCGAAAAACCGTGAAAGTATTCCTGAAAGGCATTTTTTTTAACAATCAAAGAAGTTTGAAGAATAATTTATGACAAAGTTTCAAAATACATTTACGCGTTAAAAACCCGGAGAGTATTTGATAAATATATAATTATTTCAAAGATCCAAAGTTTTTATGAGGACAATTTACCAATTATTGACGAGGTTTTACATTTTTTCTTTGAAAGCAATCATGTGTCAATCAAAAAAACTCTCATAGAATTTGGCTAATAATTTTTCTTAACAATCAAAGAAGTTTTAAAAATGATTCAGCAATAATTGGCGGGGATTGTAATTTTGAATTGAATTAATACATTATTCAATTTAAGAACCGTAAAATATTTGGTATATGTTTTTTTATATTCAAAGAAGTTTAAAGAACAATTTAACAATTATTGACGCGGTTTTTGAATTATTCTTTAAAAAAACATATTTGTCAATTTAAACACACTAGCAGTAACAATTAATTAGTAAATAATTAATAATATATTGTAAATAATAAATTAAGTAATTAATAATTAATGAAATAATAATTATTTTTAATGTTGAACGAAATTTCAAGAATAATTCACCAATTATTGACAGAATTTATAAACTTTCGATTAAAAGAATACTTTTGTCGATTTTTCATTCAACTGAACTTTTGGATGTTCAAATATATGGTGAACAAAAGTATTTTCGGTATACAGTTGCATTCCAGATAAGTTCGAACATCATCTGTTCCTCGCAACGATGAAAATGGAATTGGTAAAGTTTCGGCAAATCTAAGGCCACACGGAAAAAATGACTTAGCTGTGGTGAAGAAAAAATTAGTTGACTCAACCATCTCAGCGCTATGAGTGCCAGACGAGAAGTTGGTTGGATCGAAGAATTTTATATGGTTGGTTTATAAATGAGAATGTAAAAGAAAAAAGGCCTTTTTTATGGGAAGTCATTTCGGATTCGATCCTCCTGCGTTTTACCGCAAAGTATCGAATTTCCATACTAAAAACAAGGATAGCAAACATAGACGAACTTGGAAAGGTTATAAGCGTCGAGGGGAAAGTTCGTTTGTGGGAGAGGCCACCAGGTGGATTTTTGGAGTACTGGCAAATCTGCAGATATGATGATCATATAGTTGGCTACAGTGCCTATAAATTTCGTTGTCCATCCTTAACGCTCTTGAATACTATTTTATTAGTTAGATTGACTAATCAAGTTAGTTGTGTTGACTAGTCGCGTCAACTAACTATGAATAGTAGATGGAACCAATCCGAGGTGGTTATTGGGATAAAGTAAATATATTTTTGATAGAAATATCTTTGTTCAATAAGATCAAATATGAAATCTTTCAAAACAACGCACAGTTATTATACGGGAGTGTACGGGCGACTGAAATATCAAACCGATTTACTTCAGTCAAGTAAATCAAAATTTTAATAAAGCTTCCGACTTTTTTGGTGCCATCTATGTTTCCATAGAAGTTAGAAAATGCTTTCTCTGATCTAGAAACTGCTCATTTAAATGGAACATCCCATCAGTTTCTTCCAAATCCAAATCTATTGGTCGAACTACATATTGTTTAAGATCAATATTATGATATTTTGCATTAACTGATATAGATCGTTGTATCTAACTGGTAATTAGTCCAATCAACAGGAAAAATGATCGATTCGATAAAATGCGTATTGGATATTTGTCCCTAAACATGTTATAAAAAATATATAGCCCTTGCAAAATAATTTGATATGCATAGTTTACCGGCCCCAAAAAGTGATAAATAGAAAGAAATGAAAAATCTACCCCAATTCTTCGATCTAATTTTTCTGTCTGACCGGGAATCGAACCCTCGACCCTGCCTATCGTACCTAATTACCTAACACGCTACCTATTACGCTATTGACTACTACTATGCACTCGAAAAAAGTTAAGGGTTATGAAGATTCGAATTTTATCCGGCAAGGGAAAATTTATTTTGTTTATGAATACCTTTTTTTCACGAACACTCTGCTCGCTAGAATTCGTATATATCGTACATACGAAAAATGCAAAATCATCAGATTGCTATTGATTAAAACTTTCGTTTTAATCAATAATAAATTGTTCAAACAAATACACAATAACAAATTGTTTGAACAAATAAACGATAACAAATTCTTTAAACAAATAAACAATAACAAATTGTTTAAACAAATAAACTATAACAAATTGTTTAAACAAATAAACAATTACAAGTTGGTTAAACGAATAAACAATTTTTGGAGAGAAAAATGTTTTAATAAAATGAGAAAAAAATCAAAAATTTTGAATTAAAAAAAACGATACATTTGAACAATGGTTATAATTTTACCAATTCTTTGTAGTTTTAGTAATTCGTTATTGATTAAAACGACAGTTTTAATCAATTGTTTAAAAAATCATTTCAAAAAATTGTTAAAAAAACAATAACAAATTGTTTAAAAAACAAGCAATAACAAATTGTTTAAGCAAATAAGCAATAACAAATTGTTTAAACAAATAAGCAATAACAAATTGTTTAAACAAATAAACGATAACAGATTGTTTAAACAAATAAACAATTTTTAGGAAGAAAAATGTTAAAATAAAATGACAAAAAAATAAAAAAACGAAAAGTTTAAATTGATTGATTTTAGTCGTTAACTCATTTTTCGAAAAAATGGACTTAACCCGTTCTGCGCGGAAGGCACAGAAGAATCATCTTTATTTTCGATTTTAGAATACCGTGTCATAATATAACATAATTTTTTCTTGTACCGGAAAAATACACGGTAAGATGAAAAACTTAAATTACTTGCGTCAAAAAGTTTTGGTTAATTCACTCACAAATTTTCCATATACACAGCTAATAACTTGAATTTGTGTTAAATGAATAAAATATGCGATGCTCACATAAAACAATCATTTCAGATAAATAATTTTGATTTTAAAAAGGGAAAAATCCCATTTTAGTATTAAATAATTTTTATTTGGTTTGATCAAACAGAATGTTCCGATGGATCATCCGAAGTAGTTGAATCAAATAATTTACTTTTGTTATCCCAGGATACTAAGTCTTTGCATCTGGGTATATTTTCTTGTATCAAAGGAAAACACAATTGATGTAAAAAATGTAAATTACTTGCTTATAGTATTTTTGGCGTATCCAATTAAAAATATTACATATACGCAACTAATAACTCCGTTTGGTGATGATCAAATAAAATATTTCGATAAAAAATATTAATTATTTCCATCTAATATTTGTGGCTTGCTGTTCGTAGAAAACCTGCATTTGAATAAAATAACTGTAATTAGTGTCAATGAATTAGGTTGATTTGACCAAACAACTGCTACCAAGAAAATGACTTACTGAGCGCAACTTCTAATTTGTCTCAAGTAAATGTCACTCAAGTAATTTGGTTTATTTGGATCAAAAAAATTTTTTTAACAGTGTATACTCGATGATTCAATTCACATTATCCGAAAAATAACAAAGATCCCAAACGTGGTGCGAACCAAGTGTCGGGATTTGGCACGAGGAAGTCTTACGCCATTTTGTTTGCTCAATGAATCGACCCACGTCTAAGCAATATTATAAGCGTCTCTCGGATATTAGCGCGAAGGTGTTACAACGGCGAAGGAAATCCGCGATGTAACAACGTTAAAGAAGGCGTCGAAACATCGTTACAAGGAAAACGGAGAGACTTCCGTAAAGTCTGGACTAAAGGCGCCACAAACAAGACGCCAATGCGCGGTATCGTATACGTAATGGCGGCGAGATATCATCGAGAAAATCGTCGTGAGAGATCTATGGCGCTGAAGTGGCGCGGGAATGTCCATCGATCGATTGGAACGAGGACTCTCGTGAAGAATTGTGTCGCCTGTCGATGACCATCGCGACGTTTTTCTCTCGCTCATGCAAGAGCCAACAACAATCTGACCTTAAAAATGGCGCCGGCAAAATCAGAAAAAATGTGGGAAAACGAACGAGACGAAAAAAAAAGACGGCTAGATTGGTGAAAAACAAATTACTGCGAAACAAAGAAATATGCGGAAATGTCTCGCCAGTCCATTAGGAATTTAATAAACTTCCTCTGCTGAGAACAGATCGGGGAACTTCGACATTTGCATGCGTATGTCCGAGAGATTGAGAGATTCACCGAATATGCAGATTGAGCGTAATAAAGACGCTGCCGAGCGTTGTAAGTCGCTTCGTAAAGACGCGCAAGATCCCTCCTTTTTTCTCTTGCTTTTATCCCGACACGAAAAGTCATGAAGACATATTACACCAGCTGGTGGAACTTGCGCGCGCGCCTTCTGCCATTAAACCATATATTTTCTCCTGCAATCGCCGGAGTCACTCTATATTATATATTATATTAGACCGGCCCGAAATAAAATGTTATTTTTTTTTTTACTTACTTCCTATTTTATGGAATCATAGTTTTTACTGTAATATTGAACGTCGTGAAAGGAGGACTACGTACGATTTTTTTTGGAGGTATCGCAATGCATTTTTCTGTTTGTCTCTTGATTAACACATGAAAAAACGATTTCCATGGTTTGGATAGGAAAAACAATTATTCTATTAAATAAAACGAAGTATAAATGATCTCGTTCGTTAGTGTCTATATCCGTTTTTAAAATGGCGCGTCGTTGAACAATTTAGGACATACGATTGATAAGATAAACGATGTGAAGTTGACAAACAATTATTTACTTGAATAGTAGTTTTTTTTCATCTAACTGCTCGTACCTCAAACGGAGGAAAATTCACTGACTTATTCGTTTTTTTCCGAAAATTTAAAAAACAATATTCAACGCAGAGAATATAAAACGAACACTGAGGAAACAGTTTATTTATGGTAAAGAAATATATTTAGTTGGCACTTTTATTGAAATATTCCTTAACTGTTTCAAAATTTGTTTGTCGTTAAGAAAAATTCATGTTCTCATGACAAAATTTTATTTTTGTCAAAATGATTTATTAACTGTTAAAAAATATTCATTTTGCCATATCCAACTTGACATTTGTTAACAGTTAACAAATCCTCGTACATAGAAATATATTGTTCTGCAATACATTTTTCGGTCTAAATGAAAAGAGTGTCCGTTCCGCCACGTAAAATTTTTATTTTCGCGGGAACTTCGATCCGGCCGACGTATACTTGACCAAGGTACATCGCTTTTCACAGGCAAACGGACACTAACACCGTCTTGCCCTGCACATTCTACTCGATATTCCTCTATAATTATGCGTGTCTCGGAGATCGGGTATCCTAAATTGTTTAATATGACACGTCAATCTGAAGAAGAGTGTGGACAATTATAAGAGACCTTTTATACTTCGTTTTGTATTCCATAGAATAATTGTTTTCCCAATCAAAACTATAGACTTCGATTTTCCATGTGTTTGATCGATTCATTGATTATTTATTAATGTTCTTGATTACGCCTTGAGACAAATAAGAATACACAGAGTGTTATACAACATTACAATAATAGTAATGATACATGCATATAATAATAATAATAATAATAATAATAATAATAATAATAATAATAATAATAATAATAATAATAGCAATTTTAGTTTTAGTACTGCAAAGATTCACAAAACTATTGTCGTGCTTATAATTCGAACAGGTAGTTAAATAGCCTAAATTTAAATATGTTCATGGTTGACAAAGTGTTCATTTCTTTGAAAATAGTGCAGTAGTAATCAAATAGCAAATAGAAAAAGCTATTGCGATAGCTCTAAAAAAAATTGTACTTCGCCCTCCTTTCACGGGGTTCAATATTATAGTAAAAACTGCGATTTAATCAAACAGGAAGTAAATAAAAGAAATAACGATTTATTTTGGACTCGTTTAATGTATGTATATCCGTCTTGCTGCGGATGCATTCCAGCATCTCGAGAGATATTCTCCGACATAAAGTGCAAGAGACTCGAGATGATATTGTGCGAATCGCTGAGAATCAAAAAGGCGTTAATGGGGCGATTCAACACGCAAACGCGTTCGATCTGATGCCATTTTCATCGTATTTTACGGTTCATCATCGAGACACAAAAACGTCTCGATGGCGAACTGAATGAAAACCTTTGCTCCGCACTCGTTCGTCTTCTTCATCGTGCGAATGCACAGCGGGGCATTTATCATTCTGTTGATTCTTTGAAACATAGCGAACCAACATCTGAGGCGCTGATTAGAAATACGGGGAATGAAAAATCCGCCTGTTCGTGAGTCTCCGAACGTTTAATCGTTGACAGAAATGCATGAGAACGCAGCACAGAAGACACGCGCGTGGGATGTTACGACGTTGTCAACGATGTAACGCTACGAATTACGTCTTCCATTCTCGTGGTTCAATATTTTTCGAAATTTCCAAGTAAAGTTTTACCTCGATATTGCCGAAAACGGCTTTTTTTTTAGCAAGAGCTCAGAGGATTGATCCTTGATCACTCCGTGTCCAGCGAAAAAAACAGTGCATGTCGATGGCGAAAAAGAGGAGCGTTTGAATTAGTTGGGGAGCTGGGTGCCAATTTGATATATGATTTGTCCATGTTTCATATCGATAGGGATGAAAGTTTAGATCAATACGGATGGATTTACTACAGTCAATTAAGGTCGTATGTTGCTAAGTTTTTGAGTTACGGTGCTTTAAAAACGTAAAAAAAGCCACTAAATCATATGTTCATGTCTGCCTCTGGGGCTGCTGTTCAGAATCTTTCTGAGAACGAAGAAAATCGATGAGGCAGACATGCAGGGCTCTGCATTATCACGGGATGCAGTTGTAAGAATGTCAAAAATGCTCTACTAAATCAGTTGTTCATGTTTCTAGTTCCATCCATTCGATTCATTAGAGCCGTCAAATACAAAACAAAAGTTGGTAGACATTGCGGTCACTGATTTTGAGGTGTACAATTTTTTGAAGTTCCCGCAGAATCACGGGAAAGCGGGTATTACGACTGATTATTGTTATTATTAATAATTTACGTATTATTATATTGTTTAGTGTTTTTTTTATTGAATCAAGCTGACCGTTAATTAATTAATAAATAAAAAGAAGCAAAAAAACATGAGGCAGAAGCAAAAAACATATGAGGCAGTCCACATCAACTCAGAGGTGTTTGACCCTGACCCCTGTGATTTGTTCCATTATATTTTATGTTATTCAGCCTATCAAAAAACATACTCCAAATTTTTTTCAAATTTTTTGGACCAGCCAGCATCTCAACAAAAAATGACCAAACCGGATTTTTGACGGAAAAACGCCCATTTTTAAAATTCCCAAAAATTTCACAAAAAATCTGTGTCACAAAACAAAAATTTTGGGCTATGAAACATGGTGGAAGTATTTTTTTTTCTGGGTTTACGGAGAAAAAAGTATATCGACGTTTTTGTATACTTGAAATTTTTACGTGAGGCCTATATAGTTAATGACATAGTAATTCTGGATACTCTACTACACTGCTATTTTGAAGTATTTTATATAAAAACTTGAGTACACCGAGCCTGTTATTACATTGTGACCGACAGCGCTTCGTTGAACTTGCTTTTATCAGCCATTTCTTGCAGTGCGAAACCTTGCGCGGCAAAACCTTTGTGACTAAAACTGCAGTATAAGCCTCCGACTTGAAATGCACTGTGACCCTTTTCAGGCCTGAAAACATTCTTAACGAACCTCTTCCAATTTTGCAAAACAAAGCGCCCTTCTTCAGACCAACAGAATCATGTAGATTGGATTTGGATTTGTGGTTTGAGTCTTATAATTCTTAATTGGTTATTATTATTCTTATCTATTATTTTCTATTATTTATGATTCTTCTTATTATTTATTATAATTTATTATCATTTCACGTCAAGGCGTGATTTTACACATTTAATTTTCCCACTAATGGCGGAACCTGAATCACTGCTTTTTCCTTTTAACAATAGATGGTGTAAATATTGCAATCTCACCCAGCTTGTCTCTAGCACTTCAATTTGGAGGTTTTTACCAGCGCATACTGCAGTTGATCCAAAAAATCGAGATATTCTATTTGCAAGGTTATTTTACTTGTTGAAATAATATTGTGTATTTAGCCGAATAATTGGGTAAATTTGGATGTGTTATTTCCATTATTTATATCAATTACTTATTTTTATTGGCATGTTTTAGAGGTTATTCCATATTCATAACCTCCTAAAGTGAAGACAAAGTTATGCATCACGTAAAAATTTCAAGCATACAAAAATGTCGATCTACTTTTTTCTCCGTAAACCCAGATAAAAAATACTTCCTCTATGTTTCATGGCCCAAAATTTTCGTTTTGTGACAGAATATTTGTGAATTTTTTGTGAATTTTAAAAATGGGTGTTTTTTCCGTCAAAAATCAGGTTTGGTCAATTTTTTTTGCGATGCCGGCTGGTCCAAAATTTTTTTTAAAAATTTGGAGCATGTTATTTAAAAAGCTGCATAACATAAAAAATAATGGAACAAATCATAGGGGGTCAGGGTCAAACACCTCTAAGTTGGTGTGGACTGCCTCATATATATTCAAATGGTCTGCCTTTGGAAAATCAGAGGTCTGGATATCTGCCTCTTCGATTTTCATGATTTTGAGAATGATTCTGACCATCAGTCCAAATGTGCAGACATGAACAAATGATTTAGCGCACCTTTTTTTTTAAAGTTGACAACACAGAGAATGATGGCGGACGTGGTCCTAACAGTTTCTTATGGTACAATCATCGATATTAATAATGTCTGCCACATGAACAAATCATACAGAAATTTCGGCACCCAGTCCCCTAGCTAAATGGGAAAAGGTCTTGAAACTATAGATGTGTGATTGTGGGATTGTGCAGATGTCTACGATTGGCCGAAGTCGAATTGGAAATATAGTCACCCATGACTGAAAGAATTTTTTTTTCATGATTTAATGGTAATGTTGAACACTGATCAATTGACAATCGTCCTCTGATCTGGTATATTTAGTCAGAAAAATTCAATTCCCATAAGAATATGTGAAGAGCTACCTTTCGCCCTTCCCAATCAATTTATTCATCAGGATCTTGGAATAAGTAGGTAAGTACCTTGATTATTGGATAAGTATCTCGGATAAAACATGTGTTCAAGTTACCCACTGCAACAATGCCATTTTGTATCTTAAATATGAATAAAGAATATTATTGTGAACCTCACCTCAATATAGAAAAAAATTTCAAAACTTCATTTTGATTCATTCTTTAATAGAAAAAAATTCCAAAAAAGGTTCTTTTTTCAGTGGACCTGTGGAGCATAATTTCTTAAAACGATGCCAATTCTAACATCATTCCAAATCAGAGTCAGAATCTTGGAGATCAAGCTAGTGCAACAAGTATACGCACAGGGGTGGCACTAGTGCGAGACTTGACCAGAAGCAAGATCTCAAAGATGCAGAATTTTATTAGAAAAATTAACTAAATCGTGTTGTTTTTTAACGATGGAAACTTTAACATCATTGCGAGTCAGAGTCTGTCTCAAGATTGCACGAAATACTGACTAGAAAATCTGCATCCTGAAAATCTGCAAGTACACCCGTTCGAGATTTGAGCAAGACCAACATCACAAAGGTACAGAATTTTATTTTTAAAATTGGTCAATTTATGTTTCATTAAAACGATGCAGCCTCAACATTATAGCAAGTCAGAGTTTGTCGCAAGGTTGCACGAAATACTCACTGGAAAATCTGCGTCTTAGAGATCAAACGAGTCCAACTAGTCCAAGACTTGACCACGACCAAGGTTTCAGAGGTGCGGAATTAAAAAAAAAACTATTTCCGTTGCATTAGAACGATGCAAACTTTAACGTCACTGCAAGTCAGAGGCTGTCGCAAGATTGCACGTAATACCAACTGGAAAATCTGCATCTTGAAGATCCAACCATTGCAACAAGTACACGCGCAGGTGGCACAAGTCCGAGACTTGATACCAAGAGCAAGATCTCAGAGGTACAGAATTGCATGAAACAGTGTAAGACATAGAAATGTCTCATAAATATACTGCACTCCTGTGTATGTGCGTTGACCATGCGTGCAAGGTATTATGCATTTGTGCATAGCGGTATGGCAGCGTATAATCATCATTATCCCATTATCATTAAACGATGAAAAATGGCGGCTCGACCAATGGAGCCAACGCGGCGTTGAGAGACGCTGCCTCCTGCACATGGGTGCAGCTTAACGAGACGACAGTCCAGGGTTAACGACGCGGTAGGCTGAAGCTGAAGGCGTTTAGCCTCCTTTTTTTCTTTTTTTTCTTTCCTCAAGCTTAAGAAAAAAAAAGTCCAGAGCTTGTGTATATCTGCACCTGCGAATTTTATAAACACGGGATTTCAACGATGACAGGTGACAAACAAAATGGCGCAATTCACTTTATAATCCAAGGCTCAGAATCGTTGGATTCGCGCCCTTACGCGGGTAAAGCCGACGAGCAAAATCCCTGGACGAGGATATATCTCGTGCAAACGAGGCAACGATCTGCCAGCGTGCAGAAGCACCACAGGACCTCCCATGAGACGACATGCATCGGCGCTCTAACATTATATCGCTGTACGGTAAAATGCACTTTGATGTATGCACTCTCCGCTTGGATATAACATCGCCACGATGGAGGCTTAAGACGACAACTTTACGAGCTTCATTCTCGCATATTTTACTTTATTTTATTTATAAACCACGTTTTAAAAATAGCACACATATATTGGTAATGCCGTCCTGCGAGCGAGGATCTTAAGGATCGCGTGAAATCGATGATTTGCCCCTGTCATCGCGATTCGTCCGGGATGACGCGCGTACACGCGAATCCTATTCCTCAGGTTCTACTCCACCACTCGTCACGAGACCTTCTCGTGAATACCGTATCCTCCACGATCAGGTGATCATTACTACAGATTGCTCTGAACGTAAGAAAATGGGTTGGCAATTTGTCCTTCTTTTGCTCGTATCTCCGCTTGATTTTATAATTTTCGTTGATTTATTTCAGTCACGATAAAGGTTGAGATAATTGCGATTGAAAATTTGTAATAAGGGTAAAAGCCTTTCTATTACTGAAAAATTAAGTATCTACCGATAATATGTTTCATGTATATTAAAACATTGGTTTTCAATCTTCTACTGCACCCTATTCGTTCAAACCCAATTAATACCCGAGCGGAAATTTGATTCCGGCTGGGATCAGGACCACCTCAGGCTGGCCTTACAACAACATCTGGCCCTGACCAGGCTACATTTCAGGCCCTGATGAGACCACATATCAGGCTACATGTCAGAAAAATAACGCTATTACCGGACAGGCTGGGATCAGGCTCCTCATCCGGTCCTGATCGCGTACGGTTCCTAGCCTGATCAGGCGCCTTATCTGGCCCTGATCGCGCACGGTTCCTGCCTGATCAGGCGCCTTATCCCTTATTTATTTTATTCCACAACAATTTTATGTGTTTATAGAGTATAGAGGTACAGTACGAGGAAGTCAGCAAAGGACTTTTCGTAATAGGGCTTCTGGCGAAGTTTTATTTTTCGCGGTAGAGAAGTAAATTTTCATGTTCACGGTCGCATATATAAGCATACTATTCACATCATCCGTATGAGAGCGAGCGTCCGCCGTACTGTGACATCTCGCGGCGAGTGGCGGAACTAACACTCCTGCTCCGTCTCGGATCAGGGAAATGTCAGGCTAGCCACATTATTCAGACCGAAGTATTTTTTTGCCAGTCCTTAGCACCACTGGATCTGTCCCTGACATGGATAATGTAAGGCTAGCCTGACCTATATCATACCGAAATATGATCCGGCTGAGATCTGTACGTGATCAGGCTATCCTGATCAAGCCATCCTTACTGATGCCTGATCAGGTCCTTATTCGTTATTATAGGCTAGCCGGATCAAATTTCTGCTCGGATTTTTTTGTCGGTCCTTAGCACCGCCTGATCTGTCCCTGACATGGATAATATAAGGCTAGCCTGGCAATCTATGTCATACCAAAATATGATCCCGCTAGGATCTGTGCGCGATCAGGCCATCCTGATCAGGCTATCCTTGCTGATGCCTGATCAGGTTCTTATCCGTTATTATAGGCAAGCCGGAACAAATTTCTGCTTGGGTGTTTTTGCCGGTCCTTAGCACCACCTGATCTGTCCTTGACATGGATAATGTAAGGCCAGCCTGGCAATCGACGTCATACCAAAATATGATCCAGCTGGGATCTGTGCGTGATAGCCGGATCAAATTTCTGCTCGGGATTATTGTTTTTGAGTAAATCCCGTTTTATTTGACCTCTTGACCCTAAAACCGGGGCATCTATCCCACTGAGGCAACTATCCAAATTTTACCCTATAGGAGAAGTTATGGTTTTCATATTTGGTTTATTATGGGAATGATTACCACTTGGTGATGAGGGAAATTTTGGTATTTTTGGAGGGGTTATTTGGAGATAACCATCCTCCTTGCATAATAAGGAATTTGTTAGATCGAAACGTAGAGATAATGAAAATGAGCATATTTTACGTCTCACTCGATATTTTCTCGCAAAGAGACCCGCGGATGGCGGCTGTGCCGAGGGTGAATTTTCGTCGAATCCCAGCATCTGTCACATTTAATAAAGACATTTGCTATGTTCTTAGATCGATTTTTCGTGCTCCTTTGCACTATCTAACTCAATTCACGAGACGTACTTTTTGGATAAGATATAAACGCGTATATTTCCACTTTTCTTGTTCGCAATCGCGAGTGTAATTGACAAATTTAATTTAAACGAGCTCCCGGGCACTCCAGATTTTATTTCGCTCAATTTCCATCAGAGAATGTTATAAACTATTGATAGAGATGATAATCGCGAGTCATCGCAAATAATTCAGTGTTTGTTAGCTCAAAGGAGAAACAATTAGTAGATTTATTAATTAAAAAAGATTACAAATGTTTTCAGATCAATAAATGTATGAATAAAAAAATTAATCATGAGTAATTTGTTATTATTTCATTTTTAAGGAACGAAGCGGCTGTAATATTTAAAAAAAATCGTAATTCGTCAAAGTATATGTTTCCAAAAACATGCAGATAAAAATTGAAGTCAAAATTCTAAAAATTGACTAGGTAATAGCCACTTAAGTAAGAGCACTGAAATAAAAGCGGAACCAGAATGTTTTTTTGACTTCATCCCAGTGAATACTCAAAAATTTCTGAGTCGATTTTCCATTTTCTTTTTTTTTTGTATTCGTAATCGCAGTAGTTACGTCTATACGTGACCAGTTTCAAAAATTTTAATAGTCGCAATTATTTTAATCTGATTGAATAAAAGAAGCCTTAAAAATGAAAAAAATTTCGATTCGTTGCCATTATCTAAATAATCATTAAAAAGCGGCTACGCATAACGATAGCTACATTTGTATAGATATTGAATTTTTTTTAATTTTCAGATAACCCTCCACGAAGATTCTGTAGTTAAGATAATATCTATATCTCCGTAAATTTTTAAGATTGTTCCATTCAAATTGCTATAAAATTGCGATTCATTAATGATAAGTTATGTCTGTGAAACGAGTTCTCAACCATTGTTAATCTTTTCACGCCTTACAGTGGCTTTCCTCCTCAATCGACTCCAATTTAAACATTTTATTATTCATCAACTTATTTATATTTCTGCTTCCTCATGAAGGAAGCTTCGTCGAGTTATTTTTATGTTTAAGGCCGTTGAAATATTAAGAAAAATAGATATTTCCGACGAAGCGACGAAATTCAGAGCTCTCGTTATGAAGAAGCAATAATTAAACTACTGATCATGGCGAAGCTCGGGAAATTGCTCATGAAGGAGGCTCGTAGAACGGAGTAGAAAAAAATGAGGAATTTACGGCCATAGGGTAAAGGCCGGATAGTTGCCCCAGGGGGATAATTGCCCCAGATTTTAATACACTATATTCTATATTAAAGATGTCCATAGCGTTAACGCTTTTCTGTAATTATTAATATGCCCTCGCAAGCCTCAGTGCCCGAAAGACATAGGACAGTACCCACAAGTTTCGTCTGTTTGAGCGAAAATCTTCCGCGGTGAGACCTCGACTAATTTTGATTACTAATTTTTATTGAATAAATAATGTTATGGTTGAGGATTCAGTCAACTATTTGTTTCCCCGCTTGCATTAGAGTTTCAACCACACAGTCTGATACGGTACCCAGATAGAACACTGACGTATATTATACGTATATTACAGGTATATGTGTATATAATATGTATACGTCTATGATATACCTGTATTATACGTATACTGAACGTATATTTTAGGTCTATTTATTGATAATAGTGAAAGAATTTCATATACGTATAATTTACGTATATTATACAATAAGCATTTGACATCGAATTATATACATCTATTATATGTATACGAAACATGTACTTTACGATAAAGACAAATGACGTATAATATACGTATATTGGACATCTTTTTTACTACATATCTCGGTGGAATTTTGTACATCTCATATACATATAATATATGTTAATTATCTTGCGATTGGGATTCTTAAATCCAAAGTTGTTCAGTGAACGTATAATATACGTATATTATACGTTCATTGTATAGCTTCAAATCTAAGAATCGCAATCGTAAGGTAATTAACATATATTATATGTATATGAGATGTATAAAACTCCACCGAGATATGTAGAAAAAAACACGTCCGATATACGTATAATATGCGTATATTGGACGAAGCTATTCGATGAACGTATAATATACGTATATTATACGTTCATTGAATAGCTTGAATTAACTTATATTGTATGTAACATATATTATCTGTATATGACATATATTATTATTAGCATATATTATATATATATGAAATGTACAACATTCCACCGACATACTGCAGATAAAAACACATCCAATATACGTATATAGTATATATATACGTATATTGGACTTGTTTTTTTCTACATATCTCGATGGCATTTTGTACATCTTATATACATATAATATATATTTATTATCTTACGATTGCGATTCTTAAATCTGAAGCTTCAATGAACGTTTAATACATATACGAATATTATACGTTCAATGAGTATATTATCATTTAATATTATTGTTATTTAAGAATAAAAACTGATTTCTACAATTGAGAGCAATAATTTTTTATAATAACAATAATAATAATATTTATTATTGTTTATTATTATTATTTTTGTGTTTTTATGAGTTTATTTAAAATCGAACTAAAATTAGCCTGCCACACATCCTGTGGTCTCCAACCTTTTTGATTTTGGAAATAATACTATTTGTATTTATTATTATAATTGCTATTATTATTCATCTGATTCAATATTTTAGTTTTTAATTTAGTTAAAAGACAAGTCGAACCAGAAACGGCCTTCGGGTAATGAAAATAAATTCTCACTACGATTTTGGCACGTGATTGTTCTCGGCCTGTGTTCTATAGATATGATATTTACATCAGAATACCATAAGTAGTCGGTGGTGTAGTGGTTAGCGTCCCAGCCGTAGGTTGTTCGTTAGGCTCAATAGATAGGTAGGTTTCAGATCCCAGTCAGGTCTCGTACATATTCTAAGGTCCGCGAATATGCAAGATAACTAAAGCGGAAGGAAAAATTCATGAACTTCAAAATTATCTATTTTTTTAAATTTAATTCATGTTCCATCTGAGGATATGCCTAAAAACAAGGGTCGCGGGTTCAAATCCCACTGGGAGCAAAATTTTTTTTTTTCAAAAATTCTTTTTTCGTTACTTGACACTCAGGAACTATCAATTGTGAATATAGAACTGATTTTCATCGTATATATATATGCTAGTATCAGTATAATTTGTTTATATTCTCCGTTTGTATTGTACGTATTTTCGACGTCTTGTATACGTAAAATATACCGTTTAACATATGTAGAATACACATACAATATACGGATATTAGCTGGGCATTCTACGTATATTCTACGTATTTTCGACGTCTCGTATACATAAAATATACCGTGTAATATATGTAGAATATACATATATTATACGGAGATTAGCCGGACATTTAGCTCTTCAGTATACGTACTAAATACGCATTATATACGTATCTGGCAACGTCTAATATACGTATAATATACGTCAGTGTTCTATCTGGGTATATTGTTAAATAGCTTTTATTTATTTTTTTAATAAAAAGGGCAAGTATCAGTATCGAAAAGAATAGTCGCCTCAAATTCCTTTCCGGTTTAGCACCAGCGTTGAAAGAACTAGATAAGAAAGAAAAACTGTTAATTAAAGGTATTTAAAAAAATAATGAAATTATTAATTATAAAATAATAAAATAGATAATAAAATATCTAAATAGGAAAATAAAATTTTAGAAATATAATAAAATAAAATAATCTGTAATTTAATATTAATTATAAACTCCTTCCAAGCATTTTCGACGTGAGGTGACGTTGGGCAACTATTATCCCTCTTTGAAGAGGTCAAGTGAGACGGGATTTACTCAAAAACAATATTGATTGGGTTTACAAAAAAAGTGCACAAAGAAAGATTAAAGACCAATGTTTTAATATACACGAAGCATATTGTCAGTAGATACGTAATTTTTAAGTAATAGAGCTTTTTCTTTAAGTGTGGTAACTATCCGGCCTTTAACCTATTTTACGTTCGAATGATTGCTCTTCAAAATAATTCATACGATGGTATTCTGCAGATACACAGGAAGAAGGAAACGAGAATGAAGCAACAGGCGATACGATGAAGCATATAAAAACCGATTACGTGTGTGCGGAGATACGGATCTAAGTGATGGTCGTTTGCACGGTATATTAGGCTACCCGCACGGAGGCGGACTATTAAGAAACTCCTAAACGTTCCGATTCGATCATTTATTGAATCTCTATACATTGAAGCACATGTATGCATATAAACAGATATATATATATATATATATATATATATATATATATATATATATATGGACGCTGGTTAGATTGGTATTACAACGGCGCTGGAAAAACCAGTTATTCCAAACTGCTCGTTCCGACCGGCTCGACTATCCCGGATGAGTCAGAATGGAGAGCAGAAGCCACTGACTGTACATGAAAAAGCTTCCCGATTCTTCTCTCCGGTTCAATATTTTCACAAAATCCGAAAAGAATTACCAATACAGAGTTGATAAATGCGTTGAAATGAATAAACAACAATACAAATCCTAATTTACAAAATCCCTCCCCGTAATATCTTGCGAATTCGATCAAGTATCGTTGTCGTCTTATTTGTTTTCCGTCGATCTCGAATTTGCAAACTCAAACATTGGATTTCTACAAGATTGTGGCATAATGGCAGAGAAAGAGGATGTTCGTACCCTTTTTAACTTAGGCCAAGGTTATCAGAGGTCGAAATGACCGAGAGCTTACAGTTTGACCTCCAATTGAGATTAAAGCAACTTTCTAGATCTCGTCCGGGGTGAAAGAAAGAACAAAAAAGTTTTTTTTCTAATTTTTAACTCCAGAATGATTTTGAACGTTTTTAGGCATGATCCATAAGGAATTTAAAAATAGCAAATGATATATTAATGAAAAAAATCATGCCTACCAATTCAACAAAGCGCATATCTATAGATATAGTGCTAGACCGAGGCTCCAGGGTACTTCATCGAGGAATCGAAAAACCTTGACCATTTTAGGTGAATAATTCTTTTAATTAATAAAGGATCTTTCGAGGGGCATTCACCATATAATAGCTGGTTTTATTCCATTTTCCCTAACAAAAGTTCATTTTTCGATTTTTCATTCAGTCGAACGTTGGATCTTCATGTACATTCTAAGTTTTTATCTCACATCCAATATACGATAAGCTAATAAAGGAGGAAGTAGCGTTTGTATCATTCGATATTGATTTGTACGACAAATATTCTACTTTTTGTTGACAGAAAGTGTATTGCACCCTGGAAAAAATAATGATTACTAAAGTTCAAATTTCAAATTCGTTAAATCCAGATTATTCAGTAATTCTTTTTAATTTTATATTTTATCTATGCACTTTTTATCTTTATTTTTTTTCAATTTTCTCTGCCTAATAATCTTTCCAAAAATCGTAAATTACTAATCCTAAGTCATTCTGCGTGTTTGAGGTTTCAAAGAGAGAATGAAATAATAATATGATTCACCTTTTTTTAATCGATCATTTCGGACTTCCCGTTTGGGTGGATGGATCCCATTTCGAGTGTCTCTTTAACGGGTACGCATCTGCTTACATATAAGATTTTACAGGTAGCAAATCATGCTGAGGCGCCGGGTTATGGTCGTAAAAAAAGAGAAGGTGAATAATAAAGGAAAAATATATGGGGCGTTCCACACCAAACCGGATACCATTTAACTTTTGCATCGCCGATTTTTTTTTTAAATTTTTTGTTTTAGTATTGGTTGAAAGAGGTCTTCATGATTTTTTCAACTTTTTTTGTCGAGTCGTTTTCAATATATCGATTTTTCAAAAATTAAACTACTTTTTTTTTTCAAACGCCCATAACTTTGCGAAAAAAGGGCTAAATGGGACGTTTTTTTTCAAAATTTCTGTTTTTAAACGTACTTTTGATAAAAAGTATTGAAAAAAATTTCAAACCTTATTTCCATGGAATTTTCAAGTTTAAAAAATAAATAGTTGATTTACAAAAAACTGATCGATTTTCTTAAATTTTTTTAATAAAAAACTGTCATCCATTCCAGAATTTTTAAGTCTAACGAGATAATGGGTAAACGATGGGATCTATTTTTTTCGATTTTAAATTTAGCACCATTTAGCTTTTGTATCTCCGATTTTTTTCAAAATTTTTTATGTTTTACTATTGGTTGACAGAGGCCTCTATGATTTTTTTCAATTGTTTTTTTAATCCGTTTTCACGATATAGATTTTTCAAAAAATATGTTTCTTTCTTTTTTTGTAAACGTCCATAACTTCGCGAAAAATGAGCCAAATAGGACGTTTTTTTCAAAATTTTTGGTTTTGAACGTACTTTTTATAAAAAATATTGAAGAAAATTTTCAAACCGTATTTCAAAAATAATCAAATATAGCAATCAATGCGATAATCATATATTGTGGTATATTCAAATAAAAGTTATCGGTCATCGTTCATTTATGATTAAGATATATCTATTTTATTTGAAAAAGATAAATATTTATTTCCAACACGGATAACTAAAATATGGAAATTTAAAAAATCGAAAAAAAAATAGATCCCATCGTTTTCCCATTACCTACTTAGGCATAAAAGTTGTGAAATAAGTGAGTTTTTCACAAAAAATTTTAAAGAAAATCGATCCGTACGTGTTTTTTGTAAATCAACAATTTATATTTAAAACTTAAAAATCTTATGGAAATACGGTTTGAAATTTGTTTTCAATATTTTTTATAAAAAGTACGTTCAAAAATGAAAATTTTGTAAAAAATGTCCTATTTGGCCTATTTTTCGCGAATTTATGGACGTTTAAAAAAAAAAGAAACATAGTTTTTGGAAAATCTATATCTTGAAAAAGGATCGACAAAAAAAATTGAAAAAATCATAAAGGCCTCTTTCAACCAACACTAAAACATCAAAAATTTTGAAAAAAATCAGAGATACAAAAGCTAAATCGTGCTAAATTTAAAATCGAAAAAAAAATAGATCCCATCGTTTACCCATTATCGCGTTAGGCTTAAAAGTTGTGGAATGGATGACAGTTTTTTGGATGACAGTAGAGAATTGAACGCTCTACAAAAAAGATTTCGTGTGATTTTTCGATAAACTTACTCCTCCAAAAGTTATTCAAGATTAAAGTTAAATTTAGAGTGAATTTCACTTTTTTTTTAGTTTCCGGCAAAATGTTGAAACTTATTACCGAATATCGTGAAATCTTTCTTGAAACAAAAGCTTTAATCGCATTAACATAAATTACCTAATTTTTAAAGAAATGACCCACAGTAGTTGACCCATATTTACAGTTTAATATACATATATATTAGACCGCGAATAACTTTCGAAGGAGTGAGTTTATCGAAAAATCATAAGAAACCTTTTTTGTGAAGTTTCGATTCCCTACAAGAATACATTTCGTTTCATTCGGTACATTGTCTTGCAGCCGAGGTATAAAATTTTAAAGGATGAATTTTTTTTTCCTGTGCTATGTAAATGGGAAATAGAAATTTGCGATGAGACATATCTAAATATTTATATTAAGAGCTCTGCTTTTAACAGGCATCTTTTTTCACTTCCCCGAAAGTATTTAATAAGTTGTTTCGAAAAACCAAAAATAGTCACTTTTTTGAATCAGTCTAATATATACGTATAATACGCGACGAGAAACGCTTTTGTGACTTTTGGTTACGAGATATCACGAGGGGGTACATTACGCATCCTCCAGACGTTCAACGCAGACACCCGCGATCCCGAGCAAACGAGTTTGGCCCTCTTTCTCTCTATATCTCGTTCCTTTCATCTCGGACGAGTCCGGGCAACCTCGAGTGGTCAAATCCATTCTCGCGCCCGCCGCCCTTTCTCCATTGGGGAACGTGCACGTTGAAGAAGCAATCGAGAGAGTGGGAACGACGAGTAGAGAACGTCGAGAGAGTTTATAATTTCTTCGTTATATTCGGACTCTCTTTTGAGATGTCAGCGAAATTTAACGAATTAATGGCAAACGGGTTTCAATACTGAATCGGTAACGAAATAAAAGTAAAAAAAAAAAGCATATTTCGTAACGTTGGAGTTCATGAACTCTCCTTACGTCCTTACTTTTTTCTGTCGAAAAAGGATATATCGTGAAATTTAGGTGATATACACTACTCGCAAGAATTGAGGGAGGAAGTAGTACAGGCAATAGAGAATTTTTTCTTGCACTAAATTACGGGAGTTTTTTTTTTAATAGGTTCAATGTCACGTTTCGGCCTATATCTTCGTAACCGTGCACTTGAAGCCAAAAATGGTGATAACCTTTAATGTAGATAATTAAATTTCCTATCTTTTTTGTAGAATAATTTTTTTGTATCACTTACCGTTTACGACTCATACGACTATTACGATTTTTTGATTGACTTTCGGACCCATATCTCTTCTAATAATTGTTTAAACAATAAAATGCTGGGGACCTAAGTTTTAAATCTACAAATTTTCGACAACTTTTACTTGAAACTTTTTTTTCTAAAATTAATATTTGTGAAGTTCTAACGCGTTCAATGTTGCACCACCAGGTGCAAGATTAATAAAAACGAGGTATGCATAGTGTACTGATGAAAATTCAATAAATATGTAAAATATATAAATCATAAATCTTCTTCGACTCACAGTTGAATCTCCACCGCCTGCAAAACACATGAGAGTCGAAGAAGATTTATGATGTATTTTCAGTTGTACGTTTTTTAAAATAAATTTTCCATGTCTTTTTACATAAATGTCCCGTTTTCTTATTCGTTTGTTTCATTACGCCATCAGAATATGTATAATTAAATATTTGATAATAATCGAAGGCCGATTCGAGGTAGTCAGGGCCGGATTAGGCTCTGGGGCGCCCCTAGCCAGGCTCTGTGGCGCCCCTAGGCGGCACAGGAAGCTATAAATATCGAAATGTTTAAGAGTACCCAGTCAGCGTCAAAACGCCGATTTTCGAACATAAATATAAATGTTCGTAGGATTGGCGTAAACTTCATCAATGATTTGACGTATCAATTGCAGAAATTATTGACCCTAATTAGAACCCTTAAGGTGCAGTGGCTTTCTCATAAATAAATTTTTGAGTTTCACACGCTGCGCGCAATCCTGACCAAACCGCTTGATGGATCTTATCCTGCGACGTCTCATTTTCTTTGTAACACTTTTTCGGACCGCTTGTATGTGACACATTTTTTTTTAGGTTCTCATTATAGAGTTACAGGCCACGTTTGAATTTTTGAACCATTTTTGGTTGTTAGAGCATCGCACAATATATAATTTTGATTTTAATGAAAATGTGTCGCATACAAGCGGTCCGGAAAAGTCTTACAAAGAAAATGAGACTTCCCAGGATAAAATCCATCACGCGGTTCGGCCCGGACTGCGCGCAGCGTGTTCGAAGATCCAGATTTTGGGAAACAGCCTCCGAAGTGAAATGTGTGGCAAAAAGCTTTCGCAGTCCTTCGCTCCACTGATTCATGTATCTGCATAACAAACAATATTCTCCAAGGTTATTACAAGAAGAAAAACATATGTTTTACGCGCTTGTCACGGTCTTTCTTTTTGATATTTCTTATTATTTTTAATAATAAGAATTTTTACCAAGACATTGCTCAACATTTAAAAATAACTGGAAACTCTTCCGTTGACAGTTTAGAGGTTATCATCTGTATACAAGGCACAAAATCAAATTCACTCACTGAAATTTTTTTAGATGAGTATGGAAATTAATTTGATTATGTTGCAAACACAGTGAACACCATTGTTTATAAAAATAAGTGATTATAATCAACATATGAACATGTGAACACTTGAAGTGACACTAACCACTGTGAAACTGCTCGTGTCGTTTGTCGAGATCGAAAAAGCACTTGCACGTAATTTCTCGATTGATAAGCGTAAATCTCTAATATTACATTTGAAAAAAAAATAAACAAGTGATAAAAATAATTGAATACAAAAAAAAATAACCACGAGCGAACATGTGTTTTTCAACTCACTAATAATTTGCTGGTAAAAAAAATTTATTAACTAAGAAAACTTACTAGAAAATTTTCGAGGCACTTTCAGATCACTTTCGACCATTTTTTTGATTGGCCCATAGAATCGTATGGGCCAATCACTTCTTTCGAGCGTTTTGATTGGTCTGCAGAGTTGTAAGGGCCAATCACGTCTTTTGAACGTTTTAATTGGTCCTTACATGTATCATATGAAAAATTTCAATATTTTGCATATTTTTCAAAATAAATGAGAATACTTTTTTTTCAATAAAAGATTTTTTTCTTTTACTTTGGAGAATATGCAAAATATTAAAATTTTCCAAGACATGTTTTATTTTTATTTTATTTTTTCACTTCTATAAAAAATAGTATAAATTCTTTTTTATTTTTTTTATTTTAGAAACTAAAAGAAAAAAAATTTCAAAATAGAAATGAGGCAGCCGCATCCCACTTTCTAATCATGATATATATTATTTATTTATGACCCAGAATCTGTGAAAAAAATTGCAGATTTTAGAAAATGGATTTCGAAATTTTCGAAATTCTACTTTTACAGATTCGTCTGTAACTTTGCCATTTTTCAAAATTGGGGTCTATGGCTTGGTAAAAAGGTGAAAACGAGTTTGTAAAACGTGAAGAAAAATTTAAAAAATAAACGATTTTTTTCCGATTTCACCCTGACTCTGTCCCCTTAATGAATAATAGAACACGGATGAAAATAATTTATTTTTAAAATGTTGCAACTATCCATGCAAACTCTGCTATACGTTGGTCAAACTGAATATTTGACGTCATTTCTGATTCAATGCACAAGGTGGCAAGAGCATTGAGACGCTTTGGTGACCAGGTCGATCCTAGTGCAGTTTCATCACTGGGCCGTCCGATGGCGCTGAGTGTCAAATCTCAAATAAAATTCGAATGTATTGTGACCAAAAATTGCCCTCAAGCACGAACGCTCACATACGACTCCAATGCCACAAAATCTTCTCCACTAAAAATCGGTTTATAAATTTTAGAGCGCCATACGCGAAATACGGGGCTCAATTTTATACGTGCTTTCAAAAGAGAGAATAATGTGTCTGACTAAGCTGCAGCCTTGGGAAATGGTGGAGGGGCGGTTCGTTTTGACAAAAGAAATAAAATCATTCACAATTCAAAAATTCCTCACAATAATTAACGTGGATTTATTCAGTTTTCTTCCACGAAAAACGTTCGAGGAATTTAATCACAATAAATGTTATAAATTCGAAATAATAATAATGACAGTAATTTGGTTGCGGGACTCAACCATGACTCGACACAAAATCAAAGAAATTTTCCCTACTAAAATTCTTCCAGGCTACTTAATTCACCCTTCTGAATTCGTCTACTCGATTTTTAATTTTGCTGCAATTTTACTTTAAGAGAAAAATAATACTGGCTAAATTGTCCCGATTTTATTACGAGTGGTCCTGTGACCTTGACGATACGAGAAGCGTATCATCCAAACTCGCACCAAAAGGAAAAAAAAGAAAAATGTTACAATCCGCAATTAATCTAAATCTTCTTACCGAGACGCGAGAGTCTCATTCAATTTTATTACTCAACAATTCGATACTATATTTTTCTACTTTTCCGGAATTTTCTCGCGTCTGAATTTCTCACACGAAAATTTACCTGAATTATACACGGTTCGCACGTCGCACGCGTCGACTCGGAATTTCGACCAAGATCGCGAACAACACTACACGCCGGAACAAGAAAAACGATTTTACGAAAATGAACGACACGACTCTCGCTTCACGGACACCTGTCGATTCCACGCGAGATTCTCATGCATTCTCTATTCTTTCTTTTAATGTTTTTTCATTTAATCTTTCTTTTTACTTTTAGCTCACGCACGTTTCTCGCAGAAAAATGATCTCCAACCAAATAATTGTTTCCCGGAAAGACACTAAACTTTTGCGAACATTATACATTAAAACACGAGGGCGCACAGCAAGATAAAATTTCCCGGAACGACACAACGAGCTCTCGATTCTCCACGCGAGGTGTCCGCGCGACAGCAAATTTTAACAGTTCTCAAAATATAACGAAATAATATTTCAGCGGTAATAACCCAGCAAACACAGTTCCGAAATAGTTACGAAAATGTTACGTAACGTGTGTTACATTGGACATAACATTTATGTCACAAACTCCGTGAATGAAGCAGAGTTTGTTCTCAAATATGTCATCCTATAAACAAGTCACAGATACGAAACATCTACGAGGAATAATAATGAAATAAACTCATACCCAAGATGTAACATATTCAGCTTATAGATGGAACAAACTCATCACATAGCCATAACAAACTCAGATAATAGATGTAACAAACTCAGATCATAGTTGTAACAAACTCAGCTCATTGATGTAACTCCTACGAAACGAAACGTAACCCTGGTGCATAATACTCGTAACAATGATGTCAATGTGATTTCGTGGTTACAGGTAATTTACGGATATACATATTTTATGAACAAATTACAAGAAATTTATGTATTTCCAACCTACATATTAGGCTGGAATTTTATTTTTATTTTAACATTTGAAAAGTACATTTTAATTACAATTTATAATTTTTGTAGAATACCTACAAATATGATGTATCGTCCACCATTTGAGGTACCAAATGAACAATTTTTTGGGACTAGTTAGAACCCTCAAGGTGCACCGGTGTCCTGAAAAGCCTAGTTTTGAGTTTTTATACTCTATGCTGATAAACTGCTGGCGACGTTTCATTTCCTTTGTAAACTTTTTCCCACGGGATGAGCGTGGCACATTTTGATTAAAGTCAAAATTGTGACCAGGACAATGCCTGGAAAGTTCAAAATAGGCTAACAATTTCAAAGCAGGCCTGCAACTCTGAAATAAAGAGCAAAAAACATGTGCCATGCTCATCTCATGGGAAAACGAGTTACGAAGGAAATGAGACGTCGTAGAACAAAATCTGTCTATCAATTCTTTCTGAATCAGCCGCAGAGTGTAAAAACTCAAAGCTAGGTTTTTACACAGAGTGTAAAAACTCAAAACTGGGTTCTTACACTCTGTGCATGATTAAGAAAGAATTGCTTGATAGATTTTGTTCTACGACGTCTCATCTCCTTCGTGACACTTTTTATTATGGGATGAGTGCGGCAAATTTTGATTGAAGTCAAAATTGTGACCACGACAATGCCTGGAAAATTGAAAATAGGCTATCAATTTCAAAACAGGCCTGCAACACAGAAAGAAAGGGCAAAGAGAAATTAAGCGAACGTGCAACGCGAATAAGGTTATAAACCGAGTAAGGGAAATTCCTGGGTGTTTTTCCATCACGGCAAATACCCATATGACTTATTTTTTTCTTTTAAATAAAGGGATCACATTAAACTTACCTCTTGCAATGTATGCTGTATTATTCTGGTTTATTCTGTATTACGCTGGATTATTCGATATCACCTCCTTGTACTTTACACTCACATATTGTTTACGTTCCTTAATCGACATAACCTTAAAATGATCCAGGACATTTCTCGTAATATATGATACGTATATGTTGCGGATTTGTTACAAGAAATGACTTGTGACATTTATGTCACACATTATACATATTCGCTACATAGCCTATACTACGAGATTATAATATCACCAATATCTATAATTGTTACAGCAATGTTCTATAATTGTTACGGATTTGTTACAAGAAATGTCTTATAACATTTATGTCACAGTGTAACATATTTGCTACGTAGCCTATACTACGAGATTATAATATCACTACCCAGTGAACACGTTATGTTGCCGCAATGTAACATGGAAGTTACATGTAATGTTACAATGTTATCCCTATGTAACGTTGCTGTTGTATAACATGCAAGTAACAATGTTATGTAACATTTGTTACATGTAGGTTACATAACTGCAATATAACTTTGTTACATTACAGTAATGTAACATATGTTATATTGCGGCAATATAAAGTTGTTACATTACAGTAACGTAGCAAATGTTATATTGCGGCAATATAACATGGAAGTTACATGTAATGTTACAATGTTATTCCTATATAACGTTGCTGTTATATAACGTGCAAGTAACATGTTATGTAACATTTGTTACATGTAGGTTACATAACTGCTATATAACCTTGTTACATTACAGTAATGTAACATATGTTCTATTGCGGCAATATACCATAGAAGTTACACACTGTAAACATTTTTACTACGAGGGGTCAGGGGTCGCGAAATTAAGTTATGCGGGATGACGTAAGTTATGAGGGGTCAGGTATTTTGGAATAAAGTTTTGAGAGTTCACATGACACTAGGGGTCAGAGGCCCCCAAATTAAGTTATGAGAGGTCACTTAACTTATGAGAGGTCACAGCTCTTTCAAACATGTTTTGAGGGCTTACATAATTTATGAGAGGTTAGAAGCTCTGAAATTAAGTTATGAAGGGTAACGTAAGTTATGAGGGTTCAGGTATTCTGGAATAAAGTTTACATAACTTATGAGGGGTCAGGGGATTGGAATTCGCAAATAAAAAAACGAACTTTCATGGTTTATTGCTCATTCAAATGCATATACTATTATTATTATTATTATTATTATTATTTTACTACCATTATTATACTACTATTATTTGTTCGGCACTTCAGCAATCATATATTATACAAGTAGAGAGAATTCATAAGTAGTCGGTAGCGTAATCGGTAGCGTGTTAGGTAGATAGGTAGGATGGTAGGTAGGGTCGAGGGTTCGATTCCCAGTCTCTGAGAAAAGTTAAATCAGCCAATTCGTGCAGATTTTTTTTTTCTATGAATCTCTTTCGGGCCGGTAAACTATGCATATTAAATTATTTTGCGAGAGCTATATATTTTTCATAACATGTTTAACAACAATTAATTCTATTTACAGTAACGTAACACAATTACATAACTGTTACGTAACTGTTACATAACTGTTACATAACTGTTACATAACTGTTACATAACTGTTACATAACTGTTACATAACTGTTACGTAACTGTTACATAACTGTTACGTAACTGTTACATAACGTTACATAACTGTTATGTAACAATGTTACATTGCTGAGTAGGAAATTGTAACTTACATGTAACTTACATGTAACGTCCATGTAATGTTACATGTTACAAACGGTAACATTGCCGTTACATTGCTGCAACATTACTGTGTCCACTGGGTAATGTTCTATAATTGTTACAGCATCGACTCGTAACAGTTTGACAAGTTTACAGTACATGTAAATATCTCGTATAAGAGTGACGAGATCTTGACGTATCAATGTTACGTATTTGTGATGTCTATAGTTTTTCGTAATTCCTACATCTTTCATTGACATCCTTACTACATATCGTCAGGACGTTTTATATACATCTCGTTTACGTGCGTTATGAAAAAGTTACGAATTTGTGATGAACATTATATGACGTAGTTATTACATTTCAATTATACGTAAATGTTTCGTAAATCATCCAAGTGTGTTTGCTGGGAACTTTGAAGAAAATATAAGAGTGGTGACGTAAACGCGGACTCACCGACTTTGTAGCGTCGATTCTCAATACTTTAACTAGATATTTCAGCTCGAATGATCTCCAAGATATTTTCTCCTTTTTCGCACGTTTACCGCCTATCACGTCTACACTGCTTCGCTGTCGCCACGAGAGTTCCGAGCTTCTCAATCCCCGAAAAATTGGTGACTACTTTCCCCCCACTACTCCTAGCCTCTAATTTAAGGGCCCGGTACCTGGCGTCACGCTTCACTGGCCGGCGTGAGACGAAAACTTACGCTCTTTACGCGCGGATTACGAATAATTTATCTCGGCGCGTGCGTAATTTTCCTAGCCGTTATAAAATTTGACAGTGAATACGCTTTGATGATATTGCGTCCAGCGCGCATGATATCCAAGTTTTCGTCCGGTAGTTCAATGGATACGTCCAAAACCGGGTCTCAATGTTAAGTTAGTACCAAAGCTTCAGTTCGTTCACCGCGATGGAAGCGGTAAAACGACGCTGACGGATGAAGTTGGGGATCGTGGGTGAATTATGTCGAAGCCGGGTAGTCTGGCTTGTTTCCTCGTTTCCTTGGAATTCCAGTTTCTCTCTCGTGCCTCCGGGTACATGAAATTTATTGAATCGAACGTGATTAACAAAAATTTCTTATTTTCTAACGATCGAACTCCTTGCGGAATCGGCAGATGGCGGCTCTCGTAGCGAGGACCAAGGCACTTTTCGTGGTGTGATTTTGATTTTGTAACGCGGCAAAAAAACCGCGTTACAGTATGTAAAAAAAATATAAGTACAGTCAACTTTCATCTATTTTACCGCCAGCTATTTTACATCGCCGGCTATTTTACGAAATCAAGACCAGCTATTTTACTGAGGTATCCTTCCCCTATCCCCCACTTTATTCTTCTCTCTGTCAACTGTCGTAATGTCGCGCCTTGCCGTGAGATGTCGCCACCATTTCTATCAGTGGTGGGAAACCCCTCACGCCGTAAAAAAAGTGGCAAGCGTCAGTCCCGACCATGTAAAATAGGTACGAGTTTACTGTACATTCATCATAAGATGGAAGAAAAAGAATTTGGCAATAATAATTTTCAGTTCTAGTCAAATTAAAAAAGAAAAAGTCCAGGTGTTCCGGAGAAGAGAAGACATCGAAAAAAAATCAGAGATCGTGGCGCCCCCCAAATTGTGCCACCCTAGGCGGTAATACGCCACTGGGTAAAGTACATACTATTTAATTGTATAAAATATAATATAAATTAAAAAAAAAAATTTAACGGGTAGTCGCTGTTTTTTGCAAGTAAGAAGGCAAATTATTTCTAATTGTGTCACGATCATTAATATGTTTTTACATATTTATTGAATTTCCATCAGTAAACTATGCATACCGCATTTTTATCAACCTTGCACCTAGTAGTGCAACATTGATTGCGTTATAACTTCAAAAATATTAATTTTAGAAAAAAAAGTTTGAAGTAAAAGTTGTCGAACATTTGTAGATTTAAAACTTCGGTCATAAGCATTTTATTTCTTAAACAATTATTAGAAGAGATATGGGTTCGAAAGTCAGTAAACAAATCGTAATAGTCGTATAAGTCGTAAACGGTAAGTGATACAAAAAAAAAAAGATAGGAAATTTAATTATCTACAATAAAGGTTCTTACCATTTTTGGCTCCAAGTGATTTTGTGCATTTACGTTCAGTACGTGATACTGAACCTATTTTTAAAAAAATAACTCCTGTAATTTAGTGCATTATGGGCAAGAGTAACGGGCTTCTCTATTGTCTGTACTAAAGAAAAATTTCCAAATTTTTCGGTGATTTTCGATTTTTTCAGTGAAAAATTGTCGTATCGAGGTCATAAAAAAAGGAATTTGAAGCTAAGATTCTAGGTTCCAGATCTTTCGGTTATTTTTTAGGACCTACGGTTCTCACGAAATTTTAAGAAACGGCGCGAAAGAAAATTTTTGCACATTTCGTACCTTTTTATTTTTGGTCCACGGGCTTGGAAATTTTTTTTCTAGCTAAATCAATAGATGGGCCAGGTACACTGAGAAAAATGTATGGCGACGTCGACCACATTTCAATTATAAATTATGTTTCCCTGACGCAACGTCTATAATTTATGGTTAACCTAATATGAAAAAACATTGTAAGATAAACCATATTTTCGTAATCACACCGATCATCTCTGTATGGCAATTGCAACAATTTGTCTCCTTACCATGCATGAAGTGCTAGAAACAATTAAGAGCATCGCATCCTCATTACTTGCATGATGGTTATACTTTCTATTATGCATCAGATTCCGAATCGTTTTGCATATAAGCGACAGGAAGCAATGATTCTCATTTAATTGAAAGCATATAGTTTTACTCAGCAATAGTGTATAAGATAATCAATACTGTTGTATAGTTGACGGTAATATATGAAATATAAATTAGCGATTAGTTAATAGTCGACGTTGAGCACTGATATCCCAACCTCGTTTCACTGCCGTGTAGTTGGTAAAAATCATATTGTTGAAATACCATACAGACACGCGTCAATGCCAGTTTCTATGCTGCACTGAAAAAACGAGTTGGCTGTGGCAACCATATGGTTTGTAACGTATGCTTCAAGCAACTAGTTGGTTGGGGCAACCATTCTCGTGGTTCCCACAACCAACTTTTTATTAGTTGGGTATTTGGCAACCAATAATATAGTTGCGGTAACCACGAAAATGGTTGCCCCAACTAACTAGTTGCTTGAAGTATATCTTACAAACTAGTTGGTTGCTACTGGCCACACAAACTATTTTTTCTGTGTAAAAGAAATTACTCTTTTGATGGGATTCCTTTTCGGATTCGACCATCTTGCGTTTTACCGCAAAGTATTAAATATCCATACATAAGTAAAGATATCGAACATAGACGAACTTGGAGACCTTATAGACGTCGAGGGGAAAGTTCGTTTGTGTGAGAGGAAGCCACCTACCGGACTTTTGGTGAACTGACAAATCTGCAGATAAGATCGTATGACATTACAGGTGAATAGGTATTTCAGTAACCTGAGTGCAGAATGTAGTTACTATTATAGTGTACCGGTAACCATTCACTGATTTTGTCACTCACATCTCCTATGATCATTCTAATTTACCATAGCAACATGTTGTTTATTACAAAAACATGCAACATGTTTCTGTAACGCGACATCTATATTTTATAGTGGAACGCATTCAAAAATAACAGTAGACAAAAAACTACAATTGTTCCTGCCAATTCAGGCCATGTCTGCATTTAACATACATTTTGGTGGCTCAATTTGTTGAACTAAATCTTACCGCTGTGATAAAGTTGAATGAGCAAGAATTAGAAGTTACTATAAAAATATTAGCGTCACGAAACAAGATTAAGAAGGTTTGCACGAAACAAATAATAATAAATGCGATGATTGTTATATATTATTGACAATTAAATGAATGTGTTCAATGAATTATGTACTTATCTTTGCGGGCTTAATAATAATAATAATTGTAGCCTCCCGTATATTAGATATTTATAGACACCTTCAAAATTACATGTTTGATGTTATTTCGCGCTTATAGTAAACTGAACCATATTATGGCTAATCTAACCATGAAATATGTTCTCTGTTATTATAATCGGTTTTACCATGGTCGTTTGTTGTGATTACCACGGGTTTTTCTCTCAGTGTAGCCTGTTTATCCAGCTTTAATTTCCTGTTTTTAATTTTTTTTTCCACGTTGATTTCTCGCGGAAAAATCTGACTTTAAATGAAAAAGGATCCTTTTGTCTTTATCCACTGATATCTCAGCAACATGGTCGTACAGAAATCGTTCAGTACGTACAAAAAAAATAGAAAATTTTCAACAAAATAAAAAATGGTCTGGTACACGGATTGGTCGGTTTCGTATGGAATACCTCACATATACAGGGTGTCCTGTTTTAATTTTACAGCTAATTTATCTCGAAAAGTACTGTGCCGATCAAAAATTGAGTGGAATGAAACTTTTAGGGTTCAAAGGAGGACGATAAAAAAAAAAAATTATATTTCGGTCCGAAATTCAAAGTGGTGGCCTTAATATGGCTGACATGTTTTTTTAAAATACACATGATTTTTTTTGTTCACTAAAAAAATTTTCACTTATAATACCACAAGAGCTTCAAAATTATCGGGTATTTCCCGATAGGTTCGTTGCAAACAAATGAAGGAGTCAAGTTTTTCAGGTTAAAAAATCACGAGCGCGAAGCGCGAGTGATTTTTCCTGAAAAACTTGACGACTTTATTTGTTTGCAGGGAACCTTGAGGGAAATGCCAGATAATTTTGAAGCTCGTGTGGTATTCGGGGGATTATTTTTCCGTCCCAAATGTCGGCCAATAGAATTGCACCATGAGATGAAATGAACAGTTAACAGTAGTAAATTGGTTCCAAACTGTTTTTTTTGCCTTCTCCGTATTAATGGGAACATTTCCTTTGACTTTTTTATCAATGGTGGACAGAGAACAAACTCCAAATCGACTCATTTTCATGCAAAATCTCCAATTTTCACAATTGAATTCAACCTGTCAGTTTGACGTGTGGTTAATTTGACTGGATCATGTTTTGTTTTTTATATATAGCAACTACCAGAGAAAATAATCAAAAAATTATCAGTATAATACCATGTAGGTTGTACCACGTGACGTCGAATGGTGCAATTCTATTGGCCGACATTTGGGTCGGAAAAATAATCAGGTAAAAACTAACAACTTTTGTAGGAATATTTTTTTGATACGGTCCATGTTACAGGGTGTCCCATTCTAATCTTACAACTGATTTATCTCGAAAAACACAGCTCAGTTTAAAAATTGTGTATAATAAAACTTTTAGGATTCAAAGGGGGATGTTTAGAAAAAAGTGTTTGTTGGTTCAAAATTCAAAATGGCGGTGTTAAGATGGCCAACATGTGTGTTTAAAAACGAAAACATGTTTTTTTTTCACCAAAAAATTTTCCAGATCAAAACAAGCAACTTTTATAGGAACATTTTTTGATACAGTCCATAATAGGTCATCATTTTTGACTATTTTAGGGTTATCCAGGATAGCGACGAGAACGAGGAGGTAAAGTCTTTAACATCTCAAGTGCAAGTTGGCGTGTGTGCGTGCGTGCATGCATGTGGAATACTCACCTGGATTAGGTATCTACGGTCCGTCACTTCAACACTATTTTTCGACGTTAAACGACTCGTCGTTATCCCGGATAACACTAAAATAGTCAAAAATGGTGATCTACAAATGGAAATAAAAAAACATATTTCCATTTTAAACAAATATGTCAGCCACCTTAACGCCGCCATTTTGAATTTTCGACCAAACAAATTTTTTTTTAAACGTTCCCCTTTGAACCCTTAAAGTTCTACTGCACTCAATTTTTGATCGGGGAACTATTTTTCGAGATAAATCAACTGAAAGATTGAAATGAGACACCCTGTATATTAGACTGGTTAAAAAAAAACCTTTATTTTTTTCGATCTCTTACTACATGAAACCATAGTTTATAACATAATATTGAATGACGTAAAAGGAAATCGCCGTGCGATTTTTTCAAGCGATGACGCATTGAGTTTTTATTCTCGCCATTTGAAACAAGTAAGAAATCCAATGCTAATGGTTGGAAGGGGATAATAATTTTTCTATACAACGGTGTATGATACGTTTACAACTTATTTTTTCCTCGAATGGGCGCGTCGCGGAAACTATTAACGTCGTGGAAAAAGTTTATATTAGACAACATGAAAACACAGTGCGTCACCGCTTAAAAAAATCGCACGGTGATTTTCTTTCACGAGGTTCAATATTATGTTGTAAACTATGGTTTCATAAAGTAGGAGATCGAAAAAAATAAAGTATCCATGTACATTTTTAGCTCTCTATCTTAAACCATACCGAAGTTATTGATTTTTGAAAAAAATATCAAAAATGAAGAAAAATATTTGTTTGTCTTTTTGGCTGTTTTAAGCTAAACATTGGATTTTCTTTGAATGGAACCTCTTCAAATTAAAAAAAAAAAATTATCAACATCTACGTATAAAACTAAATTTTTGCGATTTTACTGAAGATGGGATTCAACTAACTTCTTATTAGAAAAGAAAATCGATTTTTTGTTCGTAATTTTGATCTTTTTTCCTTCGATGACTAAAATAGTTGATTTCAATTATGTTAAAATAAATAATTTTACTTCTCTCATATTTCCTTTGTAAATTATAATAATTAACAATTTGTATTACAATTCATGCAAGTACGTTTTGCACTTTATTCAATTTGTTACACAAAAATTGTAATTCTTAATGTTAATTAATATAATTTATAAAGGAAATATATGAAAGAAGCTAAATTATTTATTTTAACATAATTGAAATCAACTATTGTAGTCATAAAAGGAAAAAAGATCAAAATTATGAAAAAAACCGATTTTTTTTTTAATGAGATGTTATTTGAATCCCATCTTCTGTAAAAGCGCAAAATTTTTGTTTTTTACGTACACGGAGAAAACAGGGGCCTCAAATTCTAACACTGGTTACCAAAAATCTAATATTCAGTGCTAGAAAAGTATAGCGGATTATTGCCAGTTCGGAATTCTAAGAGTTGTTGTTATAGAAGTGTGAGAATGATTCTCACACCCTATAGTAAAAATGATGCGTGCATATTACATTTGAAACTATTCTCGCATAGGCGCGAATCCTATTCGTGAACAGCAACGCTTCTCATTTGGTATCGTAAAAATTATGCATTTCTCAGCACAACCAGACGTATTCCACATTACGGCCGATTACCATACTGGATAGCAAAAATGATCCCTATGTTGTATAGTAAAAAGTTTTTGGGAGCCTATTTTTTATTTACATACCTTCAGGACGAGTTACATTGAAGAAAAAAAAATGAAAAAATAACCCGATTTTATGATTTCAATTTCATCGATCTCCACCGGGAATTGAACCCTCTACCTTCCTAATTCAGGCCTGGATTTAGGGGGGGGGGGGGCTACAGGGGTGGCAGCTCCAGGCCCCGCGTGTTGGGGGCCCCCGGAAATCTTGCACTCGAGAAAAAAAAAATTAAATCTAAAAAGCGAGCAACCTTTACTCTTCCAGGAAATGTCATAAAACACCAACTCGGTGGTGAATCATATTTAAGCGAATTACGCTGAATTTCGTAAAAAAAAAACAAACCCGACATTCAAATACCGATATATAAGCGTATTATCGGCACCGCTTTCTGGATAAAATCATAAAATATGGGGTGTCACCATTGTACCGTATGTCAGTATCGTAGAAATCGCATTTCCAAATTGGTTGGGAGCGTATGCGTAGACGCTAGTCACGTCATAATTGTCAATCGACAGTCGACACTGTATTATCAGCAATCGCAGATCTGGGAAGTCCCGTTCTTCATGTATAAACATTCCATTTGTATAAATATTACATTAAATAAGGGCCTCTTGTACAATCCATCAAAAAAATCAAATTATGATAAATTTTGTTATGTACTGTGACGGATTTATTTTCTTTAACGGGAGCGAACGATACCGGGTCTATCACCTCCGGCCGTCACCCCCGCCCGGAACGTCCCAAACATTCCTGGCGGGCGCCAGTTAATTTTTGTTTCCCCGGAAATTAACAAACCGGTCATACCTGGGAGTCGAGTGGGAAGGGCTCGACTCCACGAATGCACTTTTTATTTCGCTGGTGGGCTAACCGGACTGAACTGGGAATCGAGTGGGAAGACCTGGATTCTCGCAACGCACGTTTTATTTTGCCGGTGGGCTAACCGGGCTCAACTGGGAATCGAGTTGGAAGAATTCGATTCCCGCACGGACGAAACAGGACAGAACAAACGGACGGACCGTACGAACGGGGATGAGCGGTTGCGGAAATGCGCGGTCGCTCAGGATGCGGGTTATGGTAGAGAGGGTCGGAGTTGATTGCCAGCAAGTAGCACGGGAATTTATTCGAATCCGAGACCGTTAACGGGATCGTAGCGACGAGTGGCTCACCTGAAGGATATCTTTCAGGGAGTTGCGAGAGCTGTTTCAGTCGAAACACGAGAAACTAGCACCGATTCATTTCACGCTGCCAAACTGACACTTCTCGAGAGCCGAAATCCATTAATATAAGGCGAGAGCACTTGACAGAACGATAGACACGCACACGCACACACACACACACACGAGGAGCGCGTGTGACACTTGCGAGAACGGTACACACGTTACACATACTAGCTCGAACGGGAGAGAGCGAGACCGAGTGCCAACACAGAGCGGACACAATAGCGAGAGCGCGAGGTCTTGTTACGTCTTCTCGCACAATTTGCCAAGTTGATTGAGAATAGTAACGGGTCGATCTCACCTTTGGGTCAAGGCTTGTTAGCCCTTTACACCGGGGACGGAGATCTCGCCTGTTTACCATAGAAAAATACTCACGTTGTGTGAGTGAGAGCGAGGGAGAGAGACTACTCGAGGGCCTTATCGCTCTTGTGCTATGTCTGGTGCAGGTAATCGCAGAGACTCTGCTGACGGAAAGTAGTGGTATTTAACTCACTTTGTTTGGAACCTCCCTGACGCCATGGCCGGCTCGTCCTATGGTGACTTGATGCAGCATAGACGGTGGTTGGAGAAAGGATCCCTGTTACTTGGGTTGATCGACGCAGGTGAATTGAATTGAGAAGGGTGCGTTCACTTCAATTGTACACGTAACTTCACACATTTATTCAAAACTTCCGATGATTGATACAATTTCCATATAACGAGTGAATTTACCGAGTACTTATTTCACCGCGACCGAGACTTGTTAACCGATAAGATGATTATTTGTCGGATAGAGATTCGTTCTTGACTATCGATGATGATGGACTAGTTTATTCGACGGATGGAGGTCCACTCCGAACTACCGATGATCGTGGAGTAGCGAAGATTCACGCAAATTGGGTGGTTTTTATACCCGTTCTCCCCATGTTCGTTGCTCCGGGCTTTGCACACGTCTCGCGGAATGAATTCTTTTCATTATTGATTTCGTGGTCTAAGTTAAAAGGTCGCACGTGTTCCTTTCGCGGAATGAAGGTTCTCGTCTACGGAAACGCTGTGACAGGATGTGGGGAGACAATATTCGGTGGTCTCGGGAGTCGGCAATTCTTTTATGATAGATGCTTTCAGAGGCGGCTTTTAATAAAATCGATTAATGTAATGCGTAGGCGGTTTTTGACACAAGGCAATTAGCTTAATGGTTGCGTCCTCTTAGGGCGTATGAGAGCCGATGCCTCGAGTATCGATGTTCTTAATAAAATAGTTATGATATTTAATTATAAAATCTATCGCTGAGGCTGACGATGTAACAGTCTTCTCTCAATGGTGATCGGAGACCGACTCTCTTAATCTCTTGCTGACTATTTGGTTAATCATCCAAATTCTCTGACCGATAGCTGCTGCCTCATTATCCTTCTTTTCTTACGTTTCCGAGAGCGTGATTGGAGAATTGTCATCCTCGATAGTGTGTTGAGGATCTCGGTGGCAGCTTCCCCCGGAACCCGAGCAAAAGCAAGGCTCTACTCTACTTAACGCGGCGCAATGTTTCCCAACCATTGCCCGTAACACTCTCCGCCTGCTCTCCAGCTCGTGGTTCCTTTTACGTTGGGGCGCCGGCATTGCAGCCGGACCTTTGACAATTCCACCGAAACTTCTCGTCGGCGCTCTCCTCCGTCGGGCAACTCCTTACCTGGAGACATATTTTTCACGACGGATTCGAGCGCGCGACCTTTTCCAAACTTTTCTTACCAAACCAGAACCAAAAATGTTCGTCATGTACTTGAAACGTGACTGGAGCGAGAACACGTGTTCTTTACTTTACTGAATCAGGCAACAAATCGAGAACGATACGTTTTTGCGAGAGCGTTCCTGCCTTTGTGGCCGTGATTCTGAAAAATCACGTCACAGTACGTAAAAATATGTAATTTCAACTTTACGCCTTTTTTTATTTTTCACGTTCCTAAACTTTTTTCTTCAACTTTTTTTCCAACAAAGAAAATTTGCAAGGGATTATTCACTACCGTATGCGGTGTACAAGTGATTTTAGAATTAAGTCGATTCCACATGATTTCACAGATTTCATGAAATCTTTGAGTTATTTCAAAAGTCATGTCATTGCACATGATTTCAAGTGATTTCATACGATTCGAAAAAATTATTATCGTACGATTTCTGAAATCACTGAAATTGTTCATAGCGACATTAAAGTGGTATTATTTATTATTTATCGCATTGAAGTTATCAACCTGCAGTATCATCAGTTTGCAGAATATATCAAATATACCGAGAACACACCGTTTACTATTTTGTTCGACTTTGTTGTTCCTCGGCTGCTCTCGACGCTGCCTGCTACTACACTGAATTATATAAAATGCGTTAGAGCATTTGCGTTTCTTTGTTGCGTGTGAAAATAGATTTAAAAAAATGGTATATTCTGAACATTCTACGTATATTATGTGACTTCCAATGATTTTGTGAGTTCAAGTGATTTCACATTGATTCAAATCATTTCGGAGCGATTTCATTCTGATTCCAACGATATTTTCGTAACGTCGATTTTATGTGAATTCATGTGACTTCTCGTGATTTCACGCGATTTTAATTCTGATTTCATACCGAAGTGGTTCAAGGATTTCACGAATGCGTAGCCCCTCGGAAATTTGTTTTTAGAAAAATTAAATCAACTTCAAAAATTGTTTATTGCTATCCTTGTTTGATATTTTTCATTTAGGATTATTTCATGTAACTAATACTTTTTCCGATCCCTTCAAGCCAATTTGAAATCAATACTTGTGTTCAAAACAGCAAATTCGCCGATTACTATTTTATGATCTACTTGCAGTTTCAATCAATAGCAGACCAATAAAACTTAATAAAAAATAAGTAAAACAATAACTATTATTTAAATGTATCACTAATTATCATACTTCGTATACGTGGAGTTGACTCGTTATACCGGGATCTTTGGCCTTGACTCGTTATGCCGGGATATTTGGACGTAACTGGTCTTACAATATCAAAGAAACCTGAGTAAGAAATGTCTGAGCTAAAAGTAGACCTAATAATTGACTGATTTCCGTCGTTAATGCATTTTTCAATAAAACGGACTCAACTCGTTCTGCCTGGAAGCCACATATAAGTATGATTTGTAAACAAATGTTTATACGATGAAAATATCTCGCGGCCGTTGTGTTCGAGAATCGAAGGACCCCTCATAAGTTAAGTCCAGATTCCTAAACCTTTTATAAGTCAAGTCCAGGGTCCCTAACCTTACGTAAATTAAGAACAGGATATTGGATCCCTCATAAGTTATCTCTGTAGGCTCTAACCCCTCTTAAGTTAAGTGGTCCCTTAAATTTGATCAAGCCTCATCGACCTCTAGAAATTCAATTGTGACCCCTCATAAGTAAAGTGTCATTCCCCTGACCCCTATTAAGTTAAGTCCAGGATTCGCCAAATCATTGTATAGCAATTTCAGCCTACTTGACCTCTGAAGAGTCAAGTCACTCCCAATATGTTAATTCAAGCCTCCTCGACTCCTCATATTTTATATCGAGACCTTCTGATGTCTCCTTTATTTTTTCTTGACATCACGTCGGTCCCCGGATAATTTAATATTTTCCTCGCAAGCTCTGTACAACGCTGAAAATACCTCTCTTTCTCCGTTAATGATTCTTAATTTTTCTCCAATTTTACAATAGGCATACTTTTTTTTGTTACTCATCTTTAGGGTTCCGTACCTCCAAAGGAAAAAACGGAACCCTTATTGGATCACTTTGTTGTCCGTCCGTCCGCCCGTCTGTCTGTCACAGCCCTTTCTCTTGGGAACGCGTGGAGGTATCGAGTTGAAATTAAAACCATATATTCAGGTCTACAGTCCCTTGAAGCTGTGAAAAAATCAAACTTCTAAGTTAACGTAAAAAAAACATACGGTCGTTTATGCTGCAAAAAACGTATATTTCGACACTCTGAAGGGAATCAAAATTTATAGGGTATTTTCCGTTGACCTAGAACTATGAAATTTGGCAAGTAATACTGTCGTATACTACAAATATAGGGAAAAATCTGAAAACTATAAATTTCTAATTAAATCACAAAAATATAGTATTTATTTAAAGTACTTAATCAATCATTTGTACGGAACCCTCGGTGGGCGAGTCCGACTCGCACTTGTCCGGTTTTTTTAAGATTTCATTTCAACGCATATTATTGATAGAGTGTGAAAAATATAACAAAAAAGAAGTTATTTTCCGTTAGTATGCCAAAAGGGAAAAAAATGACGTGAAACTCAGTTTTTTTTTCGCTGCATTTAACGCTTGCCGGCAGAGCGGTAATTGAGATTCAACAGGGGGAGCAAGATTTTTGAAAAAAGTATTTCCCCGAACGATTCCCGTCTACATGTGATACTCAGCGTCAGAGGTCGACGATGATCTACGAGAATTCTCAAACAATCCACGCACAGACGCGTTATTCTTATGAAAAATCATTCACTGCACCCTTCCACGATTGACCGGGGGGGGGGGGGGGATAGAGCTATAACCTCTCTATTTTGGTACATCAAAATCGAGAAAATACGAAATATAAAAAAAGAAATCAATTTACGCAGCTTCGTTTGTCGCTTAACTATTACGAACAAATCTATCTCGCTATATCTCGAATGCTCGTTTTTAATTATCATTTTATTGACGGAGATGAAAAAATCTGCGCATATTTGACACGTTAAGGAGAATCACGCAAATCTAATGTTAATCAAAATTTATAAATTTAAAACTTCAAATTCGAGACTATTATAGAAAAATATACCATATATTCATTACTGGAATTATTTTTTAATCCACCAACTAGGTATCGAAAAAAAAATTAATGAAGATTACGTTTTTTAAATCCTTATGCATGGGATCTTATGGTAGGCACACTCCATTGGCAACTATTTGTATTTTTTAAAGATCGATCTTCTTAGCTTTGAATAATCAACAAACGAACATTAGAAATAAAACGTTCATAAATCTCGATTATGTATTTGAAAGCCCTTGTTGACGATGAAAATAACTTAGAAATAACAATTAAAAAACCTTTTTTGAGGGAAACGAGTCATATACGGTCATTGACGATGCAACGTTTGGCAACGCTGCATGAGCAGGCTGGTTTAACCCTTAACGGGCCGACTGGGGTCTATTAGACCCCACCGATTTTCAAAAGTCTATCATTCAAAAATAGAGAAATACACGATTCTTTTTCTTACATTCAATTTTTTTTTCGTTAAAAAACCAATCAGCCCTTTTTTAATGTTTTTAACGGACCCCATGGGACCGGCATGAAATTCCTAAATTGTGGGACCGTTGAGAGTTAAAATACACTGGACTCTCGGTATAACATACAAAACGGAGGTTTGTCCGTTATATCGAAAGGCATATATATATATAGACATAGTGCTTTGAACTCGACACGCTTGGAACTATCTATCTCTATTTCTATCTCGTGGAGATATTCTTTATTTTAGGACATATACATAGGGTTACCATCCGTCCGGATTTGTCCGCGGACATGTCCGGACCTTTCAGCCTTCCGGACTTTGTCCGGCTTTTTAATTTTTCCAGATTTTTGACTTGGATGGAAAATTTTGAATGGATATTTAATTTTTACATTAAATTACTTGAAAGTAAAACACAGGTATTAAATCAGTCTTCAATCTTTAGTCAAATACATCCAATTAGTTCAACTAGTTAATCAGTCTGATCTCAACTTAAAATAATCACCTTTAATCTTCTTTTGACAATCAACATAATATAATAATAATGTTAAAACATAAAATAATAATCCTTTTTATCAATCAACTTGACTAGTTCAAATATAAAATAACAATCTTTTTTTATCAATCTATACTTTCCTAGTTCAAACAGAAATTAATAAACTTTTTTTTATCAATTAACTTTACCAGTTTAAACATGAAATTATAATCTTTTTTTATAAATTAATCAACTTTTTTACATGACTGAAATGTCTGGACTTTTTTTTTAACGTCCGGCCTTTTTTCGGTACTTTTCAAATTTCGAAATGGTAACGCTGCGTACATACAAGTCACACAAAATACATGAATATAAATTATACAAAATATAATGAATTTTTGTAAAAATTCTCCACACACAGGGTATTGAGACTTCCAATTATAGAGTTTGCGTTTGACTTATAAGGAGTTCTTATTCAACCAGGCCACTTTTTTTTCACCCCGTCCAATGTTTTTCAAAATCTGCCAGTTGAAATATTAGTCAAAAGGAACGTCTGTGATTTTTTAAAGATTTTTTTAGGCCTCCGTTCAGGATTTTCAATTTTTCATTACGAACACTGTATCTCAAAAAATATTCATCAAACAAAAAAAACATAGGAATAAAAACTTTTTTATTTTTTCTACTTTATCGAAAAAATTAACATCATAATTTTTCTGCATTGAGAAAATGAAAATTTGGCAAAAAAATGAGAATAACATTTTTTTAAACCTACTAACACACTTTCGACTTCGGTACAAATTTTACAGGATGTCTATCATTGGGTAAAGAATCTGCGAAAAAAAATTCAGAATGGCACCGGCAATGGTTACGATGAAAAAATAATTAAAACCCTGTGAAATCTATATACGGTTATGAGATGTCGCAGGGTTTTTATTTTATTTTTATCGTAACCATTGCAGGTACCATTCTGAAATTGTTTTCGTAGACTCTTTACTCAATGACAGACGTGAAAAAAAATAAAAATCCTGCGAAATCTTTATGAAATTTCGCAGGGTTTTTATTCTTTTTTTCATCGTAACCATGGCAGGTGCCATTCTCAAAATTTGTTCGCAGACTCTTTACTCAATGACAGATATCCTGTAAAATTTGTACCGAAGTCGAAAGTGTGTTATTAGTTTTAAAAAAAATTTATTCTAATTTTTTTGCCAAATTTAAATTTTCTCAATGCAGAAAAATTATGATTTTAATTTTTTTTGATAAAGTGGAAAAAATAAATAAGTTTTTATTCTTGTGTTTTTTTTTGTTTGATGAATAGTTTTTGAGATACAGTGTTCGTAATGAAAAATTAAAAATCTTGAATGGAAGCCTAAAAAAATCTAAAAAAAATCACAGACGCTTCTTTTGACTGATATTTGGCAGATTTTGATAAAAATTGGAGAGGGTTGAAAAAAAAGTGGCCCGGTTGAAAACGAACTCCGCTTATATAGGTTGGGTATCTTTGAATTTGAGTTACAAAGGCAAAATAATGGTACTTCATGCGTTCGGAAAACTTCGAGTTCTCTGTTTTTTTTCTAATTATAGAGGTTTTTGCAAGGGAACAGACTGAATCTCAGACAGATTTTCGGGCAAAAAATATCGTTGCGTTATCGCTTGAAGGGTCAGAGGGGACGTTCGAATTCTTCTCTTCGGTTTCTTCTCTCTGGCGGCTCCTTATGCCTCAGTACTCTCCTTATTCCCCACGCGCTACAGAAAAGTGCTCCGGCATTTTTTTTCTCACTTCTTCACCCGACGGCATCATGGGTAATTTTTTGCAGGATTGTTGAATTATTGCGAACGATCGAGCCTCACAGCTTTTGAAGCGAGTGAACTTAATTTTTTTTTTTAATCTTATCTGGAAATAGTCTATTTGTACAGTATCCCGTGTAGAAATTTCGCTAAGGAAAAACTTCTGCCCCTGACTCCCCCCCCCCCCCCAACTAATGTAGGGAAATGATCCCCCCATCCTGACAAGCCCTGTCATGTCATGTGACAGTGGCCGGCCATTTTCGGATCCGGCGGTGATGAGCAGGCCCCTATGACGATACGATCCGGCCCTTGCAGATCCTGATCAGGTCCCTAGATCTTTGGAATCATGCCCTTGAAGGCCATGATCACGCCATTGAAGGTCCCGAGCATACCTCGAGTTATTTTTGATAAATTACTTTTTACGAGGTACCCTTTTTCGGTGTATGCAGCTTTTTGCAAGGCTACCTTTTCTTAGGGTATGCTCCATTCGACAATCCTGGAAGAGAACATCAGTTTCTGAGTAAACGGAAATTCTCTAGGAGAATGGAATAAACAAGTACAAGTACATAAGAAGCCGGCAAGAACTCCTTGTATGGTTTCGTTCGAGACCAACTTCCATTAATCTTCCGTGCTCGTGCCTGTCTAGATAAGCATACTCTTCGCATACTCCGTTTGAGAGTTCTGCGCTTGCCGTCATGCGACATCTCGCGGTGAGTCTTGGAATTAACGCAACGCGGCTCGTGGTAATAATAATAATAATAATAATAATAATAATAATCATAATAATAATAATAATAATAATAAATAATAAACGAGGCAATGATTGATAAATTCTTATTATTGTTATTACTATTATTGTATAGTATTTTCATATTACGAAATGTTAGAAAAAGGTTTTATTGCTTATAGAAGTAAACAGTTCATATATATTTTATGCATAATTATCTGGTACAGTTTACATCTACAGAAAAAATTTATTAGAATCAAATAAATTCACATATTTGCGAAAATTTTATTTGAAATAAATAAGGATTTATTTGTATTGACGAAGATTTTATTTGATCATGCCATTTAGTCATACTTGAAACAAATATATAAATTTATTTACTGGTGCCGAATCAATACCATATTTATATTCGTTCGTCGAAATAGCGATTTACTTACATCAAATAAATGATCTATTTAAAATATTAAATTTGAATAGTAATTTATTTACGTCAAATAAAATTTATTTAAATGTGCGCTGCGTCGTACTGCACGCACAATATGGCGTCGCTCGCCGGCGTGACGACGCTCAGCAGTCCAGAGTTGGCATATTCACGTGTATGTACGTGTTTCCGTTTGTACGTGATTTTGTGATTTTAGTAAAATATTGTGATGTGGACGAGGAAACGCGAGATTTTCTTTGCGACTCGGGGCTCGAAGAATATATCGACATCTTCAAAAGTCAATAGGTTGTTAACATGCATGATTCACATGAGTGAGCAAACAACCAAGACTGATTGGCCAAAAAAGTTATTCACACCCAAAAATAGGATGCGAGACATTCCCATATTAATCAAAATTCCCTAATTTCCCATATTATTCCCATATTCCCATATTAATCGTGAGTCCCAAGTTTTTAGGTTATGGATGGTCATGGAATAGATGGTCATGACCGAATAAATTCTTTATTTGTAACAAATAAAAAATTATTGGTGGCGACTAATATAAATTGTATTTCGCGCCTCTTCCGATAGATTCCACTGTAGTCCCCCCTGCCCTGCCCGAAATACCACACGTTTTTAAAGCCCATTTAGGGACTTTTTTGTTTTCCATGGATGGGCGCTCGGCCCTGAGATCTCATTCTTCTTCCGTGTGCCGGAAGATCCACACGTTGTAACTTGTAATATTACTTTATTAAATTCGAGAATGAGTACTCGAAGCTCACGGAGTAGGTCTGTGGACGGAGAAAATGCTCTTGAGAAGCGTATGAAGAGACTCGAAAAATTGATCGAGAACAAGCTTCGGAAAAAACGTAAAAGTAAGCATCTTTTGTTTTTAGAAAAATTTTTTCCTGTGACGTTCATAGGCTATTTTCATCAACGCCGTCGCTGGATTTTGAGAAAAATGGACAAGAGCCCCTCGTGTGGGCTCTAACCTATGCGAGGCAGAGTTATTGCTCGGGCAATAATCCCAAAAAGAACGTTAAATCAGGTTTAACCTATTTAACGCGTACGTTTGACGTACCCGGACACAATTTTCTTGACGATCGGATACATTGTGTCTCATTTTCACATCGCCACGTCTCGGGCTCGTCGGAGGAGGGACGAAGGAAGCGTGGGAGGAATGATCGGAGACGTTCACGATATTCGTCATCGGATAACGCCGAGGGAGACGAGTCGATAGATCTTGGCTCGGACGTAGATGTGGTGGCGGAGTCTGAACTCCCGCAGGTTACACGAGATCCTTCTCAGGGGTCATCCCGAGCTCAGGCTGATGATATCGTCGAGCCTCGTCAGGTTTTACCTGGCGCAGATCAAAATGCTGCTTCCACTGCGATGGAGTCAAAAAAGGAAAAAGTTCTAGACCCTCAGATTGTAGAGGTTTTGGGGAAAAGACTTTTGGAGGAGCGAATGTTGGATGAGGATATTCCTCCGGAGATGGCAATCCGATGGGAGGAGATCCTCAAAAAAGGCTTACCTACAGAGGACAGCACGGAAATAATTAAAAAATATCCGCCGCCAAAAAACGCAAAATATATTGATCCACCAGCAATAAACCCGGAAGTGAGGGCCGTTCTTCCGGTAACAGCCATTAAGAGGGATGAACGTATCGCAGCGAAGCAAGCTAAGCTTGCTGCCTGTATCGCCGCTGTCGGGAAGATATTTCTTGGAGTCCTGAATGATTCGCAAGAGAAGCTTTCTTTTCTCGAACGTCTGAGCGACACAGCGAGGTTACTGGCGGATCTTTTGCACGATGAGTCAGCAGTGAGAAGAAGTCTTATTTTGGCCAACATGGGTTCGTCTTTCAAAGAACTCTTAGATTCGTCGACGGCGGACGATTTTTTGTTTGGGAGACAATTGGACGAGAAAGTAAAGGCAGCGAAAGCGCTCGAAAGTACTAGTCGGGAGCTATGTGCACCGCGAACCGAATCATCGGGAAGAGGGCCAAAAAACTTGAAGTTCCCGCCTCATCGCTTCTCAGGCGGCTATCGCCAGCGTTCGACGGGTTCAGGCGGGAAAAAGACGACGCCATTTGTGAAGAATCGCGGCAATTTTCCGAGGCAGAAAAGTCCCCGCCGCCGAGATTCACCGAGGGGGAGATCGAGCCGCCTTCCAGCACGCAGGCGCTAGATTTGCCTGTGAGTATTATAGCCGGCAGACTGCGTTTTTTCGCAGAGGAGTGGAAACGGTATACCAACGATAAACGCATTTTAACGTGGATAGTGGGTTACGAAATCCCTTTTTCCTCGTTACCGTTCCAACAATTTTTCCCCAAGGATAAATCGAATGCCGGAAAAGAAGCTGCGGTAATTAAGACTCTCGTGACAGCTCTGTTAGAGAAGGGAGCGATAGAATCATGTCATGATAGCCAAGACCAATTTTTATCGGATGTTTTCGCGGTTCCAAAATCCGGGGGAGGTTTCCGGTTGGTCTTAAATCTAAAGCAGCTGAACAAATTTGTTCCTACGTCACATTTTAAACTTGAAGATCGTAGAACGGCAGTTCATCTCATAAATAGGGATTTTTTCCTCGCAACGATCGACCTGAAGGATGCGTATTACGCAATCCCAGTTGCTAAAAAGCACAGAAAGTTCTTGCGGTTTAGATTTAACGGCACGGTTTATGAATTCACTTGTTTGCCGTTTGGCCTGGCAACAGCCCCGTTCGTATTTACAAAGATTTTAAAACCAATAATGGCGGAATTGCGCAGCCAAGGCCTGCTTTCAGTTATCTATCTGGACGATATTCTCATTATTGGAGAATCATTTGAAAAATGTAAAAATAATCTTTTGGTTACTAGAAAACTCATTGAGTCATTGGGCTTTGTAATCAACGAGGAGAAATCGCAAACTACGCCCTCAAAGAGATGCAAATACCTGGGTTTTTGGTTCGATTCAAAGAACATGCAACTAGAACTTCCAGGAGAAAAAAGGATCAAGATAAAAGCCTTAATTCAGAAATTTTCTAACACAAAAAGCTGTACAATTCGCTGTTTTGCGCGTTTTTTGGGTTCTCTGGTGGCTAGTTGTCCGGCGATCCCTTATGGATTCGCCCATACCAAAACGTTCGAGAGGGCGCGTCACTTGGCTCTTTTAAAGTCTGGGGAATGTTTCGATGCGAATATGACGCTTGGCCGCGAGCTACAGGCTGATTTTATTTGGTGGCTGAGAGCCATTGAAAACGCTAATAATTCAATAAGACCTTTAAAATTCTCTAGGAAAATCTTTAGTGATGCATCACTGTCTGGTTGGGGAGTAATTTCCGGAAAAAAGAAATCTCATGGTTTTTGGAGTAAAGAAGAAAGTCAGAAGCATATCAACTTTTTAGAGTTAAAAGCGGCCTTTTTCGGGTTGAAATGTTTCACGGATAAACTGGAAAACAGTGATATTTTGTTACGATTAGATAGTACCACAGCGATCGCGTACATTAACCGAATGGGCGGTACGCGCTCCAGAAATCTGGATAGCGCAGCGAAATTAATATGGGATTGGTGTGAGAAGCGAAGTAATAGAATCGTGGCGTCATTTATCGGCACTAAAGAAAATGCAGACGCTGACTTCGAATCGAGAAAGCTTTATAAAGAAACGTTGTCGCTTATTAAGCTCAGCAATGTAATCAAAAGAGATAATACTATCCTAATCAAGATTCCCGATACTATAAAGACATCGGGCCGCGGTCGAGCTCAACCCCTTCTGACTTTTTCAAAATACGAAGCTCGAAGAAATATTTGTGTCGTTACGACTCTCGAATCGTACAAAGAGCGAACTGGCTCGATACGGGGAAGTGAAGATTCGCTTTTCCTCGCTTTGAAAAAACCATTCAAGAGGGTGTCTACTCAGACACTTTCTCGATGGATCAAAAAAGTTTTGTCAAACAGTGGGATTGATACTAATATTTTTTCGGCGTACAGTACACGCCACGCATCCTCATCAGCCGCGAAGCGAAAGGGTTTAAATTTGGACGTAATAAGAAAGTCGGCTGGATGGTCAAAGGAATCTCAAACATTTGCGCGGTTTTATGACCTTCCCATATCCACAGATAGTTCGGAGTACGCAAATGCGATCTTAAAATAATGATAATTAAAAAAAAAAAATTCTAGGATTGTAGTATATCCTTGTTTGCTGACAGCTTGTCATTGTCGTTAAGTTACAACCGTTTGAGTTAAAAATAAAATTGTTAACTTATTTTGCCGTATTGTGCACTTTAAACATCTACAGTGGAATCTATCGGAAGAGGCGCGAAATACAATTATACGATTAAACGAACTTACCTTAAGTGAAGTTCGATCGTAATTGTATGTAGCGCCTCTTCCGATAGATCACATCCCACCCAGGTAAAACAAAAACATAAATATTTATTTGTGTTTACCTGTCACCCAATACCTTAGAGTGGGTATTTCCCATAGATACGGCAATACTTTGGAATAATGAGATCTCAGGGCCGAGCGCCCATCCATGGAAAACAAAAAAGTCCCTAAATGGGCTTTAAAAACGTGTGGTATTTCGGGCAGGGCAGGGGGGACTACAGTGGAATCTATCGGAAGAGGCGCTACATACAATTACGATCGAACTTCACTTAAGGTAAGTTCGTTTAATCGTATAATTCAATAAGAGCATTTTTAAATAATTTTTTTATTACTATCAAGTAAATTTTTATTTGAAGCAAATAACTTATTTATTGCAGACAAATAAATATTTCATTAGGGCCAAATAAAAGAAGCTAAGAAATAGTGAACTTGAATTTAAATAAATCCAAATATTCGATACTAATAAAACCGTATTAGGCCCATATTTAAATAAGAAATTTTATTTGTTTCAAGCAAATTTTATTTGTTTCAAATAAATCTTTTCTGTGGGTGTACGTGAACAATTCTAAAAAAAACGATTTTTATAAGTTTACAAAACATGTTCTCAAGACCTGCTCATTTTCTGGCCATGCGAGGCATGAACAGAAAGCCGATATATAAATGATTTCATTTTAGTAAATACTTAGGGGAATCCGATAGTTTCCACATCAAAGCCCTGTCAGGGTAATAATAAAAATATGTTGCTTAAAAGTGTAAAAATAATATCACCGGAAACTATTCATATTCTGATAATGCAGGGCACTGATAAATAAGTGATTATTTCAATGTAATAACAAGGGGCCAAGCCGTTAAGTTCCAGGTCAGGGCCTGGCCAGGAAAATCGGATCAGGCAGGGAGGATCAGGGGGCAAGAATCAACTAGTGGCTTCCCTATCGCATCCCTACATGGGGTGTTGTAGATTCACACGATTTCGCGTGATTCACTATCGTTTTTCTCTGTTCTTAAGCGAACGTGAGATTGTCGGGCGGATAATTTGCGATCTTTGAAATTTGGACGCGCGGACGAGTCGAGCGAGGCGGACGTCGCGCGTCGTGAGAAGAGAGAAAGCGAGAGAGAGAACGAAAATGAGATAGACGGAGATGGGGTAGACGACATTAGAGACAGAAAGACGGCGAGAGATCACGCGGTCGATAGTTCTCGATCTCTTCTTTCTCACCGTGCGTTTCCTTCGTTCTCGTCCTGATTATTGAATGCAACGAAAACATCGTTACAAAATAATGAATAAGATTTTCGATATTGACATTTATCTTTTTTATCAACGTTTGAGAAAATACGAGTGATGAATTTTTTCGTTGAGCTTGAAACGGGATTGTTAGATTTTTGTACATTGCGCCCACTTCAGCCGTAAGCCCTTTGCAATGTTGCCTTACTCGCGAAACGGTGCAGAGAAAAAAAAACGAGAGAGAGAGGGAAAAAAAGAAAGGAAGCGCTCGCGCGCGTATATCCATTATTTACCGCCTCGCACCCACACGCTTCGTACAGGTTTTTTTTCTTGCTTTTTTTTCACCCGCGGAGTCCCGTGAATGGGACTTCCTCCGCGCGCGCCATGAGCGCGTGTTCATCCACGCGAATTTTTGCCAGCGCGTAGCGCGTAGCTCGAGTGTGAGTGTGTGGAGGAGAGAGAGAGAGAAAAAGAATGAGCGCGAGTCCACCGGTAAAGCCGGTACGCGCATCATTTTTATTTTTTTAATTTCTCGTCCGCACGTATATGGATTGAAGTTTGGAAAAAATGTAGGTTGAAAAAAAGACGTCGAGGCTCGCGATGTTTTTTTTTCTCGAGGATCACCTCCCGCGGGAATCCGCAAGATCGTGATGAAATTATTATGCGCTCTTGCGCTACGGGGCGTTCCATTCATGGGGTATTCCATGTAGACTAGACCGGTCACCGATTCTTATTTTCTCGGATTCAATTCTTTTTTTTTCTACGTTTGTGTCGAGATTAATAAGTGCTCGCATGTTAGAAAAATTATTTTATAACAGATATCAGTGCAAAAAAAAAATTGTGAAAAAATGCCTGTAATAAAAAAAAATTAAATCCTTCACCAGATATGTCAAATCTTCGCGGATTTGGTTCGCGATGTTTTCTCGGCTGATTGCAAATCTAATGAGGTCTGGAAAAATGTGAAAAAACATTTTAACTTCACGAATTTTTTTTGAATTTCAGAATCTAATAAATGATGGATGAGTTGAAAGATTCTCATATTCCCCAAATAAAAAAATGACATTTTAAAATTGAATTTCGAAAAATAATTCAATTATGAAGTAACAAACACTTTGAAAAATATTTTTAGAAATCAATCCTTTTCAATTATTACAATTAGTAAAAATAATTGCTTCTAATTTTTTTTTCAATTTTCAAAATTATTAAGGATTGTTTCGTCTTAATTTTTTATTCTCACAATCATTTTTTGATAAACTTTCCCTTATTTTAACCTTTTTGTTTTTCAAATTCTTTGATAATTTTTGTTATTCATCCAAACAACTTTGTTGTTTTTTATCTTAATAATTTCACGGACACTAAAATCGAAGTTTTAGAACAGTTATTATTTTTGATCTTTTTTTCGCTCCCCTCTGTTCCACCCTGATCGGTATCGGCCGAAATATTTTCGCGTCTGCCGAATCCAAAGTCACTAATCTTCCCTAATGAGGAAGCAATTATTCGCGCAAAGGCCAAAGTTTACAGACGCTGGTTTTCATTGCCGTTTAAAAAACGACCCCTCCGTGCGAAAAAAAGAAGATCGGTCGTAGCGATTGGAGCAAACGTTCAAAATAAGCTGGCAAGGAAGAAGAAAAAGAGAGAGAGAGAGAGAGAAATAGTCCCTCATGAGGATAAATAGATGGTAGCAGACTGATTATCAACAAAAACAGTGCCTCGAAAAATGATAATAAAATACACGCGACGTGTATAGTAAATATATCTCACATATGATAAATATATAATATATAATATATTATATATTGAAGACATAATATATTACAGAGTGTTACTGAAAATATATTTGCATTCCGTGAACGTTTGAAAATTTGAATGTGTGAAATATTTTCGTATATATTTTATATCCATGTGAGCCAATTCACAAATGGAAAAGATCTATTCACTTCTCACAGGAAAAAATTTTCTCACGTATATTCTTTATTTATTTATTTATTTGAATGGCAAAAAATTAAAAATCATTTAAAAATCTGAAATTTCAGGACATTCAATCAAATTACCCGTTCAAATTCATGAATATTAATTATTATTGAACAAAACAAAAATTCAATTTAAAAAAATTCAAAGTTTAAGTAAATCTTGACCATGTTAGCGTTGAATGAAAAATTATTAACTTTCGATTGAACAAAAATGGGATATACGATTGCATAAATAAAAATGAAGTATATAGTGCGATTTAAAAAAATATATCTTTGAATACAACTAATATAATGAAGCAATGAATGTAATAAGATGAAAATTCAACAAAAATTCCAAATTTAAGTAAATCCGATTGATATTGATGTTGATGTTCATGGAAATATCATTGGCTTTCGACTGAACGGCAATTCGATGGTCGATCGAATAAATAAAAATAAAATACATTATTGTACATTAACTCTCAGAGTGCCACCTGTTTTGTAACTATTTTCTGAGCAATTTCGACCCAGCTTTCGAACTTTTTTGGTGTTTTGGCATCAGTCATATATTCAAGAATAAGAATTGATGTGCAATAATTTAAAATCATGGATGATTTTGTTTATGCGCATAAACAAACCTCAACTCTTTGTGTCAGACATTTTTCCTTTAGTCCAATCAGCTTGAAATTCATTACTCGGGGGTTTTTGGGGTCGCTGATCACGAATCTAAGCCCCGCATTTAAAAATTCAAAATGGCGGATCCAAAAATCCTAGAATATCCATTTTCATCATATTTGCACCGTTTCGCAAATTTTTATCTGCCATATTGAATCCGCAATTTTAAATTTGAAATTCAAAGCTCAGATTCGTCATCAGCGACCCCAAAAAATCCAAGAATATACATTTTCATAGTATTTGCACTGTTTCGCGAATTTTTATCCGCCATATTGGATCCGCCCTTTTGAATTTTGAAATCTGGAGCATAGATTCGTCATCACCGACCCCAAAAACCCCGGAGTAATGAATTTCAAGCCGATTGGACTAAAGGAAAAATATGTGACACAAAGGATTAAAAAAATATATATATATATTTTAAAAGTCGACTCACCTCTGAAGAAGGGTCGTTCTGTACGAGCCTCGATGCTCGGGCGCAGAACGACGAAAATCACGACTCGTAACACCACAGACCAGCGCATAATTGACATACGACTAAATTACGACGAACGAAAATTTCAGCGGCACTCGCGCGAGACGTAGGTGCATATATAATATATATTATATATATTTATATATGTTCGATACGTGATCTCACTTTTACACCACCCTTCTCGGTGCTCTTTCGTGCATATATGCATATATATACGTTGACACGTACATATATATATGTAAATATATAGGTATATATTTTTTGTAGATACGTGAACTCGCCAGCCAGGAGTTAAGTAGACGAATCTTCGGCTTACACTTCTCCCGTTTCTCGAAGACTTTTTATCCTTCCTCAGTCTTGCGCACAACGTGCTATCGTAGTATTCTCGTTCCTCCTGCAAAACGTAAACAAGAAATAGTTATGCTTCAACGCCCCCGCCCGCTCTCTCTCTCTCTCTCTCTCTCTCTCTCTCTCTTCCTCTCTCTCTCTCTTGTAATTTCTCCAGTCTATGAAATCCGCGGAACTTGATACGCTTTGTATCTCTACAAACGTGCATTATTCGTTATATCTATTTCCACATTCATGCACAGGAAAAAAATGGGGTAATATGAACCACCTAAGGAGCTTATAGTCTTTTTTCCGGAAGCCTTTTTTCATGGCTTTGGGCAATCAGGGATTGAAGGGGGATTTGTCATTCATTGATTTTTTTGAGTGGGTTTTATATGGAGTAATATGTGGTAATGTGGAGTAGTATGGAGTATAATGACTCAAGACTCTTTTCAATGCTTCGAACTATTAGGGATGAACTCTGCATTTAATCTGTTTTTTGGAGAGGGTGTAATATGAGGTAATTTAAAACACTTCGGCGCTCTGTAGTGATTTCTTTGTGAAATTCTATTGCAAAAAGACTCCTTTCAATGCTTCAAGTTATTAGGGATGAAAAAACCTTGCAATTAATCTAGGTTTTGGCGAAGGTGTAACATAAGGTAATGTGAATCAAGTTGGGCTCTGTAATTTTTTTTATTCTGAAATTCTGCACTGAGAAAAAAAATGGTCGAATATGTAAAATCGTTAGTTGAATACGGGTAACTAAATATTTATTTGGTCTAACTAAATAATTAGTTTCTTGAATAATTTCGCGCTTCGGTTGACCAAAATATTGTTCAGGCAACAAAAATTTGGATTGTACAACTAAATATTTAGTTGCACGTATTCAACTGAACGATTTTGCATATTCAACCATTTTTTTTCTCAGTGTGTTGTCATAAAACTCTTTTGAATGCTTTGAGCTATTAGGGACGGAAAAACACTGCGATTAATCTATTTTTTGGAATGGGTGTAATGTAGGGTGATGTGCTTTATTCTTCATAAATGTGTATTATTTGTCATTTACATTTTTATATTTATGAACAGAGAACCTAAGGGGGTAGTATAAACCATTTAGAAAGTCTACACGGAAAAAAATGATCAGTGACAAATCATGTGTAATATTTAAAAAAAATACTGAATTTAATGCAGAATATACGGTTCAGAACTGTAATTCAGGCGTTTTACTGGAAATCTATTATAAATTAATGGATTTAATGCAGTTTCTACGTTTCAAACCATTATAAATGCAGAAAAATGTCACACGAAGCATAAAACAACCGGTTCAACTTGAAAATTGTCAATAAAAGAAGTACACTCTCCCAATTTTCTTTACAGGATCGGCGAAACGAGTGCTTCAATAATAATATTTATTGACCAATTACAGATGCATTCGTCTTGGACGCTTTGAGCGCCACATCCTGTAGCATTTTATATGTCAATGTATATCTATACATATGTACTGAAAGCGTGTAAGTGTCCAAGCGAATGCTGCTTATACATATGTGCTGAAAGCGTGTAAGCGTCCAAGACGTATGCGGCTTAAGGGGAGTAAACATACCCTCAACATTTTTTTAACACATTTTCCTCCGAGATAACTTGATGGAATAAAAAAAGGACAGTGGGCCTACGTAATTAATGTACAAGTGGCCTCACTATTTTTTTTGTTATTCTATAAATCCATCTCCGAGAAAAATGCAGTGTTAAAATTTGTTATTAACTTTATCTCTCTTGTAGTGACGAGAGAGAGGTTTAGTCTCCTCTCAAGCCTGATAACGTGAAAATACTAAGGGCTGCATTCGTCTTGGATGCTTCGAGCGCTATGAGCGCCCCGCCGGTATTGCCAACTCGCAATTTAGAGCCAAAATTAGAACGTGGGAATTTTTTGATCAAAAACGGAAATTTTTGCACCTTGAAAGGGAAAAACCCTTCGAACGATCTGGCAACACTGCTATGGACTGAAGACTACATTTTCTTAACAGATCACCATTGCATTTGGGTGACGTTCGTGCTCTTTATGGGTGCGAGGTTAAACTAAATTCGCTTCATTAATTGATCTCACGATTAATTAGTCAAGTACAAGCCCTCGTAGTTATGAGCCTGAGCGAGGATAAATAACGGTTTATTGCAATATTTGAATGAATTGGAATTTATTCAAATATCGAAACGTTTCACTATACTATAATTTATTTTAGAAATTGCAGTATTTTCAGTGAAAAATAAAAAACGTATCGCAAAATATATCACGTTCTTTTCAATTTTTACAATGTACACTGTAATATTTTCACGGGCCCTGGATAATTTTTACGATGTAAAATGTGTAAAAAGTACACCGGGTACAACAGAAATATAACGTTTTACATAGTGAATTTTATTGTTCCATTTTATTGTTCCACACTGTAAAAATTCGTCTGATGGGCATGTACTGTGTCATATGTGACATCTGTATATTGTATTAAAGAAATATGCAAATTTTACTATTTGCCCTTCCAGGAGGCGCTGTTGATGGGGAAAACTGTAAAAATGAATGGGAATCTCAGCGGTTCTCACTGATCATTTTTTTCCGTGTACAGTTTCTTTTTACAGCAAGGTTTTTTTCGGGGTTTCAAGCAATTAGAGTTTAAAGAAGGGTCGTGGGTTATTCACCGGTTTTTTGAAGAGGGTGTAATATAGGGTAGAATGGACTATCATGGGAGCTCTACAATTTTTTCTCTCCGTAACTCTACATTGCAGAAAGACTTTTTGCATTATCTCAAGCTATTAGGGATGTAGAAAAACCCTGCAATTAATCGATTTTCCAAAGAGGTCGTAATATGGGGTAATGTAAACCACCCCGGTGCTTAAGATTTTTCTATTCCGCGGTAATTCTACCACTGCCAGAAGACTTTTCACTGCTAGTAGGGACGAAAAAAGTCCTTTACTTTTTTCAACGCTATTAGGGATGGAAAAAGTCCTTCACTTTTTTCAATACTACCCACACAACAAAAATACGTCCCAAGTACGTCTTTCGGACATCACGTCAATTGTCCCGTGATGGTAATGGGATGGTCCCATGGGATTCCCATGGGCTCTAAAGTGTCCGCAGTGATTACCGGAATGGGATCGTCCCATTGTCGTCCCGGGATGTCTTCGGGACGTCTCTTGGACTGTAAATACAGCAGAGTGGAGATATCGATGAGATATTATCGAGACTTCTTAAAGACGTCACCAAAGTATTCCAGAATTATCAGACACAGCAATGAGACGTCCCAAGTACGTCTTTTGGACATCACGTCAATTGACTCAATTGTCCCGTGATGGTAATGGGATGGTCCCATGGGATTCCCATGGGCTCTGAAATGTCCGCAGTGATAATCGCAATAGGATGGTCCCACTGCCGTCCCGGGATGTCTTTGGGATGTCTTCGGGACGTCTCTTGGACTGCCAACACAGCAGTGGATAAATATTTTTATTTCGATTTACTATTAATTAATTTCAATTAATTAATGAAATTTCAATAAAATGGGTACAGTACAGAGGGAGACAGCAAGTACTCCTTGTAATATGGCCTCTTATGAGGTCTGACTCCTTTCGGTGTCAAATGTCCGTGTTCACGCTCGGCTATATAAGCATTCTATTTGCATGATCCGTATGTGAGAGCCTTTGCCATCTCGCGGCGAGTCTGGAACTAACGCCGTGGAATGGCTGACCTCCTATAGACATCTCTAAGAGAGTCCGCTGGGATCGTCTACACACGGTTACGGCAGGATATCCTCAAGACATCCCATATTAATCTCGCGTAGAACAATGTCTTACCGGCACCTCCCAGAGACATCTCTAAGAGAATACGCTGAGATCGTCAAAATACGGTTACGATAGGATATCCTCAAGACATCCTATATTAATCTCCAGTAGACCAATGTCCTGCTAGTACCTCCCACAGACATCTACAAGATAGTGCGGTACGATCGTCTACACGCGGTCACGGCAGGATATCCTAGAGACATCCCATATTAATCTCGGGTAGAATAATGTCCTACTGGTACCTCCCAGATACATCTATAAGAGAGTGCACTGGGATCGTCTAAACACGGTTGCGACAGGATATCCTCAAGACATCCTATATTAATCTCGAGTAGACCGATGTCTTACTAGTACCTCCCACAGCCATCTACAAGTGAGTGCGGTACGATGGTCCACATACGGTGATGGCAGGATATCCTCAAGACATCCTATATTAATCTCGGGTGGAACAATGTCCTACCACTACCTCCCACAGACGTCTATAAGAGAGTGCGTTGGGATCGTCTAAATACGGTTGCGACAGGATATCCTCACGACATCTAATATTAATCCCGGGTAGAACAATATCTCACTGGTTCCTCCCATAGACGTTCATAAGACGTACTATCATGGTAGGACACGAATGGGACTATCTCGGGATGGTCCCGGGATCAATTTTGCTGTGTGGGTATCAGAGATGAAAAAAATCCGTCCCTTTTTTGAGAGGGTGTAATACGGGGTAGTGTGAATTACCTCGAGAGTTGTCAATTTTTTCATTTTCGTGGTAATCCTGCCACGGCCAGAGGACTGCTGTGAGTAATTAGGAATGAAAGAAGGAGCAGTAATTTATCGTTTTTTCGAAAATGGTGTATTACAGGGTAATATGAACCATCCTGCAAAGTTTATGGTTTAAACATTTTTCTTTAATTCGACCATTGCCAAGAATTTTTTTTTTCAATGCATCGCGCAATTTTGGACAGAAAAACTCTTTGTAATTAATGGATTATTCGAAAATAGTTTAATACGGGGTAAAACGAACTATGAGGCTTTGTATTTATATTTTTTCTTTCTCACAATCCGTCATAATTTTATACATGAAATTGAAACGTTATTTTTAGACGGTATTTCGTAAAAATTAACCATATTGCCCACGCCATATTCATTATCAAGCAGACCAGTGAGATACAATTTCTAATTAAGATCTCTCGCTGCCCCCTTCTCTCCACACCCCCATGAAAGGTATATCTGTCAACTGGAAATCAAACGTTAATTCATATACCGGTTCGGAGGGAATGTATCTTGTGTGTCGTTTATATTTTCAGAGTTCGTGTTACACACGCTGCATACACGCATTTATATGGGACATTTCACGCGAATAATAATTTACAAAAAAAGAAAAAATCATTTGGAATCGATTAAAATTCGAGAGAAAAGTAAATCTAAATATCAATAACTGTCTCATGATTGCAAAGACTCAAAAAAAAAAAAAATTTTTAAAACAGAGTAAATACTAAAATTTGAATTCTGTTGCTGCTCGGATGATTTGCTATTATTATTGGTATGCTCCGGGGTGGTTTACATTACCCCATATTACACGCTCTTTGGAAAATCGATTAATTGCAAGGTTTTTCTACATTCCTAATAGCTTGAGATAGTGCAAAAAGTCTTTAGGCAATGTAGAGTTACGGAGAGAAAAAATTGTAGAGCTCCCATGATAGTTCATCTACCAATAGTCCATACTATTCAATCAAGGATAATTTTTTCGCTTAGAATATTGTGGGCGAAATTTTTCTAAATTGTGATAGTTTTAGATTTGGCTAAATTTGCGTAATTCAGATATATTTCGTGTTGGAGGTACGTGATATTTCATCGAAATTGACGGAGAAGGATTGATAATGGAATGAAAATGAATTTTTTAGACGACCGTCGGAATAGCTCATGTTCGTGTTAATGGAAATTTTCGAGTTATTTTTATTGAAATAGCCCGTGCATGCGTTATGTATAAGCATAATAATGTTCAAACCGATGTCTGGGAGTACAAACCGCTACGGAGTAATGCTGATGTATTTATGCGTTCGGTTTCGCGTTTCAAGAGAGGCGCGACATTATTATACTAATGTAGAGACCACCTTTTGCTCTCACTCTGTCTTTCTCCCTTTCCCTCTTTCGCTCGTAGGACGTGTTGGGGCGTTTCGTAGACTCGCCTGTGTACCTCCCTACGAACATGAACCACGAACACGGAGAATAAGAGACTAATTGCACCTGCTCAAAGGCAAATTTATAACAAGCATCTCCCCCTTTCCTGGCAAACATACGCAGATGTAAAAAGGGGCGAGAGAAGTAATACGAAACCAAAAAAAAATATCCCACTGATTGCGACTGCATACACGAATGAATATGATTTTAAAAAATAATAATAATATCGAGAGTTGAAATAAAAATGATGTCATTTTTAAAAAAAGTTCTCCTAAACATTGAGGCAGTTTTTATTGCAGAAATTTATAATTTTAGAAGTGAATTTCAGAGTCTTAGTTCAGTGAGTTTGGGGTTTAAAGTTTGAGTTTCGAGAATCCGGATTTTAGGAATGTTTATAGTGTTTATGTATTTTGTATAAATGACGCTTCCACAATAAATTAATAATTAATAAATTAATTTGAGAGAAAAACCTTTTAAAATTGATTGGAATTTCAAAAGTTACTCCAAACAGTGTTTAGGGTTCCGCATCCCAAAAGGAAAATAAGAGGGACTTTTATAAGGTCATTCTCGTGTTGGTCCTCATATCTATCTTCGTGTCTGTCGCAAAACAGTTTTTCTTCGAAATTATGTAACGTACGAATTTGAACTTTTGCATGATGTTGGATCTTTATTACTATAAAGACCCAGTATGTTACGATTTATAGTGCAGTGGGCATGATAATAGAGTTCAAAATTTGCTAGAAATGCCCCTCCCTTAATTTTTTATGTTTTAGAGCTAAAATTTAAATTATAATAAAGTTAGTAGATACTGATCGTCATGGATCATCGAAATACTACTACTTTTTTCTGTAGCGTTGAAGTTGCTAAAAATAAAGTTTAAAAATGAAAAATAGATGGAATGAATGTATTGTATGAGGTATCATTTGAAAGAGCTACTCCTAAGATTCTAAAAAAATGTTTTTCATAAGTTCAGATCAGTGGTCTTAATGATACAGCACAAAATTTGCGAGAAATTACCTTTAATCCCCGATTTCGTGTCGAGATACGATAGGGCAATCACTGGTTGATTCTATGCCCCGACTCACCCTGTCCGATCCTATAGTTTTTCGGCAGGGCCCTGACATAGAAACTAACGACTTAACTAATGACTAACTAACGACCCGTAAACTTTATCCTAAATCATCGTTTTTTAATCAGTGCCCTGCATGATCGGATATCAACAGTTCCCGAAGAGGTTCTTTTTACACTTTAACGAAACAGTTTTTCGTTATTACCCCGGCAAGATCTTGACGTGAAAACTATCGACATAATCCCCAAGTATTAAATTACAATGATCGACTTCGAATTCAGGTCCTGCACGATCAGAAAAAATCATTCACATCGATCATCCAAATTATGTTGATAATATATCGTGCAATGTCCGTTTCTTTGTGTACACAATATTGACCGCGCCAACTCCATACGTCTACTGAGTACACAGAACATTGAGTGACGTATCCGTATACGCACTAATACACACATTATATGTAACCTCAAATTTACAAAGCTGAACAACACAAGAAAATCAACTCTCACGAATATTTCACGATTTTATTCTTATATGAGGTGTCATGTGCAATACTTCAATTTCAACCATTTTTATTTTCAACTTCCTCTTTGAACTTCACATTCAATTGCAAATCATAATTTTTTTTTGGCATCCCAATATTCATATATCCTATAAGTGAGGGGGATTTTCAAGTAGTCGATGTAGCTTAATCGGTAGCGTGTGAGGTTGATAGATATGACAGATAGAGTTGAAGGTTCGAATTCCGGTCAATAAAAAAACCCTGCAAATTAAAATTTGCACATTGCTTCCTCATCTTCATCCATAGTTCACACAGCTTCCTTCAACACACGGTATGGTGATCAAATGTGGCTTCCTCATAAAGAAAGCTTTGTTAACTATTGAAAAATATTAGTAATCAATGTGCAAATTCGATAAATTTTCGCCAAATTTGATCGCGAACAAACCTTGATAGCTACACAAGTTCTGTACAAAGTTTCTGTGAAATATATTGAAAATTGTGCAAGTTAGAGTGCTTGTGCTATTTTTCAAAAAATTCAAAATTTCATAAAATTTTAATTCCTCGGAGGATTTTTTTCAAATTCAATAGCGAACAACCTTGATAGCTATACAAGTTCTGTACAAAGTTTCAGTGAAATATATTGAAAATTGTGCAAGTTGCAGCGCTTGCACTATTGTACAAAAAAATCTAAATTTCATAAAATTTTAATCCCTCGATAGATTGCCAAGTTTAATAGCGAACAACCTTAACAGCTATATTACCTCTCTGCAAAGTTTCAGTACAATATCTTAAAAATTGCACAAGTTAGAGCGTTTAGGCTATTATTCAAAAAATTCAAAATTTCATAAAATTTTAATTACTCGATGGATTTTCGCCAAATTTAAATTTAAGTTTGAGCGCAATATCTTAAAAATTGCAGAGGCTAGAGCGTTTACGCAATTCTTGCAAAAACGAAAAAAGTCAATAAAATCTGAACACCCGTTATAATTAAAACAAATTTTATTTCATAATGAAGAGCAATTCGTGCTCGATAAGTGTGCCAAATTTTAGTTTGATATCTCGAAGCGTTTTCGAGTTATTAATCATTTCCATCTGAAACTCAGGATACATTTTTTCGAAATATGATTTCTCGATGTTTTAGGACATTTTGAACATATTGGCATAAAAATCGCGAAAAAAAAAATTTTCACGAAAACAAAGGTAATTCGAAAAATTTGGGTAAATTTTTGATTTTTTAACGAAACTCCTTTGAGAGCTACAAAACCGGCAAAGTGTGCATATTGAAAAGTATTTTACATTGGGAATATTTTATTTATGATAAATGTTTACGAAGAAAGCATGATCAGGGCTCCTTTCAGGGATTGATCATAATGTGATAGCGGCACGATCAGGATCGCCATATCATAAAATGGCCAGACTGGTGTTACATTGCATAACAGGTCCTTTCAGGATTGCCTGATCATGACCCAACATGAGTTAGGGCAGGCAAGTCAGGGGCGGAACTTCTTCCGTGCCATAAGTTCGACACCGAGTCGTTTATGTTTCCAAAGCTAAAATTTAGATTTGAGTAGGGTCAGTAGATAGTGAGTCATAGAGTACCGAAACACTAGTCGTTTTTCCGTCATTGTAATAGTTGCTGGAAAAAAAATATTTTAAATAAACATTGGTGTTTTGTAGTACCAGTAGGGAACCCTAACTGTGCGAGTCCGACTCGTTCCTGGCCGGTTTTTCTAAAACCCAATTAACTACAATTTGTACCCACAATTGAAGCGGTTGAATAATAACGTTCAATTAATATTCTATTAAATAAATTGAATTATAAATTGTATATCAATGAATCATTGAAATATCACGCATTTATTAAGAACGTTCGAGAATCTCGAGGGAAAAAAAACGATAAATCGTTCGTGCATTTTTCGTTGAATTTCAACGTACGTGAAAAAATGACAAAGATGACAGTTAATCCGCAATGTTTTCACTCTAATCGTCTCGATGACTGCCGCATCCCTCTCTTGATTGCAATAATCTCAACTTTTATCAGTCACGCGTTTTTCGAGTAACATTATCGACAAATTTTCACATCGAGTAAGAAGAGATTTTAGAATATTTCGATCACGTGACCGTGATTTATATGTGGCGCCTCGTGAAACGTTTTATGATCTCTCGCGGTATGTCAGGTAAATATTTATGCGTGATTTATGTCGGGAATACTTGGGCGCTCAAATGGAGAGGGGAGGGGCATGCAGAAGCGAGAGAATGAAGAGAGTAGAAAGAAAGCGAGGAAAAATTAAAATATTAACGTCTAGGCGCCAGGGTAAAACGATGCAGTTGCATATCTATGTATATATGTCTGTGTGCGTATGTATATATTATATACAGCTTTGTCCGCCCCTCGACGATCGCATTGTTCTACGTGTTCTCTCTCTCTTGCTCTTCCTCTCTTTTTCTCTTTTACTAGTGATGGATTGAAACCAGAATGGTTATTTATGCCCTCGAAATTAATCACAATCCACGACGAGAGCCAAGAGAAAGAGAGAAAGAGCAAAAGGGAAAAAATGCTGCACTGCATTTTGCAGGGTGTATCAGAGATGCTGGAATGCCGTCACAACTCGATTGCACGTCTGCGAGCCTCAATCAAACAGCAAACGTTGAAAAAAAAACCGAAAATAAAGATTGCAGGACGGTATCGATGCAAAAAGAAAAATTCTGATTTGAAACTGCATTTATTTATTTTTTGTTTCCTTCATCGTTTTTGGTGTCCTAATGACAAGTTTTATGAATCCAAGATTCTTATCCAGGAGGAATAAAAAAATTCAATGGATTTGAATTAATTACACAATTTATGAATCAATTGATAGTAATTTCCAATTAAAGATGAATCTATTGTATTGCATTTATCGAATAACTGGTTAATACGGAGGATGGAAGAAAATCGACTTTTAATCATCTTGGATTTCCTTAACAAATTAATGAAAATAAATTTTTGTAACGAATGAATAAATTAATTAGATAATCGAGAAAATTGAAAATTAATGTGGAAAAAAACATGGAACTCGCGATTGAATTAATAATTTTTTACTCATCAAAGTCATTTTTAATTAATTAACTTTCCTCGATTTCTGGGCAACTTAAAATTGTCTTTGAATGAAAATTAATATTTGAAAAAACATCATTTCGAGCGTTCAAGGCAATTATGATTATTAATTCGTTTTAAAACATCCTTGTAAATGGAAAAAAAATTCCGTCGCAATGAATCCGACGATTGCAAAAAAAAATTCAATCTTTCTCGATGTACCTAATTTTTCGGTTATTTAAAATTATGTCAATGATAAAAAATATCAAACAGAGAATTATAAATAAAAAAAAATGCAAAAAACTAAATGGAGAACAGTAATAAATCAAGTAAAATAGAAATCATTATTAAAAAACTCTGCAAATTAAAATTGGCATATTGCTTCCTCATCTTTATCCATAGTTCACCTTTATGAGGAAGCAACATATTAGTAATAAATGTGCAAATTCGATCAATTTTCGCCAAATTTGATCGCGAACAAACCTTGATAGCTATACAAGTTCTGTACAAAGTTTCTGTGAAATATATTGAAAATTGTGCAAGTTAGAATGCTTGCGCTATTTTCCGAAAAATTCAAAATTTCATAAAATTTTAATCCCTCGGAGGATTTTTTCCAAATTCAATAGCGGACAACCTTGATAGCTATACAAGTTCTGCACAAAGTTTCAGTGAAATACATTGAAAATTGTGCAAGCTAGAGCGCTTGTACTATTTTAAAAAAAAATCAAAATTTTATAAAATTTAATTCCCTCGATAGATTATTGCCAAATTTAATAGCGAACAACCTTAACAGCTATATTACCTCTGTGCAAAGTTTCAGTACAATGTCTTAAAAATTGCACATGTTAGAGCGTTTAGGCTATTTTTCAAAAAATTCAAAATTTCATAAAATTTTAATCCCTCGATGGATTTTCGCCAAATTCAATGCCAAACAACCTTAATAGCTATACTGATTCTGTACAAAGTTTGAGTGCAATATCTTGAAAATTGCAGAGTCTAGAGCGTTAACGCCATTCTTGCAAAAACGAAAAAAGTCGATAAAATCTGAACACCCGTTATAATAAAAAAAAATTTTTTTTTCATAATAAAGAGCAATTTGTGCCCGACAAGTGTGCCAAATTTTAGCTTGATATCTCAAAGCGTTTTCGAGTTATAAATAATTTACATCTAAAACTCAGGATACACAAACACACACACATCCATCTGGATATTTTTTCTAAATATGATTTCTCGATGTTTTAAGACATTTTGAACATATTGGCATAAAAATCGCGAAAAAAAATTTTTCCACGAAAACAATGCTTCCTTTATGGGGAAGGAAGACAAAGAAATTCGGCTTTAAATTCATTGTTTTTTCAAAAATAAAATTATTTTTGTTTATTTAATTCGAAAAGTATCATCAAGTTTCTTTGAGAGAAACATAAATCCAGTTTGTTTGGAACGTTATTATGGTCAAGTCGATATGAATTTTAATCGTCTTAATTAAATTGGAGATTGGGGAAAAAAAATAATTACAAATTTGTAAAAATAATTATGTAATAAGTACCCTGGAGCACGTAATGAAACGTCAGCGTGACAGACAACGAGGATCGTGAATCGATCTTTATCTCTTCCCCCCTCTCTCTCTCTCTCTTTCCCACACTTTTTTTTCTATCTCAAAACGAACGACGTGAATGATAATGTCCTGGTGATTCAAGACTCATTTGAGATTCGCCCAAAAGTTTCCGGTGCACCGTATTTATCGATCGTAAAATTATCATCGAACAAAATTGAAACGTAAATCATCGACTTCCTGCCCACGGAGAAACAAATAGCGAAGAAAAAAAGATTGAAAAAAAGCTTCTTCAAGCATAAGTTCCAAACTCGTACATTCAACGACAATGAAAAAAACCAATTTTTCGCAATTTATCAATCGTCAAACACTAAATCGAAATTTGATAAATTTTGAAACAAAAAGCCTATCAATAATGAAATTTAAAAAATACTGACCCATCTCCAAAAATGTTTTGCTTTTCATTGGGAAGAAAGAATGCCTTGTTTCTTTCGTATTTTCTCAACACAACGAAGATCGTGCAAGATCAAGGAATGAAAATCACTGCCGACGGTGCGCGGATGAAAAATCCTTTCGCGTGAAAAATCCATGCGAATTTTGCGGCTACGAATGAACGATAAATTTTCAGAGCACAGAGGCCACACGATCGAGATGTAAAACATCGATCATCACACCATTGTCAACGTGGGTGGACGGTGAAGTAAAATTGAAAAAAAAATTAACATACACACAAAATCGATAGTGATATTTCCGGCGCGAAACGCTCGATGATCCAGAAGTGATCTCGCGTGAGCGAAGTGAGTTCGATCTCTGACGCGCGTGCTCGGTTACGATCGAGAAGTGTGACGACGCGGCGCGTCGTCGCGGCGCGCGTGGTTCGCCGCAGTGGCGGTGGCGACGTCGACGAAGACGACGACGACGACGACGACGTCGACGACGACGGAGTTTTGCCCGCGCGCGGAGGAGGTAAACATCGTCACGGGTACGATCTCGCGCCCGCCACAACACTAGTAGTGGTGGGCCTTTGCCGGACCGCCTCTACTCTCTGATCGTAGCGGGCGATTTATGTGTATATATGGGACATTCCTCGTCAAATCATGCGGTCATCGGCCTGACCCCCTCGGATTTTGATCCCCAATGAATTTTGGGTTTCGCTTGGTCCAAAATATGACGTCAAATTTTTATAAACTTTTATTTTATTTTGAAGGGGTTGCCCGAGCTAAAAAATCATTAAATTGAAGGAAAACATAAAGAGGGGCCTTTTTCAAATTATTGAATTTTTTTTACAGAAACTAGGACCCAAAACAGATATTTTTGTCACGGTTCAATAATGGGCGAAAAATAATTACTATTTTTTCTTAAATGATAATTACTTTTTCTTTTAATTTCTTGTAAATTAAGCGTTTTATTTCAAGTCGTCGAGGCTAATGAATTTTCGAAAAATTTTGTCGTTTCACTCTTAAGGCAGTACATGCCCGACTTGGTGAGGTGGTATGTGTTCGTTGACACCATTACAAGCAGCGCTCGCCGTGGTCGAGGTACTAACTAACAGAACTCTGTCAAGCCTCCGCTTTCATGTACCTCTATGTTTGCTGGTTCGGGCGATCACGTTTCATCACGTATTTCATACTTTAAACATTTATAACTCAGGAACTTTGTGATAAAATGGGACGATTTTTTTTCATAATCATCGCCGAATTCCCCTTTACCCTCGCGTAAGTTTTTCATCGTCTTTTGTCCTGTCATTTTTTAATTATCAATCGAAATGTGTACGTACCCTATGCAAAGCGTGTTCAAAACGCCTATTTCAATTGTAAATATCTCGGAAACGGGATGTTCAATATATTTGAAATTTTACCAGCGCGTTCTGAATATTCTGAATAATATTAGTTTCAAATTACGACCTTTTCTGTCCCAAAGCGATTTTGGGAAGTACTACCTTAAACCAAGAAAAAAAAATGAAGTATCACTAGAAACATATTTTTGTTGATGTCATTCTCACTTCCAGAAATAATTAAAACAAGAAATTATTTTTAAAAAAATGAATTAAAATACAAAAAAAAAATAGTAATTATTTTTTGTATCTAACTATGACGAAAACATCTGTTTTAGGCCCTAGTTTTGGTGAAATTTTTTTATTACATAATTTAAAAAAGGCTCCTCTTCATGATTTCTTTCAATTTAATGATTTTTTAGCTCGGGCAACCCCTAAAAAATAAAATAAAAATTTCTTAAAATTTGCGGTCATATTTCGGGCCAAACGAAACCCACAATTCATTGGATATCAAAATCCGAGGGGGTCAGACCTATCACCGCGTGATTTGACGTAGAATGCCCCATATCCATAATACATGTAAATACTTATTAGCAAAGTTGGTCAGGATTGTACAAAACAAACATCAAACGTTTGGAGTAATTGATCATTTTTTTATCGCTATTGTTTGCCTAACTTTGATAAGTGTCATAAATGACTAACAATGAATTAATTAATAATTTGTAATAAATTATAAATTTTTGAAATTTCGAAGTTTAAAATTTTTTGCATTACGATAGTTATGAGTAATTGTAATTTTTTTAGACGATATAGCAGTCAGAATAATTGTGTTTTTCAAAAATATTGTATTACATAAAATAGTTGGGTTTTTGTACAAAATACTATTACATAGAATAGTCGTAACTAAAAAAAATGATTATCGACTCGAGTAATTTGTTTTTGAAAAAAGAGGGAAAATTTAATTATGAAGATTTTGTAATTTTTCATTGTCCACTCCGTTCGGTGTAATAAAAAATTACAAATTACTCGAAACATTGAAAATCTTTAATTTTTAATAAAATTGTTTAAAAAAGTTGTTTGATTAAAAAAAAAACGTTTGAAATTGTAATTTACAAAAATATTGTAGTTTGGGATAGTCGTAATTTAAAAAGAATTACTTTCGATTCGAGTAATTTATTTTAGGATAAAAGGTAAAAATGTAACTTAGGAAAGAATGTACTTTTGTATTATAATTAGGTTCAATCCCGCTAGGTGTAATAAATGGTTATAAATTGCTCAAAACTTTTGAAATTTTTGTTCAATAAATTTCAATTGTCCCGACAAGTTTAAATAGTCTTCTCAAATACAAAAATTACAATGATTCAGAGTAATAATAATTAGTATGATTACTTGTGATAATAATTTTAAAAAAATAGCCAGAATAGTCTCATTTTTTAGGCACTCACTCATTTATGACAGAAAGTGCCTATTGCAATCGCCTCGAAATCTGTGTCGGATGTCCGTCCAGACCCAGATCTCAGAAACCGGTGTACGGAATTCAATTTCCTTTGGAGGGTAGTTGTGTATGGTTGTAATCTCTATGCCCAAGGAGTTTAAATCCAAACGGATATTGTAAAACAAAGATTTTTGAAAAAAATTGCCATTTTTGAGCAAAAAAAGACGTTTTATGATCATATGTAGTTGAAACTTGGAATTTCTCTAACGAATTGTTCTCTAACCCACAGAATGTGTCTATATGATTGTAAACAAATGTCTGACGAAGTATGAATCCAATCAGACACTATTAAGGTTGCAATTTGGCAAAAAACATGATTTTAACCAAAAAATGCTATTTCTATCTATATGCACTTGGATCTCCGAAGTTCACGGACGAATTTTTCTCTAACTCACACGATGTCTGTATATAATTGTAAACAAATGTCCCACGAAGTATTAATCCGATCAGAGACCATTAAGTTTATAATTTTTGCAAAGAAAACACAATTTTTAACGAAAAAACAGCTATTTCTGTCCATATGCACATGGATCTCCGAAGTTCACGGACGAATTTTTCTCTAACTCACACGATGTCTGTATATGATTGTAAACAAATGTCCCACGAAGTATTAATCCAATCAGAGACCATTAAGTTTACTATTTTTGCAAAGAAAACACAATTTTTAACGAAAAAACAGCTATTTCTGTCCATATGCACATGGATCTCCGAAGTTCACGGACGAATTTTTCTCTAACTCACACGATGTCTGTATATGATTGTAAACAAATGTCCCACGGAGTATTAATCCGATCGGAGACCATTATGTTTACAATTTTTGCAAAGAAAACACAATTTTTAACGAAAAAAGGCAATTTCTGTTCATTCGCACTTGGATCTCCGAAGTTCACGGACGAATTTTTTTCTAACTTACAGAATTTCTGTATATGATTATGAACAAATGTCCCATGAAGTTTCAATCCAATTAGACACTGCTAAGTGAATAACTTTTACACAAAAACAATATTTTTAACAAAAAAAATACTACTTTTCTCACTGACAGAATTTCTATATGGTTGTAAACAAGCACATTAACACTCTCACGTTTTCACGTAAAGCATAGACCGGCGCACGCGACGTCGCCACGTACGTCACGACGCCGCTACGCCACGTACAGAGAAAAGAGGAACTAAACACGACCTGAGCGCGCCAAATTCAAAACCCATATTTCGCTCTTATAAAAAGTACATGGTTCTTTTGTGTGCTTACGCTCTATTGGCAATATGGCGATCACCCACGCGTTTTAAACGTGAAAAAACAGAATCTGAGCATTGATTAATAACCGAAAGCTTTTTTTACTTATTATAAATGGACTAATAATCATTAAATGATTAAAGTGTTATGATAAATAAGCCCATCTCAAATGTCACTAATATTCTTCATTACTGCCTAATATTGTAACAATTCTGTGAATATAATCTATCAAAACATTTAAATAATATGATTGTCTAGATACTTTTATATCATATTGATTATATTCAAATCTGTCTTTTTAATTATAATTAATAGAATTTATACGACTACTCGATGTTCACAATGAATCAAAGAGTTTAAATAACGGTGTGAGTGCCTATTAAAACGTCCCTAAGGGACATGTTAACCAACATTCAAAATATATCACAAAAACAAAATATATGATTATAATATTATGAAATTGTGAGTGCCTACTAATATAATTCTTAAAATTCGGTCATTACCTTTATGAATCATTGCCCCCATTGAGAATGAAAAATGTGACTCAATATTATCAAAAACAATGTTCAATAACATAAAAACAATATAATATTTACATACCGAATAAATTAAGATAATGGTCAAGAATACGGAGCGCAAAGCCCCCCAACAAAACGTTAAGGGGGGTTTGGGGGGCGGAGCCCCCCAATAAAACGTGAGCGCTCCGCGCGACGCAACATTGTCGCGCGAAGCGCGACAATGTTGAGTAGCGCGGAGCGCGGGGGGGCTTGGGGGGCGGAGCCCCCCAACGAGTACGCGAAGCGTACTTGTTTAAATTACAGTTGCTCAGAATAGTTGTAACTAAAAAAAATACTACGACTCGGAAAAATCATTAAAAAAATATTGTAATCAATCCGAGAAATTTGTTTTAGAAAAAAATGGAATTATCCGGAAGAGTAGTAATCGAAAAAAATGGAATGGAATGAGCATTGACACAAAAATGAGCTCAGTTTTTTGTCAATATTTCTAAAAGGAAGTGCCCACAAAATACTTGAAAAATTACTTTGAAAATCGTGCTAATGCCTCGAGAATAATTTTGTTTCCCTCTTTTGCTCTTGGAGTTTCTTTACCTCCCGTTAGCATCACCGGAGTCACCCTTGATGCCAGGAATTTTCAAAAATTGATTGATTGATTGTTTGTTTACTTAGCAGATTGCTACTTTGCCATTACAATGGTATACATGCATTGTTTTTACTATACTATTAGTATTACTAATTACATTATTATTACTATTTACTCTATCTACATTGTTTTTTGCATATTTCTTCAATTCTCTCTTGAATGATGCAAATGAAGTTCGTTCCCTTAATTTCTTAGGAAGATTATTACATATTTTTATACCACTTTGCGCTAATGATTTTTCGGCAGTTCTCGTCCTGCAATATTGTATCGTGATTTCGTTTTTCCGCCTTGTACTATATAGATATGTAATGTTTATTTTCTTCCAATTAATTTATTCAGATAATTCGGTCCCTGTTCATTTTCCATTTTATAAACTCAGTCAAAAAATTAAAGGAATAGCAAAGATTTCGAGATTTTTGAGCGATTTTCCAAAGGCTGTAACTTCGTTAATTTTGGTCGTACAATTAAAAAAAAAAAAGCATTTTGAAGCTTGAATCTTCTAGTTTTGGAATCTTGAGTCCAATTTTTTTGTGAACATCACCCTCGACGCAGTCGAAAGAAATATCAGGGTAAAAATTTTCTCGACATTTTTGCTTTTTTCAAAACAGTCGTTCGGCTCCAAATTTTTTTTTCGAGCTTAACCAATCCATATATCGTTTAGCTGGATTCTTTGGCTTTAATTTGCTTTTTTTTTGTTCAACGACCATTTTTTGCTGAGATATCGGTGAATGAACAAAAATTCGCCTTTTTTTTAAATCTTCGATACCTCTGGACCTGATGATCGTACAGCGAGTAGACGGTGGGTTTCGGAAACTTAAATCCACCCTCTATAAGTGCCTGTTACTGGCATAAATGAAAAAAAAAATTCGATGCTTAATTTTGACTTGAAAAAGTAAAAACAAATCGCTTTTTTTTGTTTAAGAAAATCTATCACAACTTTGCAGATATTGCGAAAAATACCAATGTTTTCAGGTTTTTTTTTAGCTCAATACACACCTAAAAACCATGCCAATATTCAAAACAATCGGTCGAGTCGTTTTTTGTGACCGAATCATGAACTTTTAAAAAAATTGAAGGAACACGTTTATTGATCTTTCAGGGCAGGGTAAGGTTTTAAAAGCGAAAAAAGGCACATTTTCATGATTTTTTGCGCTGATATGAGTAATATTGTTTTATTCATTATATATACATTAAAGTATAACTTCTGAAGTATATTGGAAAAAAAATTCAATAAAAAATATTGATAAATATGCCCGTGACAGCGAATCTCCGGACCCGTGTGGAAAATAGTTAGGGAAGCCCTGATAATAATCGGGGCCCGGGTCGGCTTAAATGTGGAAATCCTAACATGATTTTCCCGGGTACAGCCTGAAAAGGCCCTGATAAGGCAATAACAAGTTGTCCCGTTTAAAATTCAATAGGGCCTTAATAGGTAAATCAAGGCCGGGCCCGGTCTGGATTAAATAGGTTTTCCAGTTTAAAATTCAATAGGGCCTTCATAGGGAAATCAAGGCAGGGCCCGGTCTGAATTAGATAGGTTTTCCAGTTTAAGATTTAATAGGGCCTTGATAAGGAAATCAAGGCAGGGCCTGGTCTGGTTTAAATAGGTTTCCAGTTTAAAATTCAATAGGGCCTTCATAGGTAAATCAAGGCAGTGCCAGCTGTCTGGTTTAAATAGGTTTTCCAGTTTAAAATTCAATCGGGCCTTAATAGGTGAATCAAGGCAAAGCCCAGTCTGGATTAAATAGATTTTCCAGTTAAAAATTCATAAGGGCCTTGATAGGGAAATCAAGGCAGGGCCCGGTCAGTTTTCAATAAGTTTTCGATTATATATTTAAACGAGGGCTTTATAGGTAAAGTAATAATATTAATAATTATATGTACTATTATTATTTATTATTATTATTATTATTATTATTATTATTATTATTATTATTATTATTATTATTACTCATCTGATTCAATATTTGATTTTTATTAATTTAGTTTACAGACAAGTTGAACCAAAATTGGCTTTCAGCCAATGAAAATAAATTCCTAATACTATTTTGGTACGTATTTATTTCTCGGCCTGTGTTCTATAAATATAATATTTACATCAGTATATCATAAGTAGTCGGTGGTCTAGTGGTTAGTGTCCCAGTCTTAGGTCGGTAGGTTCAAATCCCAGTCTGGTCTCGTCCATATTCTAGAGTCCGCGAATATGCAAGACAACTAAATCAGTCAGAAAAATTCATGAACTTTCAAATTATCTATTTTTTTTTTTAATTTAATTCATGTTGAATTTGAGGATTTGTGTAAAGACGAGGGTCGCGGGTTTAAACCCCACTGAGGGCAAAATTTGTTTTTTCTTCAAATTTTTTTTTCTTTCAATTTTTTTTTCATTTCTTGACCCTTGGAAACTATCAATTGTGAATATAGAATTGAATTTCATCGTTTTAAATGATAAATATATGGAAAAAAATAAATAATTCTCCTTTAAGGGCCCCGATACGGTATTTTCCAAGGGCCCCGATTCAGCATCTTTTAAGGGTCCCGATCGGAATTATTTGAAGGGCCCCGCTTAATAAAGTGCGGCAATCCCTAACGGGACCTGAACGGATTCCCTTGTCGGGCCCCTGTATTTATTCGGGAAAGTTAATCGGGCCCCTATGAATCCCCTAACAAAATTTTCACACGGGAGGTGCCTTGAAAAAAAGTTGTTTTGCGGTAATCATGATAACTCGTTACCGGATCATCTGAAACAAAAAATCGATATGCGTATTAAAGGTGATACGTTTCCCCAGGTAATCAGGGCGAGTTTTTTTCTAATTATTTTTTGCTATTTTTTAATAACAAATTCACCGAGATTATTTTAGCTAAAATAGCGTCTTTCATTTCCAAAGGCAGCAAAAAAAAACTCCCCCTGATTACCTGGGGAAACATATCACCTTCAAAACGCATATCGATTTTTTTGTTTCAGATGATCCCATATCGAGTTATCATGTTCACCGCAAAACAACTTTTTTTCATGGCGCCTCCGGAGATTCGCTGTCACGGGCACATTTATCAATATTTTCTATTGAAATTTTTTTCTAATATACTTCAGAAGTTATACTGCACTGGTGGAAAAAATTAAAGGATCAAAAAATTTTCCCAAATTTTTAGTGGTTTTTAACAATGCTGTATCTCAGTGAGAAGTAATCCTATCAAGGTATAAAGAAAAGTATTTTGAAGCTTGAAGTTTCTAGTTTTCAGATTTTTTAGCAAAAAAAATTCGAAGCTACAGGTTTCACGCAATTATAAGAAATACCAAGAAAAAAAAATTTTGCAAATTTGCATCTCTTTTGTTTTGGCTGTAATGTTTGGGCAAAAAAAGTTCCAGCTAAAACATTATAAGGACCGGATACCTTATTTATTTGGCTTCAATTTTCTTTTTTGAGACCTCGCTGCGACCATTTTTCGCTGAGATATCGAGCTTTTACAAAAAAAGACACTTTTCTGTTTGACCATTGATATGTCAGCAACCAATTATCGCACAGGAATCAGAAGGGGCGTTTCACAAACATGAATCAATGCTCTACAAGAATTGTCGATGGTTTTGAGAAAAAAAAAATGTTTCATCCTTGCCATGAATTTGAAAAAAACAAGAGAAAAAGGGCTATTTATGGTTTTTTAGAAAATCAACGGCCAAATTAAATATATTGACAAAACGACTAATAGTGAAGGAAGAATCGGCTGCGATTCGGCCAGTGGGTCCAAATGACAGTGGACAATTTTTTTGGTATAACGTTTCGATCCTTATTCGGATCCTCTTCAGATTTATTATTTCTAAAATTAAATTCATTATTGTCTTATTTTGTATAATATATTTTACATTACGAATCGCAGCCGATTCTTCCTTCACTATTGTCTCTATACGGCCGCATACCCAAATCAACACTTCAAAACGACTAATATTGAGCGTGTCTTTTACAGCTTAATATACCCATAAAATACCTGTAAAGTTTTAATTTGATATATCGAACGGTTTTTTGTTTCAAGCAATCAAATTTTTGAAAAAAATTTACGGATCATGTTTATTGCCCCTTAACACTTCAAAATCATTATGAAAATGAAAAAAAAAAAAATTCCGAGCATTTCCCCCATTTTTATCGCAAACTGCGTTTAAATTTATGAAGAAAAAAAATTAAAAAAAAAAAAAATTGAAAATTTTTCAAAAGTTGGAAAAATTTTGAGCTTTTTTCACATTTCTATCACAAACAGCGTTAAAATTAATGTAAGAAAAAAAATCGACAAAATTAAAACAAACAAAAAATTCGAAAATTCTTCGAAATTCTTTTTTTTTCTGTACATTTAAACGCTGTTTGCGATAAAAATGTGAAAAAAGCAAAAAAAAATTGTTTTCCACTTTGATAATGATTATGACGTTTAGGGGCAGAAACATGATCCTTTAGTTTTTTTCAAAAATTTGATTGCTTGAAACAAAAAAACCGTTCAATAGATCAAATTGAAACTTTACAGGGATTTTGTGGGTATATTGAGCTCTAAAAGTCACACCCAACATTAGTCGTTTTGTCAATTTTTTTAATTTGGCCGTTGATTTTCTAAAAAACCATCAACATCTCTTTTTCCTGTTTTTTCAAATTCATGGAAAGGATGGAAAAATTTTTTTTTTTTCAAAAAACCATATACAATTGTTGTAGAGCATTAATTCAAGTTTGTGAAACGCCTCCTCTGATTTCTGTGCGATCATTGGTTGCTGAGATATCAATGGTCAAACAGAAAAGTGTTCTTTTTCGTAAAAGCTCGATATCTCAGCGAAAAATGGTCGCAGCGAAGTTTAAAAAAAAAAAAACAAATTGAAGCTGAATGAGCAAGCTATCCGGTCCTTATAATGTTTTGGCTAGAAGAATTTTTCCCCAAAAATTTACCAATTTCCGAAAAATGGTAATATTCAACAGTACGTACCCGGGCAAAAAAAATCGTAAAAAACGTTCTAAAAAAGCAAAATTGAGTTTAATTTGTCCTCTTTAAAACGCCGTTCAAGAAATTCGATTATATCTTTATTTTTTTGAGTCCGCTATCTAACTTTTAGTGCGGCAACGAATTTTTACGGGTGAGCAAATACTTTTGAGCGGTAGTGTATTTTCGTGATACTTTATTTATATAAAAAATTTCGTCGTGAATCTTGAAATGTGCGAAAATTAGAGCAATCGCAGTCATTTTCTTAAAGATTTCAAAACGCTGCAGAATTTGTAATTTTTTGGTAAATGCGACCAAATTTACAGGATATGAAGATCGTATGGATTAAGGATGTATGGCCTAGACCATCTCAGCCAAAAATTGTATCTGATTAAAATTTCGTTTTATTGTATCTGTATTTCGTGATACAATAAAAATCTGAAAAAATTCAACAATATTTGGCATGCTATAAACAACAATGATTAATAATAATATTGCCCAAAAGTCATTAAGACATTGTTTGAATAAATATCTATTCAACAATTTTACGATAAGTTCTTTTTTCTTTAAATAAATCGAATTTGTTAATTTTTCTGAACGCATATGAATTTTGTCAGAATTTTCTAATTTTTTTGAAATATTATAAAAAACATTCTGAAATAAAAAGAAAAAATTGCCAATTTTGTATATGTTCTTACACACAGATTTATCGTCAGTTTTGAAAAGTTTCAAAAACACCAGGACAAAATTTCACAAGTACAGCCATTCTGAAAAATTTCAAAACGGGAATTTCAAAACTATGAGCAAATTCTGAAAAAGTTCATATGCATTCAGAAAAATTACCGCATTCCATTTGTTTACGAAAAAAAAAATGACTTACCGAAAAATTGTTGAATAATTATTTTTTTAACGGGCTATTCCAGTGTAACCCATGAAAAATTAGGCGATTTTCGGGAATTTTTTTAAAAGAAAGTACTCGATAGAATGTTTTGAAGTTTTTTTGGACATAGCAAGGTATATTTTCAGCTATCTTTTAAGATTTTTTTTTACAAAAATATTGAAACACAACGGAGTTATGTGCTGTCTTCGGAGGTGCAAAAAAAAAAAGTTCCCGAACTGCTGACATGATTCCGGCTGAATGAATAGCTGAAACAAAAAATTCAAAAAGGTTATGAAAGTTGAAGGTATTTCCTATACAATGACTTACGACTTTTGAAAAACATCAAAAATTAACAAAATGGCGTAGTTCTGAAAAAAAGTGTCGTTTTTGGGGTGAAAAAATTGTCGTTTTTTTAATGCCAAATTGACAATTTTTAACAAATCAAAAAGATCGTAGGTCATTGTATAGTAAATAAATTCAAGAATACTCAGTTTCAATTTGAAGTCGATCGGTCAATTTCTCGTTGAGTTATGATGTCAGCAATTTTGAAAAATGTCGTTTCGAGAAAAACGCGTTTAAGTTTCAACTATCGATTTTTGCTAGATAAAATTATATTTACCATAAAAATTGCTAATCTGCTATGCCTGGCCCATACGATACACCTTCTTCTTCCTCGAAAAATGCCTGCTGAGAGGCTAATGCTTGTCACACTGGTATATCCCCTTAAACAATTTACTGATCACTTTTAGGTAATATTATTGTTGATAATTATTGTTTATGGTATGCGAAATGTTACTGAATTGTTTCAAATTTTTATTGTATCACGAAGTACGGGAATTTCAATCAGATACAATTTTTGGCTCGAATTATCTGGGCCATACAATTACCAGATATCTGGAATTATCCGTTATGATCCGGGTATCCGGTTCATTTCGGGTATCCGGATAATTTTGGGTATCCGGATAATTTCGGGTATCCAGATAATTTCGGGTATCCGGATAGTTTCGGGTACCTGGATATTTTCGGGTACTCGGATAGTTTCGGGTATCCGGATGGTTTCGGGTATCTGGATAATTTCGGGTTCTTGAATCTGAAACTCGGATCCAATTACCCGCATACCCGGATAATTTCGGATATCCGGATACCTCAAATCAAAGTATCAGCTCTAGTTGCTAGTGTACTCGTTCAATTGTTTTCTTTTTTATTCTTTCACTTGTTTCTTCCTTCGTTAAGCAGCAGAGGCGTCTGAACTTGGTTTTTGTATTAGTTCTTAACCCTGCACGCCCAAGTTTTTTTTGTTTGGTTTGGTCATTAATTACTTGCCAAGTTTTTTGCTTGGCTTGTGTGATTGTTTTTTTTTATCTGCAATTTTCTGGATATTCCTGGAATTCTAAGTTTTTAAAGATTTTTGAATTGGAATTTTTGGGATTTTTAATACTTGGCGTCCGTTTACTTCTTAGAAGAATTTTGTAATTGACTTCACTTCTTTTTGAAAGTTCCCTCGAAGTATGTAATAAATATGTAATAAATATTTGAAGACATCGAATCTCAAATGATCACTTCAATATAAGTTAAGAACTGAAATAGCGGTCGCCCTAATACACATCGTATAAATACATATGTAAATATAAACGAAATTCGAATCTCGAATAATCGGCAATACAATAACTCTACTCTTCACTTTTCTAATCGTAAATATTTTTACTCTAAATATAACTCTATTCGTAAATATCTTTACTCTCAAATAACTCTAGTCGTAAATATCTCTACTCTTAAATAACTCTACTCTTGAATATCTCTATTCTTAAAATAACTCTATTCGTAAATATGTTTACCCTTAAATATCTCTATTCGTAAATATTTCTACGCTTAAATATCTGTATTCCTCTGTCTACTCCTGTCACTCCTGAATAAACTTATTATGAAATGTCACAAATTTAATTAGTAATTTTTTAATATACTATTTACGAATTTTTATGTCTGTGAGCACAGAAAATTGTCAAAAGAAAAGAAAAAAAATTTAATTGAAATTTAAAATTTAAAAGCCTCTCTTGAGCATAAAAAGTGATTAGCTCCAAAATTAGTATTTGAAATTTTTTGGTATGCTTCTGAGACAATTTTCTGCGCGCACAGACATAAAAATTTGTAAATAGCATATTGAAAATATTACTAATCAAATTTGTGACATTTCATGGTAAGGTTATTCAGGAGTAGACAGAAAAATAGAGATCATTAAGAGTAGAGATATTTGAATAGAGACATTTAAGAGTAGAGATATTTAAGAATAGTGATATTCAAGAGTAGAGATATCTACGAATAGAGACATTTACGAATAGAGTTATTTAAGAATAGAGATTTGAAGAGTGGAGTTATTTAAAAATAGAGATATACTTACGAATAGAGTTATTTTAAGAATAGAGATATTTACGAATAGAGTTATTTAGAGTAGAAATGTGTACGCTTAGGGAAGTACAGAGTAGAGTCATTGTATTGTCGAATAATCACCAACCTAATATATATCTCAGGTTACATAGTAAACATAGAAACATTTTTTAAAAATCGCATCTCGAAGGACCACCCTAATACTAAATGAGACCTGACATAACGGCCACTCTAGCATACATCTTATAAATACATATATATTAATATAAAGAAAACTCGAATCGCGAAGACCACCTTAATATAAATTCAGACCCGAAATAACGACCACCCTAATGTATATCGAAACAATGCGAAAATAGCTAAAAAATCAATAATTTAAAGATGAAAATGACCAAACTAAATATTTATTCTTCAGCAATTTTCGCATTGTAAGCAATACTGATACCGAGTTTTACAAGAAAAAAGATGGTAGAAATACAAGAACGTGTTCGAAGAAAAAAATCAATATGTAATGATATAATTAATTGGAATATAGTGAACATATTGATTTTCAGATATTTTTTTTCGAATATATGAACCATTTATTAATGTTTAGTAAATATGGATTTAAAAGAGTACATATCTGGGTATCTTAAATAAAAAATTCAGAATTTTTTGAATTATCTGTTTTCGTTGATCAGTGATATAGTAAATCTAACGCTAAAAATTGCGTTTTTGAACGTCCCGCGTGACCTCTAAAAAAATTCAAAACACGAACCGTTGCACAAAGACCTTTATTTCAACGATATCTTTTATTTTTGAGGGTAGCCAACAGTTTTTAATTTTTTCGATTCACCCTAATATCCATAGATCAGAGTGTTAAAGAAAAATTCTTCTCCCATACAGACTCAAAAGTTTTATTTGGGTATAACAAAAGGCGTCTGAAAATGTGAGCTCTTAATATTAATATTAACATCGTACTCTTCGATTTTCCGTAAGAATAATATGGGAAAAATTATTTTTACGTCTTCTGATTTTTATAACTAACAAAAGATTTATCATAAGAGAAATCTACAGACACACTTGGTACAAAATTGAACGCTCTACAAAAAAGGTTCTGAGTTACTTTTTGATAAGTCCACTCGTTCAAAAGTTATTCAATAGCAAAGTTTAATTTTTCGTAAATTTAGCAGATTTTTTATTATTACTCCGGAACTAAGTATTAGCTGTATCGACAAAATTCGTGTGAAACATAAATCAAGCTTTCGAGTATTTGTAACCAATAGTTCTCACTTTAATAATAAAAAAAAGAACGCTTTAAAAAAATTGTGGAACAGAAGTTTGCTTAACAATTTTATTTTTCTATTAATGTAGTATATCAGCAAATTTTTATCCGATTTTATTAAACAAGCATACAAATTTTGAAGCTAAATTCTGCTGCACAATTTTCTTAAGGCGTTGTATTTTTCATTATTATTATAGTGAGAACTATTGGTTAACATTTCTCGAAAGTCAAATTTATATTTCACATGAAATTTCATTCACATTTGGTCGATAAAACTAATCATTCTGGTATAATGCCCAAAACTCGGCCAAATTTACGAAAAATTTAACTTTGACATTGAATAACTTTTAAACGAGTGGACTTGTCAAAAAGTAACTCGGTACCTTTTTTGTAGAGCGTTTAATTCTGTATCGATAGGTATGTCTGTAGATTTCTCTTATGACGAATCGTTTGTTAGTTATAAAAATCAGATGACGTAAACATAATTTTTCCCATGTTATTCTTATTCCGAAACGGCTCACACAAATCTTCATTCAGATCTTTTTTATAAAGCGTTTAAAAATTGAGGCTGAAATTTTAAGTTAGATTTTCGTTTAGCCTGAAATTGAAGTTAAATTTTGTTTTAGCGTGAAATTCAAGTTAGATTTTGGCTTAGCCCGAAATTTAAGTTAGATTTTGGTTTGGCCAAAAAATTCAGTTAAACTTAGGTTAAGCCTAAAATTTAAGGAAAATTTTGTTTTAGCCTCAAATTTAAGTTAGATTTTGGTTTAGCATAAAATTTGAGTTAGATTTTGGTTCAGCGTAAAATTTAAGTTCAATTTTGGTTTAGCCCCACACAGCAAAATTGATCCCGGGACCATCCTGAGACAGTCCCATTCGTGTCCTGCCAAGATAGTACGTCTTATGAATGTCTATGGGAGGTACCAGTAAGATATTGTTCTACCCGGGATTAATATAGGATGTCTTGAGGATATCCTGTCGCAACCGTGATTAGACGATCCCAACGGTCCCTCTTATAGACGTCTATGGGAGGTACTAGTAAGACATTGGTCTACTCGAGATTAATATAAGATGTCTCGAGGATATCCTGTTGCAACCGTGATTAGACGATCCCAAAGCACTCTCTTATAGACGTCTGTGGGAGGTACTAGTAAGACATTGGTCTGCTCGATATTAATATGGAACGTCTTGGGGATATCTTGTCGCGACCGTGATTAGATGATCCCAACGGACTTTCTTATAGACGTCTGCGGGAGGTACTAGGAAGACATTGCACAGTAGGAGAAAAGCCCAAAAACCTGGCCAAAACACCAAAAAATAAATTTTCGAAATAGGGTCAGTTGAGTAGTCATTCAGGTAGAGGACTAGTAACTGCATTCTATTGTGGAAGGAAAAGCCCTTTAAGTGTATACCTGCGCCACAGCGTCAGTTGGCAGTTAGTGTTCGTGAAGAGTGTACGTGTCACGCGCTGAACAGACGAAAATAACGCTGACTTCAAAAACCCATAACTTTAAAGTGACGGGTTTAATTTCAATTCTGCAACATGGATACGACTTCTGGAGGTATGTAGAACATATTTTTACATCGGTTGAATCTAAACTTTATGTATAAATGATTGAAATGTAGTATAGCCTTCGGCATAAATAAAATTGAATAATTTTGAAAACTTATATTGTCAACGGTCCGAAAAGTTATATATTTTGTCACATTTTGCAAAGCTCCTAGTCTCGGCCTTTAGTTTAATGTATAAGCTTTCGAAATTTGCAAGAGTTACCTGCGGAAAACGTGCGTCTTGTCCGTTATGATTTTTTTTCGCATCGTGCGGTAGCCGAGCGTGCACGCGGCACTATTGAGCAGCCTCTGCGCCTCTACCTGAGAATGGGTGAAGTAGCATCATAACGGACAAGACGGCTGTTATACGCTTGAAATAAATTATTTTAATATATATGTATGTGTGTATATACATATATCTCTCTATATTATATAAAAATGTCGCCGCCTCCCCCGCCACCCCCGCCGCCCCCGCCGCCCCCGCCGCCCCCGCCGCCCCCGTGTACAAGAATCGAGACGGCCGGAAGTTGGCCACAGACTAAGCAGGGTGAAGTTAGCCATGGAAACGAGAATCGAGCGGGGTAAAGTTGGCCATGGAATCGAAAATCGAGCGCGGTGAAGTTGGCCATGGAATCGAGAATCGAGCGCGGTGAAGTTGGCCATGGATTCGAGAATCGAGCATGGTGAGGTTGGCCATGGCATCGAGAATCAAGCGGGATGAAGTTGGCCATGGAATCGAGAATCGAGCGCGCTGAAGTTGGCCATGGATGGTCAAATTCAGCGGTTGGTTGCCGGGTGTGGAGGGGGGAGGCGTGGGATGGTGGGGAGGGGGTTGGGGAAGCTGGCGGGCGGGGGGTCGGGGTTTGGGTTAGACGCGAACCTTTACGATGCGAGGGCGCGTAGCGCCCGAGCCGCACGGGCCCCTAGTATATATATATATATCTCTCTATATTATATAAAAATTTCGCCGCCGCCCCCGCCACCCCCGCCGCCCCCGCCGCCCCCGCCGCCCCCGTGTACAAAAATCGAGACGGCCTGAAGTTGGCCACAGACTAAGCAGGGTGAAGTTAGCCATGGAAACGAGAATCGAGCGGGGTAAAGTTGCCCATGGAATCGAGAATCGAGCGCGGTGAAGTTGGCCATGGAATCGAGAATCGAGCGCGGTGAAGTTGGCCATGGATTCGAGAATCGAGCATGGTGAGGTTGGCCATGGCATCGAGAATCAAGCGGGATGAAGTTGGCCATGGAATCGAGAATCGAGCGCGCTGAAGTTGGCCATGGATGGCCAAATTCAGCGGTTGGTTGCCGGGTGTGGAGGGGGGAGGCGTGGGATGGTGGGGAGGGGGTTGGGGAAGCTGGCGGGCGGGGGGTCGGGGTTTGGGTTAGACGCGAACCTTTACGATGCGAGGGCGCGTAGCGCCCGAGCCGCACGGGCCCCTAGTATATATATATATATATATATATATATATATATATATATATATATACATTTTCTGTGATTTAATTATGATATATACGTATGCATATGTATATATATATATGTATATATATATATATATATATATACATATTAAAATCAACCACATAAAAATTTCTTAAATATGAATGAAATGTTATAACATTCAAATAAAATATTTGAATATATATATATTATATAGTAAGCAAAGCTTTCTTTTAACCAAATCCATGTCAATATTTTCTGTCTAATTTTTTTAAAATTATTTCAATTATTGCGGTTATTTATTAGGTAAAATAATGTACATTGTTCAGGTTATTGTATTGATTGAAAATTTTATCTTTTCCTTTAACACCAATTTTCTACAATTTTATGTCTTTATTACAGGATCCGGTTACAAAGAATTGGTGCTGACAAGGAAAGAAGTATTTCTGATAATCAGCCGAGATTGAAGCCGTGCCGGGAGTTGTAATAGATACAAACTCGGATAATGATTCTGACTCCGACTCCGATTACGATTTTGATTAAGAATAAAATTTTCTATTTTTGAAACGTTCCGTATGTATTTTGGAAATAAAAATAATAATTGCGTAGAATACACTGTTCACGTTTATTTTATTATGATGATTTTTTCTTATATATTAATTTATCTATTTAGCAGGATACTCGGCCATTTTGTTTATAACAATTTGCTGTAAGCTCTTTGTTGCAAGTTATAAACAATAGATATCGGATTGGTAATCAGCGACCTTGAAAACCCGTATATACCAATTTTTGTCAACATCTGGTAACTTTTTAACGTTCATGTCGGCCATATTGGATCGACCATTTTTTTTACGATAATTTGGCTTGCGGATTCGTAATCAGCGACCTTGAAAACCCCTGTAAGCCAATTTTCATTCCCGTCAAAGGTCATTTGAGGTTTTGGCCAGGTTTTTGGGCTTTTCTCCTACTGTGCATTGGTCTGCTTGATATAATATAGGACGCCTTGAGGATATCCTGTCGCGACCGTGATGAGGCGATCCCAAAGCACTCTCTTATAGACGTCTCTGGGAGATCCTAGTAAGACATTGGTCTGCGCGATATTAATATAGGACGTCTTGAGGATATCCTGTCGCGACCGTGATGAGACGATCCCAAAGCACTCTCTTATGGACGTCTCTGGGAGATCCTAGTAAGATATTGGTCTGCTCGATATTAATATAGGACGTCTTGAGGATATCCTGTCGCGACCGTGATTGGACAATCCCAACGGACTCTCTTATAGACGTCCATGGGAGATATTAGTGATACATTGGTCTTCCCGAGATTAATATAGGATGTCTTGAGGATATCCTGTCGTGACCGTGATAAGACGATCCTAACGCACTCTCTTATAGACGTCTGTGGGAGGTACTAGTAAGACATTGGTCTGCTCGAGATTAATATAGGATGTTTTGAGGATATCCCATGGTAACCATATTCGGACGATCCCAGCCAACTCTCTTAGGGATGTCTGTAGGAGGTCAGCCATCGCGCAGCATTAGTTCCAACCTTGCCGCGAGATGGCGAACGCTACTCATATGCGGATAATGTGAAGAGCATGCTTATATAGGCGAGCGCGAACACGGATATCAATTCGACACCGACAGAAGTCAGACCTCGAAAGAGGCTATATTACAAATACAAGGAGTCCTTGCTGACTCCCTCTGTACCGTACACATTTTGTTAACATTTAATTAATTAATTGAAATTAATTGAGATTAAATCGAAACAAGAATTATTATCGACTACTGCATTGGCAGTCCCGGAGACGTCCCGAAGATATCCTGAAGACATCCCGGGATGGCCGTGGGACCGTCCCATTCCGGTAAACACAGCGGACACTTTAGAGCCCATGGGTATCCCATGGGATCATCCAAAAGACGTACTTGGGACGTATTATTTTGTGACTAATAATTCTGGAATATCTCGGTGACGTCTTATAGGAGTCTCGACAATATCTTACCGATATCTCCAGTCTGCTGTGTTTGCAGTCTCAGAGACGTCCCGAGGATATCCCGGGATGCCAATGGGACCATCCCATTCCGGTAAACACAGCGGACACTTTAGAGCCCATGAGTCTCTCATGGGACCATCCCATTACCGTCACGGGACAATTGGTGTGATGTCCAAAAGACGTACTTGGGACGTATTATTGTTGTGTGGGGCCTAAAATTAAAGTTAAATTTTGGTTTAGCCTAAAATTTAAGTTCAATTTTGGTTTAGCTTAAAATTTAAGCTAAATTTTGGTTTAGCCTAAAATTTAAGTTAAATTTAAGCCTGTGTATTAACTCAAAATCCTGTGTATAAGCTCGAAAGCCTGTGTATAAGCTCGGAAGACTGTGTATAAGCTCGAAAGCCTGTGTATAAGTCCGAAAGCCTGTGTATAAGCTCGAAAGCCTGTGTATAAGCTCGAAAGCCTGTGTATGAGCTCGAAAGCCTGTGTATAAGCTGGAAAGCCTGTGTAAAAGCTCAGAAGCCCGTGTATAAGATAGTGAGGAGAGAGAGAGCGCGATTCCCAGTGGGAATGTGAGTGTGTGCGAGATTAACATTGCGCTCTCTCTCTCCTCACTATCTTATACACTAGGGCTAGAACTTTTATGCGAGTTATCCGGGTACCCGAAAGTATCCGGATACCCGGATAACCATTTGCGACGCTCGCTACCCGGGTACCCGTTATTACCCGGGTAATAACGGGTAATATCGGGTAATAACGGGTAATATCGGGTACCCGGGTATCCGGGTAATAACGGGTAATGTCGGGTAATGCTGCATTAACATCTCCTTTATGAATTTTCATGAAAGGTTCGTTCTAATTCTTATACATTCCATCTTTACCCTAGTATTTGTTCGAAATTAATGCATTTATTCAGAACAGGATTTTTTTTCCTCAGATACGTGTTGACTCAGCCATACTACTTCTTGGTCTTTGTGTAAAATCAAATTTTTCCGAAAAACGTCATTATCCAAGGAGAAGGAAACAAGAGAAGACTAGGAAAACGTATAAGACGAGAGTATCCACATAGTATTATTATCATAGTGTGGAAATTGTTTTGCAATATATGATCACACATGAGTACTTAATAAACTCAATCAGAAATTAACCGATGAATTAGGAAATGCAGAGAAAGACTTGAACTTACGTATCCTGCATCGCGTATCGCATCTATCGAGTTCTATTTTTTGTACAAATATATGCAAGGACGGTTGATATCAAATTTGAAAAGGATTGTTTAAAGAGTTTTCAATTAATTTAATTCAATTGTTTAAGGGGATCTTGTAAAGTTTTTAAAAAATTAAGAAAAAATCTTCCTTATTAAAATTATTCATCCAGCATCTCGTTAGGAAACTTAATCGGACGCATAAAAAGTGAATACAAAGAATTACACCGGAACCCCTCTATATGCAACAAATCTCGTTGCCGTGGCTCGACGTGCTCCCGTTCCGATCAAAACTCAGGAGCGTGCGCATTTGCAATAAATCTATATGGGGCATTCCATCTCAAGTCGGACAGTTTGAAAAACTGTTTTTTTCTCATTTCCTCAATTTTTGTATATTTTTAAGTACCTATCAAAGACCCTTCCTGTTGAATTTTGAGATTTTTTTGATTTCCCCCTTTCAAAAGATATTAAATTAACAAAAAAAAACCGTTTTTTCTTTGGTATTTTGGTCATAACTTCTTTAATAATGATACAAATGAAAAGTTTTTTTTCAAAATTTTTGTTTTTTTATGGCCTTTTCAGAAAAAATACAACAAAAATGTTCGACTTATTTTTGAATGAGTTTTTTGAGTTTTAAACTTTGAATCGCGTTTTTCAAAGTAAATGTCATTTTTGATTTTTTTTTTAATTTTTCGTTTCAAACATCTATCTTTTCAACAGTTTTTAAGACTAGTCCGATCGTGGGATCTCAATAACTAATTTTTTTTTTGAACTTTGAAAATTAAAATTTTTGAATTTTTTTATAAATTATTATGAATACCAATTTTTGTTACTGCATAGTATTTTTTAAATCATTTAAAATTAATTTTGACACTTTATTATTGTTAACAGATTTTAAAAATTAATAATTATTCGATGAGAAAATAACAACACTTCAAGAATTGTATGAGCGGGCATTGAACCTAAATAGTCTATACCGAATATTGCTGTCGAATTTTCACATGAGAAACATTCAGATGCAAAAGAAAGATTTTATTTGCGATAAAAGACTGCGAAGTCAATCACAGGGGGACACAAACATTTCACTCAATTATTCCAATGAGCAACAGAAACGTATTGGCAAAGGAATTTTCTAATTCAGGAAATAATAGTATATGTAAGGTTTTCAAAAAAATACGTAAATAAATAAAAACTGTTATTATTTTTCATAAACAGACTTAACGATTAATTATTAATTTTAAGAACCTGCTAACAATAAAAAAGTGTCAAAATAAATTCTAAATATTGAAAAAATTCTATACAGTAACAAAAATTGGTTTAAAATAAATTCTAAATAATGAAAAAAATACTATACAGTAACAAAAATCGGTATTCATAATAATTTATTTTAAAAAAAAATTTCAATTTTCATAAATCGAAAAAAATAGTAGTTATTGAGATCCCACGATCGGACTAGTCTTAAAAATTGTTGAATAGATAGATGTTTAAAACAAAAAATTAAAAAAAAATCAAAAATGACATTCACTTTTGAAAACGCGATTTAAAGTTTAGAACTTAAAAAACTCATTCAAAAACACGTCGAATATTTTTGTTGTATTTTTTCTAAAAAGGCCATAAAAAAACAAAACATTTGAAAAAAGAAATTTTTAATTTGGACCATTATTAAAGAAGTTATGACCAAAATACAAAAAAAAACGGTTTTTTTGTTAATTTAATATCTTTTGAACGGGCACTGAGAAAAAAAAATGGTTGAATATGCAAAATCGTTTAGTTGAATACGTGCAACTAAATATTTAGTTGTAAAAGAATTAAATATCACCATAAAAATTCCCATTAACCATTAAATTTTAATGTGTAATGAGAAAATTTCCACTAGCCATTACAATGTAGTGTGTAATGGATAAAATTTGCATTACCCATTCAAATTTTAATGTGTAATGGAAAAATTTGCATTACCCATTCAAATTTTAATGTGTAATGGAAAAATTTCAATTACCCATTAAAATGTAGTGTGTAATAGAAAAAATTTCCATTACACTTGTGGAAAAAATTAAAAGAACAAAAAAATTTCCTTAATTTTTACTGGTTCTTAACAATGCTGTATCTTAGTCAAAAATGGTCGTATTAAGGTCTAAAAGGAAGCATTTTGAAGCTTCAAGTTTGTAGTTTTCAGATCTTTCAGCAAAAAAATTTGCGAAGCTACAGATTTCACGCAATCCTGAGAAATACCGAGAAAAAAATTTGGCAAATTTGTATCACTTATTTTGGCTGCAATTACTTGGGACCATTTTTTCCAGCTAAACCATTACATGGATCGGATAGCTTGATTATTTAGCTTCAATTAACTTTTTTTGAGACCTTGCTGTGATTATTTTTCGCTGAGATATCGGACTTTTAATGAAAAAAGATCCTTTTGTGTTTGACCATTGATAACTTAGCAACCAATGATCGCACAAAAATCAGAGAGGGCGTTTCACAAACTTGAATTAATTTTTTCCATCCTTGCCATGACTTCGAAAAAACAGGAGAAAAAGGGCTATTTATGGTTTTTTAGAAAATCAACGGCCAAATTAAAAATATTGACAAAACGACTAATGTTGAACGTGACTTTTACAGCTCAATATACCCACAAAATCCCTGTGAAGTTTCAATTTGATCTATCGAACGGTTTTTTCGTTTCAATCAATCAAATTTTTGAAAAAAAATAAGCGATCATGTTTATTGCCCCTTAACACTTCATAATCATTATTAACATGAAGAAAAGAGATTTTTTCGCGCATTTCCTCCATTTTTATTGCGAACAGTGTTTAAATTTATGGAAAAAGGAATAATCAAAAACAAAAATTCTATTTTTCTTTCAATTTTTTTGAATTTTTTTTTTCGAAAAATTCAAGGATTATGTTTATTGCTCCTAAACACTTCATAATCATTATTAAAAGGAAAAAAAATAAGTTTTTTTCACTTGTCTATCGCAAACAGCGTTTAAATTTATGGGAGAAAAATCGACAAAATTAGAAAAAAAACAAATACGCTTCGCGTACTCGTTGGGAGGCTTCGCCCTTCAAACCCCCCCGCGCTTCGCGCGCCGTTGTCGTCACGCTTCGCGCTCCATATTCTTCATCATTGTCTTGACTTATTCCGTTGTGATCGAATATATTTTGAATGTTGCTTATAACAGGTCCCTTGGGGACGTTTTAATAGGCACTCACACCGAAATTCAAACTCTTTGATTTATTATGAACATCGATTAATTATTCTGATAAATTATATTACTCGTTATTAATGACAGATTTGAATATAATCAAAATATTATTCGATGTGAAAGTACAGTGTGCGCTCCCACAACTGAATCTCCCATGACTTGACCGCGCTCTCATAACTTGGCAACACGCTTCAATAACTTGACGACCCCGATCACGCTTTCTCCCCACTCCAAACTTACACAGAGCAACATAACCTCAACTATCAAATTTTGTTAGTCCATTACATACGACAATTAAGTGTTACTATTAGTCGTTTTCTTCACTGAGAAAAGTAAATAGTCAAATCAAATAAATAAATTCAGTTGACTTCAAATTGGTTGACTCAAACCTGGAACAGTCTGAGTAACCAAATATTTATTAGAGTTGACAAAATAAATGATTCGGTATACTAATATAAACAGTTGACTTCATATAGTTGATTCAAGTTTTCATCCAGTTCCGACAATGCATGACGCATTGTCGGAACTGGATGGAAATGGTGACCTGACTGATATATTGTTGAAACAACTAAAGTTGATAGTTTATGATAACTGAATGACATTTTTTGTTACAATCCAATTCTGCATCACTTCAATCCACGTAAATAGTTCAGAAAACTGAATCATCTATTGGATAGCCTATACAATGGGTTCGTTTTTATAAAGTTGATTCAACTGAACCATTGTTAGATGAACGATAAATGCGCATCAACCTAACGCCCATATTTAGTTCATCTAATAGTTGGTTACATTCAAGTTTCTCAAGTTGTCATGCATTGTCGGAACTGGATGGAAATGGTAACCTGACTGATTTATTGTTGAAACAACTAAAGTTGATAGGTTGTAATAACTGAATGACATTTTTGTTACAATCCAATTCTGCATCGCTTCAATCCACGTAAATAGTTCAGAAAACTGAATAATCTATTGGATAGCCTATACAATGGGTTCGTTTTTATAAAGTTGATTCAACTGAACCATTGATAGATGAACGATAAATGCGCATCAACCTAACGCTCATATTTAGTTCATCTAATCATTGGTTACATTCAAGTTTCTCGAGTTGTCATGCATTGTCGGAACTGGATGGAAATGGTGACCTGACTGATTTATTGTTGAAACAACTAAAGTTGATAGCTTGTAATAACTGAATGACATTTTTTTGTTACAATCCAATTCTGCATCACTTCAATCCACGTAAATAGTTCAGAAAACTGAATAATCTATTGGATAGCCTAGACAATGGGTTCGTTTTTCTAAAATCGATTCAAATGAACCATTGTTCCCACGCGGAAAAAAGTATATTTGTCATATATCTCAGATATATAATTAATATATGTCATATATAAAACGGCAAAAATTTGTATATTCGTCATACATGAGACAAGTATGATATAATATATTTTTCATGTATCTGTAATGCATGTATTTCTCATATATTTCTCATGTATTTGCGATACATGATTCATACTTGGCATACATGAATTATATATTTCTCATACATATTTGAAAGTGTTTATGAAAAAAAGGTATTCATGAACAAAATAGATTTTCCCTTGCTGGAAAAAATTTGAATCTTCATAGCCCCTAACTTTTTTCAAGTGCATAGTAGTAGGCGATAGCGTAATAGGCACCGTGTTAGGTCGTTAGGAACGATAGGTATGATGGTAGGCAGGGTCGAGTGTTCGATTTCCAGTCGGGCAAAGAAATCAGATCGCAGATTTTTGCTTTTTTCTCGATTTATCTCTTTTTGGGGCCGCTAAACTGTGCATGTTAAATTATTTTGCAACGGTTTCATATTTTTCATAACATGTTTAGCAACAATTAATTAACATGCATTTTATTGAATCAATCATGTTTCCTGTTGATTGGACTAATTACCGGTTAGATGCAACTCTATTTCAGTTGGATCAAAATAGCTTTTGTTAAACCAACAATTTTTCGTGCTTTCAAGCAAACAAAATATTCAGGTCGGCATACTGTACACTCTCTTGCTAGCCCGTGTCCGCCGCATTTAGTCCAGCCAACAAAATTTTCAATGATTCAACAAATTTATTTTCTCAGTGTTGAAGAAAAGGGAATTTTTATTTTCTAGAAAGAACTAAATTTCTATTTTTAGTAGAATATTCGTATGTATACACTATACATGTATATGAGTCATTCCATGTCAATTCAACGACGTTTTGTCGGTGACCCCCTTTGATTTTTTATTATTGTTTAATATGTTATTACACATGCAAAAAGAAGTATCCATGTACATTTTTAGCTCTCGATCTTAAGCCATACCGAAGTTATTGATTTTTGGAAAAATATTCTTAAAATAATCATAACTTCCACAATAACCACGATATTCTAATTTGCTAAGAGGTCATTTTTGTTTGTTTTACAATGTACTCTTTGAAGAAAATATCAAAAATTAAGAAAACAAAATTATTGTCTTTATGGCTGTTTTAAGCTAAAAACAAATTGGATTTTCTTTGAATGAAACGCCTTCAAATTTTTTCGAAAAAATTATAAAATTCTACGTAAAAAAAGGAACCTTTTGAGATTTTACCGAAGATAGGATTCAAATAACTTCTCATATTAAAAGAAATTTCGTTCGACTTTTTTTTCTCGTAATTTTGATCTTTTTTCCTTCCATGACTAAAATAGTCGATTTCAATGATGTCAAAATAAATAATTTTACTTCTCTCACACATTTCCTTTTGTAAATTATAATAATTAACAAATGGAATTACAATTCAAGTACGTTTTGCACTTTATTCAATTTCTTTACATAAAAATTGCAATTCTTAATGTTAATATAATTTACAAAGAAAATATATGAAAGAAGCCAAATTATTTATCTTAACATCATTAAAATCATCAACTATTGTAGTCATAGAAGGAAAAAAGATCAACATTACGAAGAAGAAAAAATCGATTTCTTTTTTAAATAAGAAGTCATTTGAATCCCATCTTCAGTAAAATCTTAAAAATTTTATTTGTTTACGTAGAATTTTATATATTTTCTTCAATCAAAGAGAACCCATAGAAAGAAAATCCAATTTTTAGCTTAAAGCAGTCAAAAAGACATTAACATTTTTTTTCCATATTTTTTTCGACAATTGTAATAGCGAGAATTGAGTAGATTTGATCATGTGTGTCTGTCAATTTAATTCGGACACGAAAAATCAAAATTGACTCTGAAAAGAGAGGCGATGGAACCTTAGAGGAGCCGGGCGTATCTTTTATATTCTAGCTTCGGCTGTCACGGCGAGTGGCAATGAGATAGCATAGGCTGCATTTGTCTTGAACGTTTTGAGCGCTGTGAGCGTCATATCCAGTAGCATTTTATATGCCAATGTATGGGTGAATTCTGACACGGGCCCACTGCGCTTGAGCGCTGCATAATCTGGCATACCTATTCGTCAAATTGAATTTCGCGCGCCACAATGCCACGCCCGAAATTAATTTTGACCAATGCGTATGCCAGATTATGCAGTGCTCAAGCGCAGTGTGCCCGTGTCAGAATGCCCCCTATTCGTGCTGTAAGCGTGTACATAAAGCCGTAAACACAATGAAAAAATAAGAAATCAGACATCCGATTGACGTAGATTCTCTAAAGTGCGCGGCGATTAGCTGATTCTTATTCCTTATTTCTTATTCTTGTCATTGTGTCTCGGGCTTAAGCGTTCAAGATAATGCAGCCAAAATTTGCTTTCGTTTATTGATGATTTTTATCTGTCATCGGAATCACGGCCGTTGTATTGTTTACTTAAATTGTAATGTTGAAAAATATGACATATGATTTTTTAAAGTGACAATTTGTGCAATTCGATCGAGTGTAGTGTGGTGTATTGTTATGGATGTTTGTTTTTCATTAGGAAAATTGTGTATTTCATGAACATAAGGTTATGTTTCATATAATTTTTTTCTTTGCATAAGAGTAATAATAATATTTGGAAACAAAAATGTAAATACTTAGAAGTGTACTAATTATCAATCATTATATTTTAAAGAAAAATAACATTTTATCAAATAGTAAGAAATGTCTTAAATTTTTGTTCAATCAGTGTTTTTTTTTGCGAAAACGTTAAAAAGTTATAAGTGAACAAAACAAAAATATTAAAAATTCTATGTTGAAATTGTTTAAATCATTTTAAACTCTTGAAATAGTTAAAATGTATTAAAATGAAATTGATGGTGATAATTAAAAAAATTCGTTCACGCACCTTCGTGCAATGAGTGAAAAACTGAAAAAGAAAGTTATTTTCGATAAAACAAAATGGTGCAAAGAACTCTAAAGACTTCAAACTCTACAGGACACTTCTTTATGATCCTATAAAGAAAGTCTATAAGTTACAAAAACATTGGTTCACAGGTTGCGGAGACCCGACTCTGGACAGACACAAAAATAGCTTTTTCGCTCAAAAATGAATATTTTTTTAGGAAATTTCATATTCGACATTGTCTGAATGGATTGAGTCAAGAAAGATTTTGAAATTATAGTAAAACAAAACTGTGCTATGAATTTGAACCGGATCCGTTCATGGATTGCTGAGTTATGAGCACATACAGACGGCCGAGAGGACGGAAAATCCAAAATTTTTTGTTTTTGTATAAGGTAAGTGTACCGAATATTGGGCTAGTACCGAATACTGTTCGTCCGGTCTATTTTTCATTAGAATAAATTCAGTTTACGTTCAATAAATGTAATGTATTTTCTTAAATAATCTTTATTTAACGTATTGTCATTCGGAATAAATATCGAATATGAGTACATTGTATTCAATTCATATTTCCCGTAATTCATGAGAAGCTACCGAGCGAGGTAAAAAAACGGTCACTTCCTTATCGATTTGGTTAAAGAAGTGGGCTTGCAAATAAGCATAATTCATAATAAAAAAAAGCATCGAATCAGTCGAATTAAGTTTCAATGTATTATAAACGAGTCATTAAAGTAGTAGAGTGTGGAAATAGACGAGCAAGTTAAATATTTGGCCGAAAATACATACCCCATAATTCGGTACATAGTGATGAGAATCGTGTGCACCGAATACTGTGGCCCATGTATAACCTCCCTTTGAACGTCAAACGAGTACAACAATATTCGGGACATGCATACGCCAGTTATGGGGCCTTTTGTTTTACGAATGACAAACGAATGTCAATTGCATGTTAAAGTGTACAACAGTATTCGGGCCATGCATACCCCAGTAATAAGGACATCTGTCAAAAATGTAGAACAGTGTTCGGGACATTTGCACATGTACGCATTTTCAAAATTACAATTAAATAATATAAATAATAACAAAAATGAGGTGGGCATTTGTTAGCTGAGATTCCACGCTTTCCAACGATACCAATACTTTTTACCCTCAGACAATTTTAAATAAAGATTTTCCTCTGTTAATGGCGAGCGAAGCTTAGGTCCCCAGTATTCGGGACACTTACCTTAATATGCCAACATATGTTGGTATAAAGTTTGTATTGTTAAAATCATGGTCGATTAACAATGCGCGTATGGAGGGAAGAATATCCGGTGAGGGGGAAAGGGGAAATTCTAACTCGTCGGATCGGAGAGAATAGAAATAATCAAAATTAAGTAACGCTTAAGAAGAATATATATATTGAATGAGAAAAAAACGAGTAATATGAATTTAAGAACAATTATAATTATTTATTATTAAAAGCAAACCAAACTATATACAAAGGTTTTTACAACAGGTATATAAAAAACCAAAAAAAATGAACGCAATAAAATTTAAAAGTTACGATTAAAATATGACGATAATGACTGTATTCGAAAAAACGAAAAAAAAGAGATCCTTTATAAGGATCGCGTACTATAGTCCTCTCAGAGAGAAGACCGTACAAGAAGAAAAATGGCTTGAGCTAGAGATATGGAAATATCTCTCGAGATAAAATGGCTTCTTACGAAGCTTTCGCACCCTCCGGTATATGGAGACCTTTCGGTGTCTGACCTCGTGTTTCAGAGGCGGGATACCTTTCGGTGTCTGATACTTTTCAGTATCTGTCTCGTATTGCAGACACGGCAGTCCGTATAAATAGTGTTCAAGCGCGTGAACATATCCCCTCGCAACTACTGATTCGCTTGCGAGTGAGCTCGAGGGCCAGCTCGCCCTCTCGCGGCGAAGCGTGGAACCAGCGCTCTCGCTGTTCACGCGGGACTTTGTACCCGCGCGTTGTACGTTAAGTTCCGTGTTTGCAAGGTACGCGTTTCGTCGTAGGAGTAGTATAAAATATTAATAATTAAACTAATTAATCAAGTGAAAGTGCGCGTTAATTCTTAAAGCTATCTTAATATTTAAATCAAATTCGATGTGCGTATATAATTATATCGCGCTCGCGTATAAATTATAATAAATAATAAAATTGTACGTAGATTAATGTGAATGTTTAGTGTGTTTCAGAATGGTAGTTGTATTTAATTACAACTAATTGAATATTTTGCCTTTTTTTGTTATAAGTAAATAATGAAAATTAATGAGAAGAGAAAAAAAAATGTTTCGAGGCAAAACGACTCGACGTGTCGGTAACAGTATGATGGTTGTTTTCATATGAAATAGGTTTTTGGAAGGCAATACTAATAGACACTTTTCATGGATGGTGAGTGCTTAAAAATTCGAGAACTTTTCGAAATTTTTTTGTTCCGTACATTTGAACGCTGTTTGCGATAAAAATATTTTAAAAAGCCCAAAAAAATGTTTGTTTCCACTCTAATAATGATTTTGACGTTTAGGGGCAGAAACATGATCCTATAATTTTTTTAAAAAATTTGATTGCTTGAAACAAAAAAACCGTTTGATAGATCAAATTGAAACTTTACAGGGAGTTTGTGGGTATATTGAGCTGTAAAATTCACGCTTAACATTAGTCGTTTCGTCAATATTTTTAATATAGCCGTTGACATTTAGTGGTTGATAGAAATTATTTCCACTACCTATTAATATTTTCATTAACCATTAAATATTAATGGTTGATGGAAATTATTTTCATTAATCAATAAATGTTAATGGTTAGTGGAAATTATTTTCATTGACAATTAAAAATGTTAATGACTAATGAAAATAATTCCCATTAGCCATTGAAAAAAAAATTGAAACAAGCATTTATTAATTGTTAATCAAAAATAACTAAAAAGTTAAAGATAATTTTATTCCGCTTGAAAATAAGTTTTCAAATAAAAGCGTACCCTCTTTTTTTTCTTTTGATGTTAAAATGTAACACGCTTTTATTCGAAAACTTATTTCCAATCAGAATCAAATTATTTTTAACTTTTTATTTATTTTTTTATTAATAACTAATAAAAGCTTGTTAAAAAAAAAATTTCGTTCATTTATTTTTTACTTCTTAGTATTTATGATGTTAAATAACCAGTTTAGTAATTTATATCTAGTTTCGCATAATTTTTTGCAAAAAAATTGTTTCACCAAATTTTTAGTAAAAAGACTGTTGCGCAAATATTTTGTTGATAAATGTTGCAAATAAATTGCTCAAAACCTTTTTGTTAACAAAATTTTGCAACAAAATTTTTTTGTAAAATGTTTTGCGAAATATTTTTTTTTGCAAAAAATTATCAAATTGAAACTTTACAGGGAGTTTGTGGGTATATTGAGCTGTAAAATTCACGCTTAACATTAGTTGTTTCGTCAATGTTTTTAATATGGCCGTTGATTTTATAAAAAACCATAAAATTGCCCTTTTCCTTCAGTTTTTTCAAATTCATGGCAAGGATAGAAAAAATTTTTTTTTCAAAAAACTATCATCAATCCTTGTAGAGCATTAATTCAAGTTTGTGAAATGCCCCTTCTGATTTCTGGGCGATCATCTCAGTAAAAAATGATCGCAGCGAGGTCTCAAAAAAAGCAAATTGGAGCTAAATAAACAAGCTATCTGGTCTATGTAATGGTTTGCTTAAAAAAAATGTCCAAGTAATTGCAACAAAAATAAAAGTGATGCAAATTTGCCAAATTTTTTTTTCTCCGTATTTCTCAGGATTGTGTGAAGCCTATATAGCTCTGCAAATTTTTTTGCTGAAAGATCTGAAAACTAGAAACTTGAAGCTTCGAAATGCTTTTTTTAGACCTCGATGCGAGCATTTTCGACTGAGATACAGCATTGTTAAAAACTACTAAAAATTTAGGACAATTTTTGTTCCTTTAATTTTTTCCTCTAGTGTATATCTATTCCAATCATTGTCATTCTTTGTTTCTGTCGTCCGCTTATACACGCTTCATCTCGCTTTTTGCTTGCATGCTGTACTTCCTCTGTGATCCACGGCTTTTTTCCCTATTTTATTTTTATTTTATTTTTTTCTGTCGATGAAATCTGATTTATTGTTTTTGTCATTACTGATATGAGTTTATCCACCATGCCATTCGTATCTGCTGCATAAAATGTTAAAATTTGTCTATTTCATCAAAAAAATTTCATAAAGTTTCTAAACACTGTAAAAAATGTGGTGTTAAATTAACACCACTAGTGGTTTATATAGGTCCATCCCGTTTTGTGTACAGCACTGACTTATTCGGTGTTTTACACAAAACGGGATGGACCTATATAGACCACTGCTGGTGTTAATTTAACACCACATTTTTTACAGTGTATAGTTTTGTTTACTCCATTTACGGTAGTTACGTGTCAATAATACTCTTTCTTCACTGCCACTGACTAAGATATTATGTGTATCTACTTGAATTATCTGGTGGTCGGTGATCTACGGTTTTACTAGAACTTTAGTTTCAATATCAAAATTTGCAAAGACTAGATCGATTATAGTTGATGAATTTTGGGTTAGTCGAGTTGGTTCCGTTATATATTGCTTTAATCCTATACATGTTAAATTTCTTTCGAGTCTTTTTGCATATCAGTCTTTTTTTAAAGCCTATGTTAAAGTCACCCACTACTAAAATATTTCCCATATCGATTATACCTTCGCACTCTTCCGTTATTATATCAATAAATTTCCCATTACTGGCGCTCGGTCAGTGGTATACATGACAGATTATAACATGTCTGTATTTTTTTCCTTTCAGTCTTATATTGTGCTTATCCATACATTTTGTTCTACATTTTTGTTCTTTATCTCTTTATACTGTATTGTCTGTTTTACATAAGTTATCACGCCCCCGTTTTACTATTCCTCGTACTGCATCTTATTATGTTATAATTCGTTAGATTTATTTTGAATGCCTCTATTGTTGCATCTATGTGGGTTTCTGTCAAACATATAATGTCTGGTTTGTATATAATAGTCATTCTTTCTATCTCGTCCTTATGTTTCATTAGTCCTTGCGCATTGAAAATTAGAATACAATTTTTTTCAATTCGCCTATTCTTTTCGCTTGGTTGCTATTCGTTCCAGTAATTCATCTTACCGCTCGCTTTGGTCATAATTCTCTGGAAGGTCTCACAATTTGCATCTGTTGCTTCATGTTCCATATTGAAGTCAGTTATAATAAATTTTTTTGATAATTTTCGTACAGTTGATACATTTTCTGTCATTTGCTTCACATCCCGAGATGAAAAATTTGCGTCTCTGAAGGTCTCCAAGAGTCTCCGGGAGACTCCAGAGGATCGCCAAGAGGCTCTACGAGTCTCCCGGCAATCTCTCCGGTTCTCTGCGAGTCTCCCGGCAATCTCTTCGGTTCTCCGCGAGTCTCCGATTTTCCTGTGACCATCTCCGACCATCTCCCGTGACCGTTTCCGAGTCTCGCAGTAACCGAAAGTCACTCCCTGGGAGACGTTATCTCGCAGTATCCGAAAGTGACTCCCTGGGAGACGTAATCTCGCAGTATCCGAAAGTCTCTCCCTGAGAGTCGGGGACTTAGAATATGATTTCCACTATTGAGAGGAATAATTTTTTATAATAACAATAATAATATTTATTATTGTTATTATTATTTATATAAATATTCATATTATTATTTGTCACGTTTATTATTGTTAATTATTATTACTATTATTAATTATTATTATTATTATTCATCTTTATTTGATTTTTTTAAATTCAGTTAAAAGACAAGTTGAAAGTTGAACCAAAAAATGGCCGTCAAGTAATGAAAATAAATTCCTAATAATATTTTGGTACAGGGTTGCGAAATTTTTACTGAAAAAGTAATGCATTAACCATTACTTTTTTAATGTCTATTGAAAATAATTTTCATTAACCATTAACATTTAATGGTTAATGGAAATAATTTTCATTAATCAATAAATATTAATGGTTAATGACTAATGAAAATAATTCCCATTAGACATTTGAAAAAAACATTGAAACAAGCTTTTATTAGTTGTTAATCAAAAATAACTAAAAAGTTAAAAATAATTTTATTCCGATTGGAAATAAGTTTTCAAATAAAAGCGTATCCTCTTTTTTCTCTTGATGTTAAAATGTAACACGCTTTTATTTGACAACTTATTTCCAATCAGAATCAAATTATTTTTAACTTTTCATTTATTTTTTATTAATAACTAATAAAAGCTTGTTAAAAAAAAAATTTCTTTTCGTTCATTTATTTTTTCCTTTTTAGTATTTATGATGTTAAATAACTAGTTTAGTAATTTATATCTAGTTTCGCATAATTTTTCGCAAAAAAATTGTTTTACCAAATTTTTAATAAGAAGACTGTTGCGCAAAATTTTTTGTAGAAAGACTGTTGCGCAAAATTTTTGTAGATAAATGTTGCAAATAAATTGCTCAAAACTTTTTTGTTAACAAAATTTTGCAACAGCATCTTTTTGCAAAAAGTTTTGCGAAATATTTTTTTTGCAAAAAATTATGCGAAACATTTTTTCTTGCAAAACAATTTTGAAGCAAATTTTTAATAAAAAAATATGCGAAACAATTTTTTTGCGATAATGAAATGTTAATGGTTAATGGTTAATGAAAATGCAAATGCATTTTAAAAAGTTATGCATTATTTGCAATAACCCTGTTTTGGACTCAAATTTTTCATCTCAGGATTCTCTCTGATTATGCAAACTTTCGACAAGCTATCTCGTTCTTACATTCTTTTGCACAGTGATTATAACCGTAGCATTTGAAGTACCTCAGGATACTTACATAGTCATACGCTTTACATACTTTTCATCCTATTATCATCTTTCCTTATTTTATTATTATCTTATGCGTGAAAGGGTCGATTTCAATTAGCATCATTCCCTTTTTTCTATCTTTCTGTACTTTTTTTTTTAGTATTTTCATTCTGAAATCGACTCCTTCTGTGACTATTTTATTCTGTACGCAAATTTTTACTATTGTATCTTCTTCAGATATCTCAATGATTTGATCTTCAATCCCTACAATTTTTAATTCCGGTAGTTTTTTTTTTTTTTTTGAATTTGTACTCTGTACCTCTCCCCCAATTTTTTTCTCAGCTATTCACTCATTCGATCTCTCCTTTTCTTTGAAATTTAAATATGACACTGCCCTTTGGTCCTTTATTTATTTTCTTTATTCCGACTCCTATTTTCATGATATATCCACATTCTTTTACATCTCTTGTTCCGTTTCGCTACTTGTTTGCTTCTCTATTGGTAATATTATCACTTTTCCTTTAGTGTTTTCTTTTGCTTTTTCAGCATATGTTTTCTTTTCATTTTGGGTTATTTCCACTGCTATAGCCCGTCCTCCTTCATCACTTGATTTTCCGAGAGAGAGAAAGAGGGGGGTGGGAGGGAGGGAGAGAGAGAGAGAGAGAGAGAGAAAGAGAGAGAGAGAGATCCTGAAACGAGGCTTGCAGAGAGATATAAGAAGTTCGAGTCAAGTCGAGGATCCCGCAGCAAGATTCTCTCTCCCTCTCTTGTATTCTCTCTCACGCCGGTTGAGCAAAAGAGATCGTCGAGTCACTCCAAAATCGGTGGAACCGACCCACGCGAACGAGTTTTCTTTCTCGCGTGGTACATAAGATCGAAACGATGACAGAGAGGGTATACTTTTGCCGCTTTTCTGTCGCCTTTGCAATACGATCATTCGGTCGATAATTGTTGAATCACCAATTTATCGCCGATCGCGCGGCCACAAACAACGAATAATCAAGAAATCTTTTTCAAAAACATTTTCGATGATCCGTCAAATTTCCATCAGAATGTTTATTAACGTCATTCCAACTTGTTATAAATCGTCATTGCGAAACGGGCAACAAAACTTTATGTGGTTTCTCACTCGTAAAAAACGTTAGTCATCGATAAGTGCTGAGAATTAGTAAAATTTCGTCGCAGGGAGAATTAAAGGGTTATACGCAGTCAGTATTTAAAAATGTAAATATTTAAAAATTTCTTTTTCGTACCTACATATATTTAAGTATATGGGCCATTCCATGATAAATCGAACAAGAGTTTGAATCGACCCCTTTTTCAAGTTCGATGAAATTTGGTCATAAGTTTTCGTTACCAACAAAACGGAGTTCTACTGAAGGAAAAAAAATTATTTTTGTTTTTCGAAAGTTATTTACAATTTACAATTTTACGATTTTCCTAATCTTTCAAGTTTATTTTTTAAATATCTCGGAAACTATTATAGTTACGAAAAATTGTTCTGAATTCGTTTTGAAGAGTACTTGGGGCTATGAAAAATAAATATTTCGAAAAAAATTTTGGAAAAATGATGAATTTGGAGAATTTTGAATTTTCAAAAATCGTGAAAATCCGAGCTGTACATTAAATTTTTGGTTTAATTTTTTTTATGTAAATACCTTGTACTGATCTCAAAAGATCCTGAAATTTTCAGAGAGGTGTTTTTTGTTGTTTCAAAAATATGAATTTTTGAATTTTTAAAAATCGTGTAAATCCACGATAAACATGAAATTTTGGCTTTCATTTTTTTTCATATAATACCTTGGAATGATTTTAAAACATCTCGAATTTTTCAGGATGGGTCGTTTTGTTTCGAAAAATAAAAGATTCTGAAATTTCCAAGATGGTTTTTTTTTGTTTCAAAAATATAAATTTTGAATTTTGGCAAAAAAAAAAAGAAATTTCTTTTTTACAAAAATTCCAAAATTTATAATTTTGAAACAAAACAACACCATCCTGAAAGTTTGAGGATCTTTTAATTTTTTAACCGAAAATTTAATGTTGATCGTGGATTTATACGATTTTTAAAAATTCAGAAATTAATATTTTTAAAAACAAAAACGTCTCTGAAAATTTCGGGATAACAGTACAAGGTATTATATACAAAAAATGGAACCAAAAATTTAATGCACAACTTGGATTTTCACGATTTTTGAAAATTCAAAATTCTCCAAATTCATCATAATTCAAATTTTTTTTCAGATTTTTTTTCATAGCCCCAACCCGAGTCGAAATTTTTGACCTCCCTTCAACACCCGAGGCTTCGTCACAAGATTAGGGGAGTATCGGGCATCGAAGCGAGGGTACAGCGTATAGACGAGGGATATGTCAGGGCCTCGGTAAAGCCTCAAAAAGTCTCGAAAGTAGACTTTTTCCCCAAAGGAGGCCCATGAGGGTACGAATAGAACCTCCGAAACCTTGTTTGGGCCTATTTTAGCCCTGCTGCAAGGCCTCCGGAACCTCGCTTGAGCCTCTTCCAGCTCTCCCTCAAAACCTCCTAGGCCTCCTTTAAGCCTATTCCAGCTCTCACCCAAAACCTCCTAGGCCTCCTTTAGGCCTATTGCGGCTCTCTCGCAAATCCTCCTGGCTCTCCTTTCGGCCTGCTGCGAATGTACCGTAGACCCTCCAGGGCCTCAGACCCTCCGACCAATGGTACACGGAGTAGGGATAAGTAACGGGAATATATATATGAATGTTTCACATATGTAGGGATAGTATCATTTATTTATGTTATATCACGTTCAACATTATTACAAATTAAAATTACTGAAAATGGACAGAAAGAAAACCAATTTTTTTTTTAGTATCAACTATAATTAATGCGATAAGGCTTACTAGGAATTGCAATTTATAATATCTCTTAAATATATATTTGAACGTAACAACATATTAATTTTTTTTTAAGTATATTTTTTCTTTTCTACCTCGTCAGGTGTACTACTTGCCTCCTCTTCTCGCACTAGTGTCGAACGGTTGTTGAACGGGGAAGTATGCATCAGAAGATTGCACGTCTTCCCATACCCGACGCTCCTTTGAAGTTTCCTCTGCAAGTACCATCCACGCAGCAATACAAGCCACTTTTTCGGCTTTTTGCACACCTTCCATCTTTTTTTTCATTGATGATTGCAGTGGTGAAAATTTTCGCTTGCGGACCCGCTATCTCGCCTGTAGACGCATTGGCGGGAGATATTTTTCACAGCTCGTCACGATTATCTGAAATATATAATCCACCACGTGTTCACAAGGGTTCAGTTTGCTAGGTTTACTTAAGTTGACTACCAGCGTTTCGACTTTTTTCTTACCAATTATTGAACAATGACGTAGTAGCAGGAACGCTTGTTCGTCTAGGAGTCCACCCACGTGATTCTCGTTCGATCACAGACAACGCAATGATTTTTCGGAATTTGAATAAGTTCCAAAGCGTCATACAAGTTTTCGAGTCTCGACCACCTTTTTTCTTTGGATCTTTTTCTGGGTTTTGATAAACCACAAGGGCGCACAAGCCTCTTCACTTTCGTGCTCATCGTCGAATTGTTTTTTCTTATTATCAACGATTGATTATCCTCAACTATAAAATATCCAATCGAACATGAAAAAATATGAAAAACTATACGTGCGCTCGAGACAAGAGACTACACGAGACTGGTGCCGGGATGGCGGGAAGTCGTAACGTGCTCAAGCAAGCAGAGACGCGCACTCACACAGAAAGAAAAGGGCACAGGCACATACACACAGACACAGAATTCGCACGCTAGTGAACGACGCACAACATCACTTTGTCGCCTTTGCGGCAATGCCACAAAAACACTACGAGCATCAACACACAATGGGTTACCGATGAGGCCTCTGAGGGTGAACCGAGGGTTTTGGACCAAAAAACGATGGAGACAACGACTTGGAATCGAAAGGAGGTTAAGGAGGCCTGTATCACTGATACGTTAGATCGAAAAGAGGCCTAGGAGGCCTGCCTGAGGTTGAGTGGAATCGAACGGAGGCCTCTCGGAGGCACCGGATTCGACAAATGGGGTTCCGTAGGTCCAACGGAGGCCGGCGGCTTGTACATTACAAAGGAAATGAGACCTACGGGCATTCAAGGGAGGCTAAAAATCTCGACTCAGGAAGTATACTCTTTGAGACGAATTCGGAACAATTTTTCGTAACTGTAATAGTTTCCGAGATATTTAAAAAATTAACTAGAAAGATTTAAAAAATTGTGAAATTGTAAATTTTGTATACCTTTCGAAAAACTTTAAAAAAATTTTTTCTTCTTGTAGAACTTTGTTTTGTTATTAACGAAAATTTCTGACCAAATTTCATTAAAATTAAAAGGGGTCGATTCCAACTCTTGGTCGATTTGATATGGAATGACCCATATACACAGAAAATTTTATGTCGATCCGACAAATATTGTCGAAGTGATGAGCATATTTGTTAAAACAATTACTATGTGTAAAGTGTTTTGAACCTTTGAACGCAATTTTCTCAAAACTGTGTTTTTAAAGTCGCTGAACAAGATTTCTCAGCAACGGCATAACCGATCAGTCTCAAATTTTTACAAAAGCTTTATAAATATATTTTCTAGTGATTAATCGAATGTTTTTTTACCGATAAATATTTTCCATTTTATTAACAATATAAGGCAAAAATTTTCATCAAAAAACGAAATTGGTTTTTAAGAAGCCGTTATTTTGTTAATAATAATTATTTTCCTCATTCCTTCGGTTAAATACTAGATTATGCCTATATATGGGGCATTCCATCCCAAATCGGAAAGTTCGAAAAACTTTTTTTTTTATTTCCTCAATTTTTTAATATTTCTTAGTATACATCAAAAGACCGTTGCTACTAAATTTAAATTTTTTTTTTATTACCCGTTCAAAAGATATTAAATAAACAAAAAAAAACGTTCTTTTTTTGGTATTTTGGTCATAACATCTTTATGGCCTTTTCAGAAAAAGAAACAACAAAAATACTCAATGCGTTGTTTGAGTTTGAAACTTTAAATTGCGTTTTTAAAAGTGAGTGTCATTTTTAATTTAAAAACAAAAATTGTTTTACCCACACAACAATAATACGTCCCAAGTACGTCTTTTAGACATCACACCAATTGACCCGTGACGGTAATGGGATGGTCCCATGGGATACCCATGGGCTCTAAAGTGTCCGCTGTGTTTACCGGAATGGGATGGTCCCATTGGCATCCCGGGATATCCTCGGGACGTCGGTGAGACTGCAAACACAGCGGACTGGAGATATCGGTAAGATATTGTCGAGACTCCTATAAGACGTCACCGAGATATTCCAGAATTATTAGCCACAAAATAATACGTCCCAAGTACGTCTTTTGGATGATCCCATGGGGTACCCATGGGCTCTAAAGTGTCCGCTGTGTTTACCGGAATGGGACGGTCCCACGGCCATCCCGGGATGTCCTCAGGATATCTTCGGGACGTCTCCTGGACTGCCAATGCAGTAGTCGATAATAATTCTTGTTTCGATTTAATTTTAATTAATTTCAATTAATCAATTAAATGTTAACAAAATGTGTACGGTACATAGGGAGTCAGCAAGGACTCCTTGTATTTGTAATATAGCCTCTTTCGAGTTCTGACTTCTGTCGGTGTCGAATTGATATCCGTGTTCGCGCTCGCCTATATAAGCATGCTCTTCACATTATCCGCATGTGAGTAGCGTTCGCCATCTCGCGGCAAGGTTGGAACTAATGCTGCGCGATGGCTGACCTCCTACTGACATCCCTAAGAGAGTTGGCTGGGATCGTCCAAACATGGTTACCACGGGATATCCTCAAGACATCCTATATTAATCTCGAGTAGACCAATGTCTTACTAGTACCTCCCACAGACGTCTATAAGAGAGTGCGTTAGGATCGTCTTATCACGGTCACGACAGGATATTCTCAAGACATCCTATATTAATCTTGGGAAGACCAATGTATTACTAATATCTCCCATAGACGTCTATAAGGGAGTGCGTTGGGATCGTCCAATCACGGTCGCGATAGGATATCCTCAAGACGTCCTATATTAATATCGAGCAGACCAATATCTTACTAGGATCTCCCAGAGACGTCCATAAGAGAGTGCTTTGGGATCGTCTCATCACGGTCGCGACAGGATATCCTCAAGACGTCCTATATTAATATCGAGCAGACCAATATCTTACTAGGGTCTCCCAGAGACGTCCATAAGAGAGTGCTCTGGGATCGTCTCATCACGGTCGCGACAGGATATCCTCAAGACGTCCTATATTAATATCGCGCAGACCAATGTCTTACTAGGATCTCCCAGAGACGTCTATAAGAGAGTGCTTTAGGATCGTCTCATTACGGTCGCGACAGGATATCCTCAAGGCGTCTCATATTATATCGAGCAAACCAATGTCTTCCTAGTACCTCCCGCAGACGTCTATAAGAAAGTGCGTTGGGATAATCTAATCACGGTCGCGACAGGATATCCCCAAGACGTTCCATATTAATATCGAGCAGACCAATGTCTTACTGGTACCTCCCAGAGACGTCTATAAGAGAGTGCTTTGGGATCGTCTAATCACGGTTGCAATAGGATATCCTTGAGACATCTTATATTAATCTCGAGTAGACCAATGTCTTACTAGTACCTCCCATAGACGTCTATAAGAGGGACCGTTGGGATCTTATAATCACGGTTGCGACAGGATATCCTCAAGACATCCTATATTAATCCCGGGTAGAGCAATATCTTACTGGTACCTCCCATAGACATTCATAAGACGTACTATCTTTGCAGGACACGAATGGGACTGTCTCAGGATGGTCCCGGGATCAATTTTGCTGTGTGGATAAACATCTATCTGCTCAACAATTTTTAAGACTAGTCCTATCATGAGATTTCAATAACTACTATTTTTTTTATCTTTGTTACTGTATAGTATTTTTTAAAATCATTTCGAATTAATTTTGACACTTTTTCATTGTTAACAGATTTTCAAAATTAATAATCAATCGATGAGCAAATAACGACAGTTCAAGAATTGTATGAGTAGGCAATGAACCCAAATAGTCTACCGAATATTGCTGTCAAATTTTCACCTGAGAAACATTATTTAGATGCAAAAGAAAGATTTTATTTGCGATACAATACTGCGAAGTCAGTCACAGGGGGACCCAAAAATTTCATTCAATTATTCCATTGAGCAACGGGAACGTATTGGCAAAGGAATATTCTAATTAAGGAAATAATCATATATTTAAGGTTTTTAAAAAAGTACGTGAATAAATGAAAACTTTTGTTATTATTGTTCATAAACAGACTTAACGATCAATTATTAATTTTAAGAACCTGTTAACAATAAAAAAGTGTAAAAATAAATTCTAAATATTGAAAAAAATACTATACAGTAACAAAAATTGATATTCATAATCATTTATGAAAAAAAAAATTTAATTTTCAAAAAACGAAAAAAATACTAGTTATTGAAATCTCACGATCGCACTAGTCTCAAAATTTTTTTAATAGATAGATGTTCAAAGCAAAAAATTGAAAATAAAAATAAAAAATAACACTCACTTTTAAAAACGCGATTTAAAATTTAAAACTAAAAATAACTAATTTAAAAACTCGTCGAATATTTTTGTTGTTTTTTTTTCTGAAAAGGCCATAAAAAACAAACATTTTGAAAAAAAACTTTTGATTTGGATCATTATCAAAGAAGTTATGATCAAAATACCAAAAAAAGAGCAGTTTTTTTGTCAATGTAATATCTTTTGAACGCCCCATATATTAACGAAATATTTTTTTATTTTGGATGATTGAATCCGGAGATATCGTGTTCACCGCAAGACGCCTTTTTCTAGAGGACTTTCCGGAGATAAGCTACACCGGCTTTAAGGCCCGAATTTGAAGTTCTCAAAATCTATCTTAAAGTCGATCTTAAAATCAACCTTAAGATGATACTTTTTATTGAACTCAAGCAGGAACTTAAGATCGAACTTAAGTTCCAATTTAAGATGACTCTTAAGTTTGAACTCAAGTGTATACTTAAGTTTATACTTGAGTTCAAACTTTGTTGCGAACTTCAGATTGATATTAAGTTCAAACTTTAATGCGAACTTCAGATCGATCTTAGTTCAAACTTAAACTTGGTTTGAACTCAAGTGTATACTTAAGTTTATACTTGAGTTCAAACTTTGTTGCGAACTTCAGATTGATATTAAGTTCAAACTTTAATGCGAACTTCAGATCGATCTGAGTTCAAACTTAAACTTGGTTTGAAGTTTGATCTTAAGATTCATCTGGAGCTGGAACTTAAGTTCGATTAAACTTCTTTCATCGCTTCTCTCGACCATGTTCTTTGACATTAGTTGTGAAAATAATCAAGTTCCATCGAACTTAAGTTTAAACTCAAGATGGATTTTAAGTTCAAACTTCAAAGCACATTTAGGTTTGAACTTAAAATCGATCTGAAATTCGCACTGAAGTTTGACCTTAAGTATGGACTTATAATAACACTTAAGGTCAAGCTTAAGATTCATCTTAAATTGCAACTTAAGTTCAATCTTAAGTTCCAACTCGAGTTCAATTGAAAGTTTGATCTTAAGTTTAAACTTAAGTATGAACTTATAATGACACTTAAGTTCAAACTTAAGATTCATCTTAAATTGGAACTTAATTTCGATCTTAAGTTCGAACCTGGGTTCAATGGAAAGTTTGATATTAAGTTTGACCTTAAGATCTTAAAATTCGGGCCCAAGGGTCATTATTTTATAAAGGTGAAATTTTAAAATAAAGTTAGAAGTTACAAAAATATGCGTATACATTTTCACGTTAATAAATTAAAATCTTTCAAGAAAAAAGTCTTGAAAAACCGCTTTTCTTGTCCTCCTAACTGCGTCTAAGCCCTTAAGTAATTATTCGAAAAATCGTGATTATGAACCAAGCTGCGAATCAATCATTCTAGTTTGTCTTTTAACCTTGTCTTTGAATTCGTGGAGAACGGAAGGACGATGAAACGTGATTTCCGCTTTAGGATCCGGGCGAATGTCAAGGAAGATTTGGCAACAACGGACGAGGAACGACAACAAGTGAGACAAGTTTCAGAGTCTTTCCGAAAATCTATATTATGTCGCACAGTAGGAGAAAAGCCCAAAAACCTGGCCAAAACCCCAAAAAATAAATTTTCGAAATAGGGTCAGTTGAGTAGTCATTCAGGTAGAGGACCAGTAACTGCATTCTATTGTGGAAGGGAAAGCCCTTTAAGTGTATACCTGCGCCGCAGCGTCAGTTGGCAGTTAGTGTTCGTGAAGAGTGTACGTGTCACGCGCTGAACAGACGAAAATAACGCTGACTTCAAAAACCCATAACTTTAAAGTGATGGGTTTAATTTCAATTCTGCAACATGGATACGACTTCTGGAGGTATGTAGAACAAATTTTTACATCGGTTGAATCTAAACTTTATGTATAAATGATTGAAATGTAGTATAGCCTTCGGCATAAATAAAATTGAATAATTTTGAAAACTTATATTTTCAACGGTCCGAAAAGTTATATATTTTGTCACATTTTGCAAAGCTCCTAGTCTCGGCCTTTAGTTTAATGTATAAGCTTTCGAAATTTACAAGAGTTACCTGCGGAAAACGTGCGTCTTGTCCGTTATGATTTTTTTCGCATCGTGCGGTAGCCGAGCGTGCACGCGGCACTATTGAGCAGCCTCTGCGCCTCTACCTGAGAATGGGTGAAGTAGGATCATAACGGACAAGACGGCTGTTATAAGCTTGAAATAAATTATTTTAATATATATGTATGTGTATATATATATTGTAAGGGAATTCTCAATTTTATCAAAAGAAATAATTAAACACCAAAAAAAAAGAATTAAATAAATATTATTTATTTGATGACAAAAATAGAAAAATCAAAATATTAATAATGATAATCAAAATTTTCGGGCGCCAGCTGGTTTGTCGATCCAGCAACCGGTACAACGCAAAGGAAAAAAAAAGTACAAAAATAAATTCAAGGTTGCTCGGCGCAAAATAACGTGAGACGCAGCGACTATACGCGCGTCTCGCGAGTCGACAAAGGAAATCGCGCGATAGGGGCAATAAGGGGAGGGGAGGAAAGGGAACAAGAAAAGGCAGGTACGTTAAATCGCAAGGGGGCTTCGCAAATCTTAAATCTCTTAACTCAGGGCTAATACACGGTCCTTCGACGCTATGACCTCTTATTAATTACCGCGATACACAATTTGTCACTTGAAACTACGAAAGGAAATTCTCAAAAGAATGGAACAGTCCATTCGCAAAAAGGGGGTGGGGGGAAGAATCTATTACGCCACGACACCGCAAAATCTCGATACAATTTACACGGGGAAATATTCACTCTACTCACTCTTTTTCTCTCCAAATTTTCTCCTCGTCTCTATCTCGTCTTCTATTGAACAAGCGCTCTTTTCTTTTCGCCTCAAAATTACTTCTCTATGCTCTCTACTACGCAATAATAATTTTCGCAATAAAAAGCACGTGTGGCTTCGCTCGCACGCGGTCAGGGAATGAGGCCAAGATGGCCGCGATCTCGGTCGATGCTCGATCCATGGCGAAGCTCGTCTTCTTCGTTTATCTTGTAGGTGAGGGGGGGTGAAGGGAATGGAGGGGTCTCGTCGTTCTCGTTCGGTGCTGCCGCCTCGCGCCTTGAAGTCGAAGCTGCACGCTCGCCGGCAACTCTCTCTCTCTCTCTCACTCTCTTTCTAGATGTTTCTCGTGGCTCGAGATTACAGCTGTCAACGCTGCTCGATGTCGTATTTCCAGATTTGTTTTCCCGAGGCTCAGTCGCCGTTTTGATCGGGACGTCACCCCGGAAAAATGTAATAGTGTGTCTCGATATCTCCGTAAAATTCGGGTATTAAATAGTGCTGTGTCTCGGTGGATCGATCTTCAATGAAGTCGATCGGCTCGATGTTGGAGAAAATACGCGCATAAGGTCACGGTGTCCTCTGCCGATACGACGGAGAAAATATTGCAGATTGCTCAATATTCGAGGATTTCTGCTCGTTGGTCGCTTCTTGAAGGGCGGTGGATTTCTGTGGTGATAATGAAATATTTTCGGGAATTTTTGGGAGGGATTTTGTTGGGAAATAGTAACAGTAATTCGGGAATTTTTTCAAGGATAATAGGACGAGTTTCGCGAGATTAAATAAATAACTAGTTAGATTAACTAAATAATACAGTATTTCGTTTTTCTTTCAGGTGTCGTGGCGGATTCCGTGACCGCCGCGATATTATTTTATTTTTATTGGGACTTTTCGTCACAACTCCCCCCTGCTAAGAGGGAAGTTCGTCTCTAGAACTTTCGTCTGATTCTAAGTAAATCTAAATAAAACTCTTTAACGTATTTTCTTGGTCTAACTCCTCATGATTATTCCCCGCTAACTCCGTTGTTGGAGATTCTAAATTTGAACGCTTAACATTAGTGCTCTTTTGACGCCGCAAATATAATTACTCTACTCGAATATCACAGAGAGGTTGACTTAACGCGTCGTTGTTTATCATTAGGAATATCACAGGAAGTATCAGGTATTTGGGTCACTTTAGTCAGTCTTTCTGTAATTCAGTCTTTAGGTTTCGTAAGGCACTTTATATTTTCAACACTCGGGGTGTTCAGTTTTCATAAAGAAAGTTTGGGACTCGGGGATGGAATAGTGTTTTGGGTCTCGGGGATAAGGTTTGTTTTGGGGTCTCGGGGGTAAGGTTTGTTTTGGGGTCTCGGGGGAATAAATGGATTTTAAGGGGATTTGTAAGGGGATCGCAAGGGAAGGAAGAGTGGAGGGAATTTAGCGGGGGTGGGGGCGGTTCTCAATTCGGTTCGGGCAGTTACGGGTGAAGTGGAAGAGGGACGTGCATGACCAGCAGCGGCGAGGCAGCGGCCATGGGACAGGAGCGGGAGTTGGTTGGGGAGATTGTTTGAGTTCGGCGGGAGGTGTAATTTTCAGGGACATTAGCACTGGGATAGTGGATTACGGGGATGGGAACGATACTGGACGGTTTATACGGGGCAGGTCGAGAAGGGAAGGAATCTCGGGATGAGAGGATCGTCGGGTTGGGTTGCTCGTTCTTAGGGGAGTGGGAGTTGGGGGTTTGGGAGTTGGGATCGGTCGTTTGGGGGATAGGAGTCGGTGGTTTGGGTGCGGGAGATGGTTTTTGGACTGAGGGTGGGGAGAGGGAAGTTGGTGGAGTGGGTCGATTGCGGGGTTCCTCCGATCGGCAAATGCGGTCGGAGGGGAGCCATTTTGCGCGGCTCGTCGTGGGGGTAGGGTTGGAGGATCGTTTGGGGATTGCGCCCAGGCTCTGGGAAGATTTGGGGATTGTCGGGGAGTCTCCTCGTGGAATGGGGATTGGGATTAGGGGAATGGGATTTGCTCGGCGTATGGCCTCGTATCGAGCCACGAGGTCGTCGATCTCGATCTTTTGGGGGGAAAGGGATCGGGAAGGATCAGGGACGGGGAAGTCGAGGGCGGAGGACTCGGCGCTTCTGCTCATTCGGTGCATCCGAACTTCGTCGAGCAGCCCTCCTGCCTCTACCAGATACCCCATCGGGGCGCGATACGGGCCCCGCCCGGGTGGTCCGGCCCCTCTCGGTCCTTTCTTCATTAGCATCTCTTTCCTGAAAAATATTAGTATCTGGTGAAGAGTGTCCTGATCTCATCGGGGGAGTGTAAGCTTTCAAATCTTTAATGTGGCATTTTGCTATTACTCGGCCATCCGTGCCCTCTAATTCATAAACTACTGGGGATAGTACCGTTTTAATAACGTACGGTCCGTTATATCGGGGCGCTAATTTGGCGGCAAAGTTCTGCGCACCGGATGACAATACTCGATATTTTCTCAACACTTGGTCTCCTACTTTAAATCGGGTGTCTCTACGGTTCTGATTATAATAATGGGCCTGCCGCGTCGCAGCTTGTTCCAAATTTTTGTGTACCCAATCATGAATAAGGGGAAGTCTCTTCATTCTATCCGACCATACGTGGGGATCTCCGGGAGTAATGTAGCGGGAAGGGTTTCTATCTCGAAGGCTTTTTACAGGATGAGGGTTACGTCCGAAATTTAAGAAGGAGGGGGTCATTTGGGTGGAGGATTGAACTGCAGTATTCATCGCGAAACATAATTCAGGGAGGTGCTCGTCCCACTCGCGATGATCCTCGGCTATGTACGAGGTGATCATTGTTTTAAGGGTTCTGTTCACTCTTTCTACGGGATTGGCTTGAGCGTGATAGGGAGGGATGGTTGTCTGTAAAATTCCGTACTCATTAAGCTGTCTCGTCACGTGGTTGTTAACGAACTCTGTTCCGTTGTCCGTCAGGAGATATTGGGGGCATCCCCATTTGTTAAGGATTAATACCTCGAGAGCTGTCATAATGTTGGGTCCTGTAGCTGTCCGTAGGGGTTTTGCTTCTACATATTTCGTGAAAAGATCCTGAAAAACTATTACATAACGATTCTGTTTCTTACTAGGGGGGAAAGGTCCCATTATGTCGGCAGCGACTACGCTCCATGGGCCTTCAGTCGTTCGTTCTCTCATAAGTCCTGTCGGGGGAGTCTAGGGTACTTTGTGGAGTTGGCAGGTTTGACATCTTGTCACGTATCGGGCTACGTCTTGGAATATTCCGGGCCAAAAGAAATCTTGGGTGACACGTTGATACGTCTTGTCAATTCCCAAGTGGCCGGATTGGGGATTATCGTAAGCGTCTTTGAGAGCTCGTTCTCAAGACTCTCGGGGAAGGACCAATTTCCAGGCGTCTAAATCTTCAAGGGTAGGATCAATGATGGGGTGGGGACGGTGATAATATAGTTGGTCATCTTCAATTTTCCAATTCGAGTATTTGGAGGGGAATTCTTGGACGTTGGTCTTTTTCGCTAAATACCAGGGATCGGTACTGTCGACGAGGGCGGCCAATACATGGTCGCATTCCTCGAATATTCTAGATAAGGCGTCGGGCACAACATTGAGTGTCCCTTTTCGGCTGAGGATCGTCATGTCTAAGGCCTGCATCGCCAAGGCCCAACGGGCTAATCTTCCCGTGGGGTCTCGCAATTTACGCAGCCATCTCAAACTGCTATGATCCGTAATGACAGTGAACGCTGTCCCCTCAATATACGGTCTCAACTTTTTAGCTGCCCACAACACGGCGAGACACTCCTTCTCTGTGGTAGTGTACTGGCGCTCGTGTCGTGTCAGCGTTCGGCTCGCGAATAGAATAGGGTGTTCTTCCCCATCAAATTCTTGAGTCAGAACTGCACCGACGGCGGTATCGCTCGCATCGGTGTGAATCGTAAAGGGCTTGGTAAAATCTGGACGGGCTAGGACAGGGGTGTGGGTAAGGGCTAGTCGAAGGGTATCAAACGCAGCTTGTTGTTGGGGTCCCCAATGCCAAGGAATGTCGTTCTTCAATAGTTCTGTTAATGGGGTTTTATCGTGGGAAAAGTCTTGAATAAAGCGAGCATCCTTCTAGCAGGCCGGGAAGGCGACGGTTTTACTGTCCTCCCCGTTGGCCGTTTCCCGCCCGGGCACGCGCGCAATTAGTGCAGGTGTTGACGTTGCAACCCGGATACCCGCAGATGCGGCAGAAAAATCCGAGGGGCACCGTGCACTCCCTATAAATGTGCCCGAGTTGCCTACAATTGAAGCATCTCTTAGCGGGAGATGTGGAGGTGGGAATCTCAGAAGGTCGCTGGACGGGAATGTCCATGAGGCGAGGGATCGGGGCAGTAGGTTGACTGTTAGCGCGAGGTGGTGGATAACGAGGGCCAGCTGCGGCTGGGAAGCGAGGCTGGAGTTGTCTGGGAGCTGAATTTTGTGGGTAACGAGGGGTAGCTTGGCGAGGGAAGGGAGGTTGAGGAGCTGGAATTGAATCCGCCGTAGCATGAACGGTGGATGGGGGTGGGTCTTGTGACCTTGGGGGAAGTACTGGAATAGGAGGGTTAGGAGCGGAAACGTTGGGTTTTTCGGGACGATTCTGTGGCACATCCTGCTCGGCAGCGGCAGCAGCACGACCCGCACACTTTTATCCGGAGGATTGTACCCAGTGGACGGCAACGCCATCTGATCAGCAGGAGGAGGGGGTCGATAATTTTTAGCTCGCGTTTGCGCGTCCTCCAGTCGTTGGCAAGCTCGTTGCAACTCCTGGAAGCTCGCAATCTCATCACGGTGGACGTTTAGTGTCAGTTCCGGTTTGACGTTCACGCAACAAATATCCAATTGTGTCGCGAGGGGCAAGGGAGGGGTGAGGTGACTGAAGAGAGTCCTTATTTTCACCAAATACTCAGCAATGGTCTCACCACTGGCTTGAGTTTTCAATTCGGCGTCTCGTCGCAATTTTTTCTGCAAGTCAGCCGACACGAATTGGGTCCGAAAGTAGGATACGAATTCGTCCATGGTCGACCAACTGTCCTGCTCAACTCGATACCAGAGCAGAGCGTCTCCTTCCAATGCTTCCGGGAGAGCTCTGAGTAGCTCGTTATCATTCATATCTCGACCCGAGGCATACTCGTAAAGTCAGCGAAGAAACTCCTCGCCGTCTTCGCCTCGCTTGCCGTGGAATTTTGGTCCGTTTCGGCCCCAATGGTCCAAAAACTGGACACTTCGGTCTATTCTCAATTCTCCGAGACTCGAAAGTTCCGCGCGATAGTGGGATGGTGTGGCTTGAGGAAGTACTCCACCTGTCGGAGGTGGGGGGCGAGGTGCCACTCTCGTACTGTTCAATATCGGGTCGGATATCGGGATTGTGTAAGTCTGATGAAATCCCCATTCGTCTTGGGAAGGAGGGGGTATGTTGGGGAAAAAAAGTGCTTGTGAGGATGGAGGAGGAGGGGGGATAGAACTAACTCGTCTTGGGGGTGAAGATTCTGCGAAGGTCACTGTTCGTCCGCAGGGTTGATTTGGAAGAGAAGGGAACGGATGCGTCGCACCCGCCCACTAGGACGCATTCTCAGTTCTGTTGGTGAGGGAGAGATTTAAAACGGGATGTCTGCGAACAGTTTGTGGGGAAGGGATGGAACGGGGTGCAGGTTGCGGAGGAAAGGGATCAGTCGGGTTAGGAGACTGTTGGGTAGGCGCTTGTGTCTCGTTCGAACTCAAAACTTGTCCGTACAAACTGTCGTCTATTGCCACCATCAAAGTAAATGGGGGATGAGGCCCCCTTTCGTCTCGTCGCGGGTTCCAGAAGGTCTGTACCTGCGGATACAGTCGGCGGATTTCGTATCGTGCGTAACGGTCAGCCAATTCTTCCATGGTGCCGTCACAATCCAGTCCCACTTGGTCACACATTTTAACCAAATCTCGGGGGCGCGTTATTTTTAGGGACTCCTCCCTAATATTTCGCATTGCCTCATATACTTCGGGAGGAATGGGTTCTTCAGTCCGATCGTCAGTGTGTTGTATTGTAAGGGTCATTGTAGGAGTCACTGTAACTCCAGTGGTCCACGTGGTAGTGGTAGTAGTTGTGGTTAACGGGGGATCCATATTGAGCGATATTTTGGGCAATAATACAGAAAAAAGTAATGAAACAAAGGGATTTGGGTAAGATAAACAACGAGGCGCTTAAGCAGCCCTCGTAAATCAAAATAATTCGCAAAAGGAAATAGTCAATGTTCAGCAAAAATCAAAAAATCCAAAATCAACAATAATCACAATATATCAGAGCACAAAATCAAAATAATATGAGCACTAATGCGGACGCGGGGTGTCGTGGCTCGCCAAGAAAAAGTTTTGGGTTATTTGGGCTTCTCTATTCTAAATATCTCGAATAATTATTATTTTATCGCGGTGGGTACTATTACTCACGAGTCTCTGAATTTTTTTTTTTTTTCAAAATTTTCTCAATTTCAGTATTTTTCGCAATTTTATTTCGATATTTTTCTTAATACTAATTTTTCGCCATTTTATTTCGATATTTTCTTAATACTAATTTTTCGCAACGTTCTTAACTCTAAATGTTCTCTAAATTCTAATTTATTCGAAAATTTCTCCAAGTTTCGCAATATTTTTCGAAAAGTTCGCAATTTATTAATTTTTATCAATTTTTTGCCATATTTTATCAATTTTCTGAATTTTCACAATTTTTCGCAAGTTTTTCGAAATTTTTTTGAATTTTAAAATTTTCCTCAATTTTTCGTAATTTTTAGACTCGTTTTTCGAGGCCCCACGTCGGGCGCCATTTGTAAGGGAATTCTCAATTTTATCAAAAGAAATAATTAAACACAAAAAAAAAAGAATTGAATAAATATTATTTATTTGATGACAAAAATAGAAAAATCGAAATATTAATAATGATAATAAAAATTTTCGGGCGCCAGCTGGTTTGTCGGTCCAGCAACCGGTACAACGCAAAGGAAAAAAAAAAGTAAAAAAATTAATTCAAGGTTGCTCGGCGCAAAATAACGTGAGACGCAGCGACTATACGCGCGTCTCGCGAGTCGACAAAGGAAATCGCGCGATAGGGGCAATAAGGGGAGGGGAGGAAAGGGAACAAGAAAAGGCAGGTACGTTAAATCGCAAGGGGGCTTCGCAAATCTTAAATCTCTTAACTCAGGGCTACTACACGGTCCTTCGACGCTATGACCTCTTATTAATTACCGCGATACACAATTTGTCACTTGAAACTACGAAAGGAAATTCTCAAAAGAATGGAACAGTCCATTCGCAAAAAGGGGGTGGGGGGAAGAATCTATTACGCCGCGCCACGACACCGCAAAATCTCGATACAATTTACACGGGGAAATATTCACTCTACTCACTCTTTTTCTCTCCAAATTTTCTCCTCGTCTCTATCTCGTCTTCTATTGAACAAGCGCTCTTTTCTTTTCGCCTCAAAATTACTTCTCTATACTCTCTACTACGCAATAATAATTTTCGCAATAAAAAGCACGTGTGGCTTCGCTCGCACGCGGTCAGGGAATGAGGCCAAGATGGCCGCGATCTCGGTCGATGCTCGATCCATGGCGAAGCTCGTCTTCTTTGTTTATCTTGTAGGTGAGGGGGGGTGAAGGGAATGGAGGGGTCTCATCTTTATCGTTCGGTGCTGCCGCCTCGCGCCTTGAAGTCGAAGCTGCACGCTCGCCGGCAACTCTCTCTCTCTCTCTCTCTCTCTCTCTCTCTTTCTCGATGTTTCTCGTGGCTCGAGATTACAGCTGTCAACGCTGCTCGATGTCGTATTTCCAGATTTGTTTTCCCGAGGCTCAGTCGCCGTTTTGATCGGGACGTCACCCCGGAAAAATGTAATAGTGTGTCTCGATATCTCTGTAAAATTCGGGTATTAAATAGTGCTGTGTCTCGGTGGATCGATCTTCAATGAAGTCGATCGGCTCGATGTTGGAGAAAATACGCGCATAAGGTCACGGTGTCCTCTGCCGATACGACGGAGAAAATATTGCAGATTGCTCAATATTCGAGGATTTCTGCTCGTTGGTCGCTTCTTGAACGGCGGTGGATTTCTGTGGTGATAATGAAATATTTTGGGGAATTTTTGGGAGGGATTTTGTTGGGAAATAGTAACAGTAATTCGGGAATTTTTTTAAGGATAATAGGACGAGTTTCGCGAGATTATTTTATTTTTATTGGGACTTTTCGTCACAATATATATATATCCATATATATATATATATATATATATATATATATATATATATATATATATATAAATTTTCTGTGATTTAATTATGATGTATACGTATGCATATATATATACATATTAAAATCAACCACATAAAGATTTCTTAAATATGAATGAAATGTTATAACATTCAAATAAAATATTTGAATATATATATATATATATATTATATAGTAAGCAAAGCTTTCTTTTAACCAAATCCATGTCAATATTTTCTGTCTAATTTTTTTAAAATTATTTCAATTATTGCGGTTATTCATTTGGTAAAAAAATGTACATTGTTCAAGTTAACCTGCAGCAGACGAATTTTGCGCCGAGATTGAAGCCGTGCCGGGAGTTGTAATAGGTACAAACTCGGATAATGATTCTGACTCCGACTCCGACTCCGATTACGATTTTGATTAAGAATAAAATTTTCTTTTTTTGAAACGTTCCGTATGTATTTTGGAAATAAAAATAATAATTGCGTAGAATACACTGTTCACGTTTATTTTATTATGATGATTTTTTTATATATATTAATTTATCTATTTAGCAGGATACTCGGCCATTTTGTTTATAACAATTTGCTGTAAGCTCTTTGTTGCAAGTTATGAACAATAGATATCGGATTGGTAATCAGCGACCTTGAAAACCCGTATATACCAATTTTTTTCAACATCTGGTAACTTTTTAACGTTCATATCGGCCATATTGGATCGGCCATTTTTTTACGATGATTTGGCTTGCGGATTCGTAATCAGCGACCTTGAAAACCCCCGTAAGCCAATTTTCATTCCCGTCAAAGGTCATTTGAGGTTTTGGCCAGGTTTTTGGGCTTTTCTCCTACTGTGTGTCGCAGACTTAATGGTCCAAATCGACACGTTTCATGCAAAATCAATCGAATCCAGTCAAAAACTCCGTTCGATGTATTATACATCGATCTGCGATTGGGCGAATCTACTTTGTATGATCATAGGTCAGGACCAGGTTCTGCTCACTCTTTATTAACGTGAAAGGTTCACGAATGTTTTGTAGTTGACTTCACACGGAAAGAATTTCTTAATAAATTTCACTGTGAAATCAGGGTAAAAATTACTGTAAACATTTGAACGTCGGGACAAGTGTACCCGAACGTATAATTTGCCACTGATTTGGTATATTTTGACTTCAGAAATTAAAACATTCAAGCACCTAGCGTAATTTTTACTATTGTCACAGAGTACGCGTGTTGACCTAGCCCTGACGATTTTTACTGTGGAGAATTTCAAATTTACGCCACACGACAGTAAACTCTGACTTATTTCCATGAAAATTTACGTTTTATTCTCTGAAAATCCGGACAATTATAGGTACGGCCCGCCGTTACTGTGATTTCACAGTAAACTTTATTGAGAAATTCCTCCGTGCAGAGTCGAATTTGATCGACTAATTAAATTTTTGATAGGCTGTAAGGGGTAACGTTACTATAGCGATCGGAAAAACGTCCGATTTTGACAATTTTTTTAATAGCAATATGAGAAAAGGAATGGAACTTCTTTTTTAAGGGATTATTATTTATCATGTATTTACACTGAGAAAAAAAATGGTTGAATATGCAAAATCGTTAGTTGAATACGAGCAACTAAATATTTATTTGGTCTAACTAAATAATTAGTTTCTTGAATAATTCCGCGCTTTGGTTGACCAAAATATTTTTCAGGCAACAAAAATTTGGATTGTACAACTAAATATTTAGTTGCACGTATTCAACTAAACGATTTTGCTTATTCAACCATTTTTTTTCTCAGTGTAAGGATAGGACAAAAAAATTTCGTTATCATTTTTGCACAAAATGGCGATAAGCGAGCCACTTTCTGAAACAGTTAAAAAAACACTAACAATAACGAACAAACTTGGAATATGAGATCTGCAATGGAAAACCAAAAAAATTTTGAATTCATATACTATTGGCTATAGAAGTATACGTAGGAATTTTTTATTTAATCGAATTTTGTGAAAATGGTGGGCTTTGAACCAAAACACTCGATTTATTGCTTATAAAATAGAAAATTTACATTTGATCGAAAAATTCCAACGCACTGCTATAAAGAAGGCAATTGTGATGCGACTGTCAAAAATTAGGAATGACCCGTGCAACCGCGTTGAAGTAATACGTTCGTTCAGATAAACAAGAGTGGTTTCGCGAGAAATGAGCTTAAAGTTTAAAGGCCTTCGGAATTTTTTAAAAATAACATCAAATGCATATTGTTTTTCAATGTTAAAGAGTCGTTTAAAAAGATGTTAAAGAATTGCATTCAAAATTGAAATCTCGATTTTTGGAAATTTTTTTTCAGCACAAAATCATGAGTACAGTGTTTTTATTATGTTGAACCATATTTGAGCAAAAGGAAACCATTTTTTGAAAATTCTGGAGTGGTCTTAACACATAATGAAATTTGCAATGCGTTTTAAAATGATGCTTATCAAAGAAATATCAATATTATTCGTTAATCAATATAGGCGGGAAGAATATATTCCCGACGGTAATCAGCTATATGTCGAAGTGGCCACTTGATACAAAAACTTGCAGCAATAAATCATTCTCCATTATAAAACTGTCACCTCGATGCAGTCTGACACCGAGGTTTTTCAAGTCTTTAGAGCCCGTGACTCCATTTTAAACAGTCACTCGATCAATTTATCCGGTAAATTGTACCAGATTTTTAACCCGATCAGGTTATCGTATTTTTCGACACCTTGTCAGGTCACTGTGGGTCGCTGGAGACTCAAGGCATGTTAGAACACTTAATTTGTAAAGCACAATCTGATAAAATTGCTTAACACTCTTGAATACTTCTACACCATGACGATTGCAAAAAAATTAAAAACAAATATTTTATTTTTCGCCATAAACATATGTACCTCTCAAGAGAAATATAAGAGAAAATAAAAATTGCTCGGCGGTCCAGCGACCCACGACAATCGAATTGGGGTAAATTGCATGAGCTGTGCGATATTATGCACGATATCTCGCACTCTTTCCGGCTTTCGAAAATTTTTATTTTCTTCTGGGCAATATTTGAAAAAAAGTCTACGCGTTTTTGAAAGATATGTAAGCCTGACTGGATTCCGACACGTATAGTCCGGTTCCTCTGCTCTTCCTGAGAAGTGGAGAAACCAAAACCTGGTTGGCTTATGTCGCGGCCTGCCTCAAGAAATTCGCAACTTTTTTCTCTCTAATTGGACGATCCTTTTTCAGGCGCTTTCGCTTATTTTAAGAGATCTTCACGGTAACGCGGTAGAACGTGATTCGAACTCGATCGAGTCACACGTTGGGAATCTCTCGAGCATTTTTCGATTCCTTGGATTATTCGAGAAAGTTTTAAAACAACGTAAGAGACCCAAATGCGCCGGTGGGGCCTCTCCGACCTGGCGGCGCGCCGGGGTTGAAGAGGACAACCATCGATGGCGCACCATTTGGTTCTCCAAAATGAAAGATCATCATTTGAAAATCCGTGAATTTATACCATACAATATAGTAGGTTCTTTTAATGATAAATTTTACCATGCCATCTGATAATTTTTACTACATTATGTACCAACGTAGTAGTTTCTACGTGAGAGTGTAGCAGCTTGCTACTGAGACGGCGGGAAATGGCGCAATTTCTAAGGTTACGTGCAATATTGCATGCCACCATCAATTAACCGTCTGTTAACGCGGTGGTACTCCATTGCCATGTCGGTAACTTATTTTTACAATAGTCCCTGGTAATTTTCAAAATTCAAAAATGCGGATCCAATATGGCGGATAAAAATATTCTTGGATTTTTTGATCCATCCATTTTGAATTTTGAAATTCGGAGCTCAGATTCGTCATCAACGACCCCAAAAATCCAAAAATATACATTTTCATCATATTCGCACCGTTTCGCGAATTTTTATCCGGCTTATTGGATCCGCTATTATGAATTTTGAAATTCGGAGCTGATTCGTCATCAGCGACCTAAAAAATCCAAGAATATACATTTTCATCATATTTGCACCGTTTCGGGGATTTTCATGCGCCATATTGTATCCGCCATATTGGATCCGCCATATTGGATCCGCCATATTGAAACCGCCATATTGGATCCGCCATATTAGATCCGCCGTTTTGAATTTTGAAATTCGGAGCTCATGTCAGATTCGTCATCAGCAACCCCAAAAACCCCCGAGTAATGAATTTCAAACCGATTGGACTAAAGGAAAAATGTGTGACACAATGGGTTGAGGTTTGTTTATGCGCATAATCAAAATCATCCATGTTTTTAAATGATTTTAAATATGTGACTGATGATAAAACAGCAAAAAAAGTTCGAAAATTCGATCAAAATTGATCAGAAAATGGCTATAAAACAGGTGGCACTCTCAGAGTGCCACCATAGCATAAAGGGTTAATCAGTGTTCCACATGATGAGGATATGAACAGTTCCTGAACATTTATTGTGAACTCATTGGAATTATATATATATATTGAAATTGTTCACAAGTCATGTAAACTGCACCATTGTACTATAATTATGCATAAACCATATATGATCATACACCCTCAGCTCTGGCGTAAACTCACTGACAGCGCGCAAACTATTAAAGGAGCACTTTTGATTGGGTCACGTAACAAATTAGAAAATAATTAATGGCTCATCGGACAAAAAATCTTTTTGGGACTCTTAACCTCAGAATTTCGCGATGTACCTCACCCTCTTGGATCGTTAAGCTTTTTTTGGGTACCCTGTAATAGATACATGAGCAGCATTATCGACCAAATCAAAACCTCTCTTCTAAAATCACCATGTTTGGCTGTTCAAGGCCATAACTAAAAAACTGTAAGACACATGATCGAGGCCTTAAAGGGCGTGATCGAACACCTCCAGAGGCGTGATCAGGACCTTGGAAAGTGTTACCGAGATGTCATAGAGGCCTCAAAAGCTTTTTTAATTTTTTTGTTATTTCTGCAAATAAAACAGAATGAAAATGAAAAATAAGTGAGTACATTGATACATGTACGAATCAACATAATATCTATACATTTTTTCAAGTTTATTGTTTTCACACTTTTCATTAGTATTTTACACTATCGCTTTATCCCGCGAGAATAAGCGATCGCGCACCTGGCACAGTATTATTATTATTATTATTATAATTATTATGATTATTATTATTATTATTATTATTATTATTATTATTATTATTATTATTATTATTATTATTATTATTATTATTATTATTATTATTATTATTATTATTATTATTATTATTATTATTATTATTATTATTATTATTATTATTATTATTATTATTATTATTATTATTACGATCTCCGCGGTGATAGTGTTGAGACTCGCCACGAGATGTCGAAGGACAGCGAGAGTTCACTCCCATACGGAGTATGCAAATAGTGTGCTCATGTAGACGAGCACGAGTACGAATATTCATTCAAGACCACAAGGAGTCAGACCTCGCAAGAAGTTGGCTTTGAGAGAAGCCTATTACAAAGAGTTCTTACTGACTCTCTTTATAATGTACCCATTTTATTAAAAATTCTCGGAATTTCCGCTAGCACGAAAACCAATATTCTCCTCAAGGATTGTTTCTTGTGTCGTACTGCGTAAGGGTAGTTTCGAAAGAAGCATACCCTGAAAAGGGATAACTGCAGTAAGGAGTAACAAAAACAAACCGATATGGCGGAAAAATCGGTTAGCGACGATCAAAAAGCTCTAAGCGCATGATCAGGACATTGAGGCCTCATTTGCACGAGAGCTTCATCGACGCCATTAAAAAAGCGTTGGAATGAAACAATTTGGTACTCGAGTATTTATTCATGCGATGAAGATTATGCTTGATAATTATTAATTTCTGGCCTGAAACGGTTTCACCCCTCGAAGGCTATCCTCTCTATCCCATTTTATAAGCTTACTAAATTGCTGCTTCAAAGATTAATTATGGGATTGTCATTTGGTATTAAAATGCTTTTATTCAACAGAGATGTTACAAGGTAGAGGTAACTAGGTAGACGTTGCAAGGCAGAAGTTAGGAGGTACAGATTACAAGGTCGAACTTCGAGGTAGGGGTTTAAAGGTAGCGGTTACAAAGTAGAAGTTATAAGGTAGGGATTTGAGGTAGAGATTACAAGGCTGTATGGTGGTGGTTATAAGGTAGAGGTTGTAAAGTAGAAGCGACAATATAGATATTAGGAGATAAAGGTTACAACGTAGAAATCACAAGGTAGATCACAAGTTTGGCGAGGATTTTTAGGGTAGACTTTTATCATGGTATGTCATTGTCGATGGAGAAATAATCGTGGAAGTTGTAAATGTGCCAATATGGTATTTTTTCCGAAGAGTAGAGTCTTGGAAAACGACTGGAGGGTCGTTGCACGGAAACCGGGGAACACAAATCGCGAAGGTAATATACGGGCTCAACTATATCATATATAGATCCTCATCTATACATAAAAATATCTTTATATACATATATTATGTATTCTGGGATATACCAGGTGATCCCGTTATCACTATATTCTTTCGTTGATGAAACTCCCAAATACGCAACCAAATGAATCCCAAATTCCTAAAAAGCACATTTAGCAACTTCTCCGAAAATTTCTCAACTCGAATACAGTTGTAACCGAACTGAAGCTTTCCTTGAGAGAAGCCCTCTACTGACAATCTTGAATTTATAGTTTCAGCTCACATCTAAGCAGAAACATTTAAGTCTGACACATTCAAGGATAATTTTTCCCATAGTTCAACTCGACCATAATTGCTCACCGAAAAAAAGAGATTTTGACAAGCCGAAAAAAAAATTTGTCGAAAATTGTCTTGAATTTTTCATCAAAGCCTTAGCCTGCAGTATCCAGGACATTTTTTCGACGTATATCCTTTTTTCTCTCGACCCACACAACAATAATACGTCCCAAGTACGTCTTTCAGAGATCACGTCAATTGTCCAATGAAGGTGACGGGGATCCCATGGAAATTCCATGGGATTCCCATGGGCTCTAAACTGTCCGCAGTGATTACCGGAATGGGATCGTCCCATCGTCGTCCCGTGATGTCTTTAGGATGTCTCTTGGACTCGAAACAGATATCGAGTGCAGAGTGTAGAGCGCAGAGTGCAGAGTGCAGATATCGAAAAGATATTATCGACACTACTTAAAGACGTCACCAAGATATTCCAGAATTATTAGACACAGCAATAAAGAGACCCAAGTACGTCTTTCGGATATCACGTCAATTGTCCCGTGATGGTAATGGGATGGTTCCATGGGATTCCCATGGGCTCTGAAATGTCCGCAGAAATTACCGCAATGGGATGGCCCCACGGCCGTCCCCTGAATATCTTTGCGATGTCTTCGGGACGTCTCTTGGACTTTTGAAAACGCACTCTTTCTTTATTTTCTCTATTTCGTGCTAATAACCAATTATTTTACTAAAATAAGCCACAGTATTTGTAACTGCATATGTTAATTCTTCACTTCACATCGTAAACAAGTATGTTTTTAATGCGTTGCTGAAAAAAAATATAAACAAAAAATGTAACGAAACAAGTAACTGAGAAAGTAGCGGAGCGTTACATTTGTTGTTTGTTTATTTTTTTTAGCAACGCAGAAACAAATAGTAATTTGCGAAATGAAGTGAAGAGTTAACATTTGCAGTTACAAATACTGTGGTTTATTCTAGTGAAATAATTGGTTATTAGCAAGTAATAAGAAGAATGAAAAAAGAGTCCGTTTTCAAAAGTAAGGAGAGCTGACATCTCTGACCGCCAATACAGCAGTGGATAATTATTTTTTATTTCGATTTAATGTTAATTAATTTTATTTAATTAATTAAATTTCAATAAAATGGGTTACTGTACCCATACGGAGGGAGTCAGCACGTACTCCTTGAAATATGGCCTCTTTTGAGGTCTGACTCCTGTCAGTGTCGAATTGATATCCGTGTTCACGCTCATCTATATAAGCATACTATTCGCATATCCGTATGTAAGTAAGCGCTTGCCATCTCGCGGCGAGTCCTGGAACTAACGCCGCGCAATGGCTGACCTCCTACAGACATCTCCAAGAGAGTCCGCTGGGATTGCTTACATACGGTTACGGTAGGATATCCCTAAGACATCCTATATTAATCTTGCGTAGAACAATGTCTTACCGGTACCTCCCAAAGACATCTAGGAGTATGCGCTGGGATCGTCTATACACCGTTACGACAGGATATCCTCAAGACATCCTATATTAACCTCAGGTAGAACAATGTCCTTGAGTATCTGCCATAGCCATCTGTAAGAGAGTATGCTGCGATAGTCAACATACGGTTACGACAGGATATCCTCAAGGAATCCTATATCAATCTCCAGCAGAACAATGTCTTACCGATATCTCCTAGAGGCATCTTTGAGAGAGTGTGCTGGGATTGTCTAAGCACGGTTGCGACAGGATATCCTCAAGATATCCTACATTTATCTCGAGTAGACCAATGTCCTACAAGTACCTCCCACAGACATTTATAAGACAGTGCGGTACGATTGTCTACCCACGGTGACGGCAGGATGTCCTCAAGACATCCCATATTAATCTTGGGTAGAACGATATCCTACCGATACCTCTCAAAGACATCTCTAAGAGAGTGCGCTGGGATCGACTAAACACGATTGCAACAGGATATCCTCAAAACATCCTATATTAATCTCGAGTAGACCAATGTCCTACTAGTATCTCCCACATACATCTACAAGACAGTGCAGTACGATCGCCTACACCCGGGGACGGCAGGATATTCTCAAGACATCGTATATTAATCTCGAGTAGAACCATGTCTTACCGGTACCTCCCAGAGAGATCTATACGAGAGCGCACCGGGATCGTCTAAACACGGTTGCGACAGGATATCCTCAAGACATCCTGTATTAAGCTCAAGTAAACCAACGCTTACTAGTACCTCCCACAGACATGTACAAAGGAGTACAGTACGATCGTCTAGACACGGTGACGGCGGGATATCCTCAAGACATCCTACATTAATCTCGGGTAGAACAATGTACCTCCCGCAGACCTTTATAAGACCTATAAGACCTTTGTAAGAGTCTATAAGAGAGTGCGTTGGGATCGTCCAATTACGGTTGCAACAGGATATCCTCAAGACATCCTATATTAATCTTGGGTAGAACAATATCTTACTGGTACCTCCCATAGACGTTTATAAGACGTACTATTTTGGCAGGACACGAATAGGACTGTCTTAGGATGGTCCCGGGATCAATTTTGCTGTGTGGGGAGTGATTCGTTATTAGGTTGTCAGCAAAATTCTATAAAATTCCGAAAAAAAAATTCAAATGATCGATGAACTTTTCGTTTAAGCATTACCAAACTCCGCATCCAAAACAAAAACGATCAGAGGCGGATTTTCCTTGTTTGCCGCCCTACCCAGGTATGAATTGACGATGAAAAAAGGGCTCGCCAACCTCTGAAACCAGGCTCACATTTTTTAATTCAGGCTGAGCACCAACCTGATTTCAGGCCCAGCTAAAACTCTGAATGATAACGCGTTTTCAGGCTCTTGCACACAGGCTTGACTAAAGGCTGGTAGAAAAGCCTGTACTAAGCCTGAAACGACGAAACAACAAGGCTCAAAACGAGCCTTAATGAAGCCTTCACGAGCATTTATGACCAGGCTTATCCCAAACTCTTCTCGAAGCTATATGAGGCCTGTTTTTGGTTTTCTATATTCTACCCTCTCTTTTTCTCAGCTCAAATCAATACTTTGTCGAAAATATTTCACATTGAATAAGAGTGTCACTATAGTGCAACATAACTTCGCTTTGTGTGCATAACACTGTAAGTAATATTTATTTCATGGCTGTTTCGTTTCTTACTTAATTCACGAGAATGTCTAAACCAAAAAAGTTCATTTTTTCGAGTGGAAAAATGTCGATGTTTATTGCGTCAAATTGATTTAGAAAATTAAGATAGAGGATGAAGTCAAATGTCAGTAATGTAACTTTTGTTTTTGCAGATACACAATTCAAAAATGTTCTCGCATTTATCGCTAATTTTTTTTTTTCATAAAAGTACAGAAAAAATATTATTTCAAACTCAGCTAAAAGGCTGACGATGAATACATGCTTGTGCGAGCCTTGTTTCACCGAGCCTGAGTGAGGCAGACCTGGGCCAGGTTTGATTGCATCGTTTAGTGCATCCTGGAACCAAGACTGGCTGCTTAGCCTAAACTCAGGGTTATTCCAAGCTGTATTCAGCCGGTGAATTTTAAAGCTTATTATTTTATTTTATCACCACCTGAAACAAGCCTGCATCCAGCCTTGATTTTTCAGTCTTAAAATTCACCGGCTGAATAAAGCTCGAAATAACCCTGAGTTTAGGCTAAGCAGCCAGTCTTGGTTCCAGGCTGCTCTAAAAGATGCAATGAACCTTGGCCCAGGTTTGACTCACTCAGGCTCGGTGAAACAAGGCTCGTATAAGCTTGTTTCCATCGTCAGCCTTTTGATTTCCTACCTGGGTAGGCCTCAAAAAGTTTGCCGCCTCTTTTCAATAAGAAATCAAAGAAGAAGAGAAATTTCTTCTCAAATAAAAATATTGATATTTATATTTTTTGCGGCTAGTATACATTCTCACACAGACAAAAGTTGTGATATTTAAAAAAATATTGATTATTTATTTTAAGACATTTTGAATCTTTCTGTTCAAACTTGTTTTCGAACAATATTTCATTATAGTCTATTTGTATGAAAAAGTTAGCTTGATAACTAACCAATTCGGGAAACTGAAGGGTTAACAAACATTTCTGAAAAAATTAAAAAACTTGTAAAATTTGAATAAATCGATTAATATTTTTTAAAATTATACTATACATAGAAGAGTAGTAGGTCTACTTCCTTGCAAGATTTTCGCTTGATTGGTTATTCATAAACATTCTTCAAGAATTGAAAATTCAAAATCCGAACTGCTTCGATAACACAGGCCCACAAAAAAAAGTTGTATCTGCTGGGTGTCCCACTATATTTTTCCTACGTATCTTGCCCTGCTGAATACGAATCTGAAGTTAGAATTAGGGGTCGCACATGAAATGCTCGAGAAAATGCATAAAAACTGATAAGAATATCATGATATTTTTATCAGTTTTTATGTATTTTCTCGAGCATTTTTTCATTGACCCTTAACGGGCTATACCAGTGTAACCCATGAAAAATTAGGCGATTCTCGGGAATTTTTTTAAAAGAAAGTACTCGATAGAATGTTTTGAAGTTTTTTGGACATAATAAGGTATATTTTCAGCTATATTTTAAGATTTTTTTTTTACAAAAATATTAAAAAATAACGGAGTTATGTGCTGTCTTCGGAGGTGCAAGAAAAAAATTTCCCAAACTGCTGACATGATTCCGGCCGAATGAGTAGCTGAAACAAAAAAAAATTCAAAAAGGTTATTAAAGTTGAAGGTATTTCCTATACAATGACTTACGATTTTTGAAAAATATCAAAAATTAACAAAATGGCGTAGTTCTGAAAAAAGTGTCGTTTTGTGGGGTACACAAATGGTCGTTCTTTTTCGTCGTTCTTTTAATTTTTTCAGAAATTGACAATTTTCAACCAATCAAAAAGATCGTCGGTCATTGTGTAGTAAATATATTCAAGAATGATCAGTTTCAATTTGAAGTCGATCGGTCAATTTTTCGTTGAGTTATGATGTCAACGATTTTGAAAAATGTCGTTTCGAGAAAAACGCGTTTAAGTTTCAACTATCGATTTTTGCTAGATACAATTATATTGACCATAAAAATTGCTAATCTGCTATGCCTGGCCCATACAATACACCTTCTTCTTCCTCGAAAAATGGCTGCTGAGAGGCTAACGCTTGTCACACTGGTATAGCCCCTTAATTCTAACTTTAGATTCGTGTTCAGCGGGACGGAATCCGTAGGAAAAATGTAGTGGGGCACCCAGCACACATAACTTTTTTTTTGTGGACCTGTGTAATCATCGTTAAATTTACTCGTTTATGTATATTCACATTTTACCCCATATGTAGCAAAAAATATTATACCAATACCTTAAAGTTATCTCGAAGTAAACGGTCAAAATATGATTTTCGAAATTTTCAAAATTTGATAAAATGTATGGCGCGTTCCACATTGGTTCAACTTGAGTCTGACCCTTCACCTCTAAGAATTTGTCCGCGATTTTTTATGGTTTTGTAGTAGGTGAGGCCGGGGTTCAAAGTGCCGGGGGTACGTTGTTCCGATGCAACTTCGCGAAAAAAAGAGATAGAAATAAGTGTAAAGTGCCTAGGAATAGTATATTGTGCCACTAGTGTGGCAAGTTGTCACTTGAGGGGGAAATTGACGACGCTGCACGTTGTTGATAACAACGTGCAAATCACTCTCTACTCTCGTTTTTGACAGAAACCACGCGAGCGACGACCATAGTTTTCGGTATCCAAGTCGACCGCTTCATGGTTTTCGGTGTCCAGGTTGACTGCATCATAGTTTTTGGTGTCCAGGTCAACCTCTTCATAGTTTTTGATGTCCTGGTGGATCGCTCCAGAATTTCGGTGTTCAAATCGACCGCTTCATGGTTTTCGGTGTCCAGGTGCATCGCTCCATAGGTTTTGGTGTTCAAGTTAACCGCTTCAAAGTTTTCGGTGTCTAAGTTGACAGTACCATAGCTTTCGGTATCCAGGTCAACCTCTTCATAGTTTTCGATGTCCAGGTTATACGCTCGACAGTTTTCGGGGTCCAGGTGGATTGCTTCGTAGGTTCCTGTGTCCAGGTTTACCCATATCGCTGGACACCAAAAACTATGAAGAGATCCACCTGAACACCGAGAACTATCGAGTGGTCAACCTGGATGCAGGAAATTACGGAGTAGTTCAGGAGGATACTGAAAATTGTCGAGCGGTCAACCTGGACACTGAAAACCATAATACAGTCAACCTGGACACCGAAAACTATGAAGAGGTTGACCTGGCCATCGAAAATTATGAAACAGACAATCTGGATACCGAGAACTATGAAGCGGTCGACTTGGACACCGAAAACTATGGAGCAATCCACCTGAATACCGAGAACTATCGAACAGTCAACCAGCACACAGGAAATTACGAAGCAGTTCACCTTAACACCGAAAACTATTAAGAGGTTGATCTGCACACCGAAAGCTATGACACAGTCAACCTGGACCCCAAAAAGTATGAAGCGGTCGACGCGACTTGGACACCGAGAATTATGGTCCTCGCTCACGTGGTTATATCAAAAACCAAAGTAGAGAGTGATTGTTCACAAGCCTTTTAAATGATTGTATCAAATTAATATGTTCTGTTTGCCTACAAAAAAGGACTCGCGACGCCGCCTGCTGATTCAAAATTATTAATGTGAGTAAATTTTACTATTTAAAAAACTAAAAGTTTTTTTTTTAGAATTTCATAACAAAATTTGTTTTATTATTTTTGTTTACTTTGTACATATCCATATTCTATTACTGCATCAATAATGATTGCAATTGCTACTGGAACAACTTACCTCAAGAAAGGAACAACCACCCCCATGGCGGGCTGGGTTGTTGCTAATCGACTTTTCAGAAAAAAATATTGCTGAGCGAGAGGATATTATCGACTTAATAAATATGACCATATAGTTTGAAAGTAGAATAGACCTTCCGACTCCATATCCAAAAAATTTTGAGATTAGATCTTATTTTGATATTTTATTTTGATATTTTATTATATATATATATATCTTTTTTTTAAATATTTAATTCATGGTCAAATCAATGATACGCATAAAAGATGGGGGTAAAGGGTTCGATCCCGCCTTCAAATTTTTTTTTTTAAATTAAAAAAAAATTTATTCTCCGATATTATTTAATGCCTAAGAATCATCAAACATGAATCAAAAACGAATTTTTATCAAAATTATAAACAAAAATAGATATTACAAATCAAATTAACGAACATGAGATATTTTGCTTGCCCGACGCTTGGCCAACGCTCGTCCGCTGCCACACTGGCCAAATAATTCATTTCGACAATAAGACGATATTCGGCCGAGACTCGACCAATGTTGGTTCGAATTTTGGCCGACGTCGGTTCGACTATGGCGTTATAAGACCGGGCGATACGCAATAGTGATCTACGGGCCAACGTTGGCTACCAACGCTGGGCCGAAGATAGAAATCGACGTTGGCCCGGACTTATCATTTGGGCTCTTAGCCATTCGTCGCCCAGTGTTGGCAGCCAACTGTCGACCAACTATGAGTAACCGTAGGCGAAATACTGGGCCAGCGATGGCCCATTTGTGTATTCTTTCCTGGGTAACGAGGAAAAACACTCATTACTCTATCTGTACACATGTCACAACAATTATTAAAAGAAATCGAATAGAAATACTTACTTTTGACTGGTGAAAAGCAATGTAGGCCTCTGCTGGCGTTAATGTCGTGCGTTAGGTAACGCAACAATATAAAACATGTTCAGTCAGGCACATCGCCCTCTCTCCTCTTGCACCCCCCCGGTATTCCTTATAGTTTCGCTAATATAGCGACTGTCACAACCGTACCCTGGCACAACCGACCCAGTCTACCCTACGGAACCCTCGGTAGGCGAGTCCGACTCGCACTTGTCCAATTTTTTTAAATAGAAAGAGAAACCAGAATTTAGTGGCCCCTTATGCAAACATTTTTTTAAACACCTTTAATTCATACAAATATGTTTGGATAACGGCCCACTTAATTGAGGTTCCGTCTTTTATTAAATAAAAAAACAAATCGAAAAAGCTTATTATAAACAGAAGGAAACCTTTGCCTACTTTGGCTCAACGTCTGAAAATTTTCATATAAAAACGGGATTTTTATGATTTTTTTTTAGTTTTTTAAATTTGGGCAAAAAATAATTTGTTTCTAAAATTATAGTTAAGTCAACTCGCTCCAAAAAAATTCGAAAAAAATCCTGAGGGCTCTTCAGAGGCACTGCAACACTACTATAGCTCTATAAAAAATAGCGGACAAAATCGGAGAGGTACAGGCTTAAGCCCAGGTCGAATCAGTGTGGAATGCCTCATAATTATGCTTTCTCGACGTTGGGGATATTTTGAATACACTGGTATGAAAAACGCGAAAAAAATGTTATTGCCGAAAGAAAACCAGCCTCTATGAGAAAGTGAAACAAATGTTGGAAAAATCTTGATTATATATGCGATTCTCTAGGATGTTACATTCCATTTGTTTACGATATGCTTTTAATTGTAGACAGAGCTGCGATACTTTTGGGTCAATTTTTAATCGTAATAAATTGTTGAATCCAAGTGACGAACCAATACTTAATCGTTTGAAAAATAATTTTGGGTCGTTGAAAACTTGCCGCCCTCAAAATTTGCCGCTCTAGGCTCGGGCCTACTGAGCCTACTGGTAAATCTGCCACTGAAAACGATCCCAACGAAATAAAAGTTGCTCAGCTCGAACAAATTTCACAAATAAATACGACGAGAAGCAAAAGCTTTAATGCCATTTTCGCGCAAATGCCTTTCTCTCTCCTCTCACTTTTGCCTGCGCAAAATGTCTGTCTGGGATTTTAAAAAAAGACGAAAAAAAACGAGCGGTTCGCAGCAGTCAGGACAATGGCATTTTTTCCCTTCTCTTTTTTCTTTGTCAAACTCTGTCTGGAGTGCGTAACTCCCGAATGGCCAATAATAAATGTACACCTCTTTTTCATCTCTCTTTTTTCTCTGAAATCCTCAAAAAAAAGTAATTGCCTTTTCAAATATTAATGGATGGATTAGACACGCGATTTACCACTCTCAATCATCAGGGATCCTCTGAATCATCTTCATTCCCCATATATAACTATATATATAAACTTCTCAAGTCAGGATTTCGTGGGAAATCATAAAAAATAAGATATCACCGCTGTTCAATAATAAAATACAATAAAATTTTTGCATCCAGCGAAGCGTAGCCACACTCGTCGGCGATCTTCACGCTAAATCTGTTATTTACTGGTCGTAAATAAAACTTTGAGGATTACGAAGAACGCGTTTCTTGTATAAATAACTATATATGTGTAAATATATATATGTATATGGGGCTGTCCATGTCAATTCAGCTACCCTCCAGACCACAACATTTTTTATTTGCTTCGTGATTTTTTATGTTATTATCCTTGCTCTGAAATATTTTTCTGAATTTTTGCAGATTTTTCGGAACAACCGTTTCTGAGTTATGATTTTTTTAAACCGAAAAAAGGTCCATTTTTTTAAATCTGAAAAAATGCACAAAAATTGTATGATCACCGTAGAACAGTCTCCTGCTCGCGAAAATGTGGTGCAAATTTTTTCACCTAATCAAAACCTTTTTGTGCATAATAATTTATTTAAAAAATCCACTGCGAACAGAGACGTCGTTTGGGAGACAGAAAATAATGTGGAACATAATCTTCAGATATAGCTTCATAATTTTATTTTGTTTATGACTTACGCACATTTTTTTTCTTAAAAAAGTTGTGTGTTGTGTGCTCTATTGCACTTGAGTATTCTTTTGTAAAAATGACTCCATCGCATTGAGGAATAGAACAATGTAGTTTTTGAGTTTGCGGAATCCTTTTGACTAATTCAAATCGTTCACGCAGCTTATCCATCGTGCGAGCATATTCACTGCCACTCACGAATTTAATTTCAATCGATGGAAATTAGACCTAAATAAGCTGCGTGAACGATTTGAATTAGTCAAAAGGATTCCGCAAACCCAACAACTACGTTTTATTCCTCAATGCGATGGAGTCATTTTTACAAAAGAATACTCGAGTGCAATAGAGCACACAACACACAACTTTTTTAAGAAAAAAAATGTGCGTAAGCCATAAACAAAATAAAATTATGAAGGTTTATCTGAAGATTATGTGCCACATTATTTTCTGTCTCCCAAACGACATCTCTGTTCGCAGAGGATTTGTTAAATAAATTATTATGCACAAAAAGGTTTTGATTAGGTGAAAAAAATATAAACAAAATTTACACCACATTTTCGCAAGCAGGCCCACACAGCAAAATTGATCCCGGGACCATCCTGAGACAGTCCCATTCGTGCCCTGCCAAGATAGTACGTCTTATGAATGTCTATGGGAGGCACCAGTAAGATATTGTTCTACCCGGGATTAATATAGGATGTCTTGAGGATATCCTGTCGCAACCGTGATTAGACGATCCCAACGGTCCCTCTTATAGACGTCTATGGGAGGTACTAGTAAGACATTGGTCTACTCGAGATTAATATAAGATATCTCGAGGATATCCTGTTGCAACCGTGATTAGACGATCCCAAAGCACTCTCTTATAGACGTCTGCGGGAGGTACTAGTAAGACATTGGTCTGCTCGATATTAATATGGAACGTCTTGGGGATATCCTGTCGCGACCGTGATTAGATTATCCCAACGCACTTTCTTATAGACGTCTGCGGGAGGTACTAGGAAGACATTGGTCTGCTCGATATAATATAGGACGTCTTGAGGATATCCTGTCGCGACCGTAATGAGACGATCCCAAAGCACTCTCCTATAGACGTCTCTGGGAGATCCTAGTAAGACATTGCACGATATTAATATAGGACGTCTTGAGGATATCCTGTCTCGACCGTGATGAGACGATCCCAAAGCACTCTCTTATGGTCGTCTCTGGGAGATCCTAGTAAGATATTGGTCAGCTCGATATTAATATAGGACGTCTTGAGGATATCCTGTCGCGACCGTGATTGGACGATCCCAACGCACTCTCTTATAGACGTCTATGGGAGATATTAGTAATACATTGGTCTTCCCGAGATTAATATAGGATGTCTTGAGGATATCCCGTGGTAACCATGTTTGGACGATCGCAGCCAACTCTCTTAGGGATGCCTGTAGGAGGTCAGCCATCGCGCAGCATTAGTTCCAACCTTGCCGCGAGATGGCGAATGCTACTCACATGCGGATAATGTGAAGAGCATGCTCATATAGGCGAGCGCGAACACGGATATCAATTCGACACCAACAGAAGTCAGACCTCGAAAGAGGCTATATTACAAATACAAGGAGTCCTTGCTGACTCCCTCTGTACCTTACAAATTTTGTTAACATTTAATTAATTAATTGAAATTAATTAAAATTAAATCGAAACAAGAATTATTACCGACTACTGCATTGGCAGTCCAGGAGACGTCCCGAAGATATCCTGAAGACATCCTGGGATGGCCGTGGGATCGTCCCATTCCGATAAACACAGCGGACACTTTAGAGCCCATGGGTATCCCATGGGATCATCCAAAAGACGTACTTGGGACGTATTATTTTGTGACTAATAATTCTGGAATATCTCGGTGACGTCTTATAGGAGTCTCGACAATATCTTACCGATATCTCCAGTCTGCTGTGTTTGCAGTCTCAGAGACGTCCCGAGGATATCCCAGGATGCCAATGGGACCATCCCATTCCGGTAAACACAGCGGACACTTTAGAGCCCATGGGTATCCCATGGGACCATCCCATTACCGTCACGGGACAATTGGTGTGATGTCCAAAAGACGTACTTGGGACGTATTATTGTTGTGTGGGGGAGACTGTTCTACGTTGATCATACAATTTTTGTGAATTTTTCCGGATTTTGAAAAATGGTCCTTTTTTTCGGTTAAAAAAAATCATAACTCTGAAACGGTTATTCTAAAAAATCTGCAAAAATTCAGAAAAATGTTTCAGAGCAAGGATAATAACATAAAAAATTAAGAAGCAAATCAAAAATGTTGTGGTCTGAAAGGTAGCTGAATTGATGTGGACAGCCCCATATATTTATATATACGTCTTTTCGCATTTGTACATCGCGGTTTGTCCCGCAGAAGGCCAGGTCATTTTTTTCTCCCTCTTGTATCTACACGTTGAAGGGTATATATTTGTGTAATATTATCAAATATCATATACTTTATATCCCCGGGGTGCACCTCTTACGAAACGTTATAATTGGCCCGTTACTTAGAGGCTTTCTCGGCCGAAGCGCCTTCGCATTCTCGTGTTTATATTATCATACACACCGTGCGAAAGATCCTTGCAAAGAGAAGAACTCAAGTTGACTAAAGGAACCCTCAAAATGACGTGAATTACGCCGTTTTATTCATCACCCATCCATGAATGTTTGTGCTCGTGTTTGTATGTCTGCACTCTCCTAATCATCACCCGTCTGGCGGCATTATATACACCGCATTCTGCCTCAATGATGCACGTGCCGAGTCCCGATTCTCTTTTTTCCAATTGCGCACTTTTTATAAATAGGGAAGGGGGGGGCAAAATGGACACCATAAGAAGATAACGCAGCTAGGATGCTGTGCATGATGTAAACTCGTTGCACTTCATCTGAAAATACTGTTTTTAGGCACTCACTCGTTTATGACAGAAAGTGCCTATTGCAATCGCCTCGAAATCTGCGTCGGATGTCCGTCCAGACCCAGATCTCAGAAACCGGTGTACGGAATTCAATTTCTTTAGGAGGCCAGTTGCGTATGGTTGTAATCTCTATGCCCAAGGATTTTAAATCCAAACGGATACTGAAAAACAAAGATTTTTGAAAAAAAAAGCAATTTTTAAGCAAAAAAGAGGTTTTATGATCATATGTAGTTGAAACTTGGAATTCCACGAACGAATTTTTCTCGAACTCACACAATGTGTGTATATGATTGTAAACAAATGTCTGACGAAGTATGAATCCAATCAGACACCATTAAGTTTGCAATTTTTGCAAAAAACACAATTTTAACCAAAAAATGTTACTTCTATCTATATGCACTTGGATCTCCGAAGTTGACGGACGAATTTTTCTCTAACTCACACAATGTCTGTATATGATTGTAAAAAAATGTCCCACGGAGCATTAATCCAATCAGACACCATTAAGTTTACAATTTTTCAAAAGAAACACAATTTTTAACGAAAAAACTTTTATTTCCGTCCATGTACACTTGGAACTCGGAAGTTTACAAACGGATTTTTTTCTAACTAACAGAATTTCTGTATATGATTATGAACAAATGTCCCATAAAGTTTCAATCCAATTAGACACTGCTGAGTGAATAACTTTTGCACGAAAACAAAATGTTCAACAAAAAAAGACTATTTTTCTTACTGACAGAATATCAATATGACTGTAAACATGCACATATCACTTTCACGTAAAGCATAGACCTGCGTACGCGACGTCACCACGTACGTCACAACGCTGCTACGCCTCGTACAGAGTAAAAGAGGAACTAAAAACGGCCTGAGCGCGCCAAATTCAAACCCATATTTCTTTTATAAAAAATACATGGTTCTTTTGTGTGCTTGCGCTCCGTTGGCAATATGGCGATCACCCGTGCGTTTCAAACGTGAAAAAACAGAATCTGAGCATTGATTTATAACCGAAAGCTTTTTTTTTACTTATTATAAATTGATTAATAATCATTAAATGATTAAAGTGTTATTATGATACATATGCCCATCTTAAATGTCACTAACATCTTCATTACCGCCTAATATTTTACCAATTCTGTGAATATAATCTATCAAAACATTTAAATGATATGATTGTTTAAATACTTTCATATCATATTGATTATATTCGAATCGTCTTTTGAATAATGATTAATAGAATTTATCCGACTACTCGATATTCACAATGAATCAAAGAGTTCAAATTACGTTATGGGTGCCTATTAAAACGTCCCTGAGGGACATGTTAACCAACATTTAAAATACATCACAAACACAAAATGTATGATCCTTATTTTCTAAAGTTGTGAGTGCCTACAAATATAATCCTTGAAATTCGATCACCAACTTTATGAACAGTTGTCCCTATGAAGAATGAAACATGTGACTCAAAAATAAAAATAAATAAAAACAATATAGTATTTCCATACCGAATAAATCAAGACAATGGTCAAGAATACGGGGCGCGAAGCGCGACGACAACGGCGCGTGAAGCGCAGGGGGGGCAAAGCCCTCCAACGAGTACGCGAAGCGTACTTGTTATCGATAAGATTGTGCGTCGAAGAAAAAAAATGTCAGTGGCAAAGTAGACACCACCCTAAAAAATTATTTTTTCAAAAATTTGAGTAAACGAGGGAAAACGACGAAAATATGATTTCCTTCGCTACCAGGCAGTAACTTAATATCCAAGATGCTTGGACCAAACTGTTTGGCGCAATTAGATTTTTGGTGAAATTCGATTTTAATCGTAATTCAATTATCAAATCTTTTTTTTTACGATTATAGAGGTGGTCGTTTTGCCTCTGTTACCTTATTTTGCTTCGGTCCTTAGATTATGGAAGTACTTTAGTAAAACTGGGCTTACCATAACATTATTAGAGTATTTTGAGGTATTCTTTCGCTAATGCGATGAGACTGGTAATTTTTGAAATAAATTTCGATACACAATTGTCATGAAAATTTTGAAACTAGATTTGATTTTGCGTGGGTCTTTTTATTTAAGTATATCAATGCCAATTAAAATAATAATTCCCTTATTTTCTTATGTAAAATTTTTTTATTTTTTTTATTTTTATGGTGTCCGTTTTGCTCCCTCCCTTCCCATTTGTGGTTGGAAATTGAGAATAATTGAGAATTCTCGGTCAGGATGTCGCGTGACTCCCCATTCCCATTATTTGTACATTATTTACATTAATTACATCTTCCATGAGGTGGTATTTATGTACTCCGAATTTCAAACGTTCAGGTGAATGAAAAACCGATAAAGTAATATTTTAACGAAAGACTTTAAGGACTTCCTAATATTTGGTAAATTATTCTTGAAATTATTTCATTGTTCCAACGAATCATTCAATAATACTGTCGGATTTTTTGGCAAATTTTTAATCAAGGTATGTAAGTTATGAAAGTGCGAAAATTTCAAATGGTCTTTGTCTTTGTCCACAATTACTTTTGACTATTCGATTATAAGAAATTCTGAAAATTTAAATTTTCACCTGGATTCATTCTTGCTTCTTTTTCCCTCATGAAACTTTTGTAAGAATTAATCTTCAGACATTTGAAGGATACTTTGTGATTATTGCTGCAACGTATAATATTTGTAATTTTTTTTTTCAAATTATTTTCAATTTCGATTTTTTTTTGTCATTTTGTAATTCTTGATATATCTTGCGATAGACTCGTCACTTGACTCATGACTTTTTGGAACTCCTCAAAATTTGCAAATAAATACTGAATTCTCGAATGTTGAGAAAGAATTCGAAAAAACAGTATTTTTTCTTATTTGAAAATTTTCAACCAATTCTTATCTGGTAATTATTCTTCGAAAGGAAATAAATATACGACTTAAAAGTTGTGCTCTCCTATGAAGAAAATATTTGATTCTAACTAGTAACTTTCAATGAACTAAAATGGAAAATTTTGAAAATAAAAATGCTTTTATTGTTTTTCATTATTTGTTTTTCCTCAAAATTGCATTTCACGACTGATTATGAAAGACATGTTCAAATTCTAATTTTTCACCATACATATTCGTTGAAAACCGAAGTATTTCTTATAAAAATAACGAACAAGCCAAATGACTGTTCGGGAGTTTTGCGTCACATGCGCTCAATCGTCGTAAAGTATCAAGTGCACTGATATGTGTATGTGTATATAAACTTTAGAAGGAAAGCACAAATGACATAAAATAACATGTTGAATCTCGCGAGTAACGTCTTTTTGTTCGAACTCGAAATGTCTCCATAAATATAAGGAGCAAAAAATTCGTTCGAGAGGCAGAAATTGACCTATCGGAGGCGATCTGAGGGCTGATTGAGGCCATATTTGGATCGGGAACCTCGACGAGAAAGCACGTGATCGGCACAAGTCTTTCACGCGAGACAGACACGCGATGATTTATATACGCGGCGTGTTTGTTTCGGCACCATCTCTCTGCTCAACTGAATCGCCAAATGAAAAGGATACGAAAGTATCGAAGGCGTTGCATATAAATATATATATATATATATTAGGCCGTTTCAAAAAAAAACATTTTTTGTTTCTTCTCCCAAACAGGCTCAAAAGTTTCATTTAGGTATAAGAAAAGGTCTGTGAAAATATGAGCTTTTAATATTAATATTAACATCATCCTCATCGCACTTTTCGATTTTCCATAAGGATAACATGGGAAAAATTATTTTTACGTCTTCTGATTTTTATAACTAGCAAACGATCCATCATACGGGAAATCTAGAGATATATCTTTGTACAGAATTGAACGCTCCACAAAAAAGGTAAGTAACTGTTTGATAAGTCCACTCGTTAAAAAGTTATTCAATGTTTAATTTTAATTTTTCGTAAACTTTGCTGATTTTTGGATATTACACCGGAACTAGTTAGTTTTATCGACAAAATGTACATGGAATTCTATGTTAAATATAAATTAAACTTTCGACAAAGGTTAATCAATAGTTTTCACTGGAATAATAAAAAAATGAAACGCTTTAAGAAAATTGTGCAGCAGAAATTCGCTTCAAAATTTACTTTTTTTGTTTTTTTTTTTTTAAATTGAAAAATCAAAACGAATAAAAATGTACTGATATACTACAATGAATTTCTTAGTAGAAAAATCAATTTTTCAGCAAACTTCTGCTGCACAATTTGTTTGAAGCGTTCTATTTTTTGTTATTATTATGGTGAAGAATATTATATTTCGACATTTCTCGAAAGTTCGATTTATGTTCAACATCACATTTCATCCACATTTTGTCGATGAAACTAACTATTTCCGCTGTAATATCCAAAAATCAGCAAAATTTACGAAAAATTGAACTTAAACATTGAATAACTTTCGAACGAGCGGACTTATCAAAAAGTTACTCAAAACCTTCTTTGTAGAGCGTTCAATTCTGTACAAAGATATGTCTCTAGCTTTCCCGTATGATGGATTGTTTGCTAGTTATAGAAATCAGAAGATGTAAAAATAGATTTTCCGATGTTGTTCTTATGGAAAATCGAAAAGTGCGATGAGGACAATGTTAATATTAATATTAAGAGCTTATATTTTCACGGACCTTTTCTTATACCTAAATGAAACTTTTGAGCCTGTCTGGGGGAAGAAACGAAAAAAATATTTTTTGAACGGCCTAATATATATGTATGGGCCAAAACGCCAATTATGGACGTTGGATCCGGCCTCAGCCCCTCAGATCTTTTCGCATTTTTTTTAACTGAAAGTCCTCACTAAGAAACACGTTCCCAAATTTTTTCGGATTTTTTCCCCTATAACTTTCGCAGTTATAACATGGAGTATTCCGTCTAGTTTTACAATTTTCGTTTTATTCATTATGACCTGCCATCTTCCACCACAATAAAAAGTTTTCAAAAATAGGTTTCTTGCGTGAAGCAGTCTCAGCTTTTTAACAAATATTGTTTTTTTGTTGATGCACTTGGAAAGCTCTTAAAAATGCGCTTGAAGTCTAAAAAGCTAAGGTTTAAAAATGCGCAGATTTTGAAAATTATTTCAATATTTATTTCGAAAAGCTGAGACAATTTTACATGGAACATGTATTCACCGAGATGGGTTCTCTATAAACATACGAGAAATGAATGAATGAACAAAAATAGATTTTATCCATTTTTTTCCATCTTCCGTTACAATAATTTTTTTTTAAATCCGTTTTTCAATAAAAAAGTCTCAGCGTTCCCAAAAATATATTGCTTTTCCGATAATGCCTGTGAACCCACACAACAATAATACGTCCCAAGTACATCTTTCGGACATCACGCCAACTATCCTGTGATGGTAATGGCAGTGGCGTATTACCGCCTAGGCAAACCTAGGCAATTGTCTGGGGCGGCACAATTTGGGGGTGCCACGATCTCTGATTTTTTTTTCGTTGTCTTCTTTTTCCCGAACACCTGGACTTTTTTTTTAATTTGACCAAAAGTGAAAATTATTATTGTCAAATTCTTTTTCTTCCATCTTATGATGCATGTTCAGTGAACTCTCACCTATTTTACATGGTCGGGATTGACTCTGATTTTTTTTTTCGTTGTCTTCTTTTTTCCCGAACACCTGGACTTTTTTTTTAATTTGACCAAAAGTGAAAATTATTATTGTCAAATTCTTTTTCTTCCATCTTATGATGCATGTTCAGTGAACTCTCACCTATTTTACATGGTCGGGATTGACGCTCGCCACTTATTTTACGGCGTGAGGGGTTCCCTACCACTGATAGAAATAGTGGCGACATCTCGCGTTAAGGCGCCACATCACGACAGTTAATACAAAGAGGAGAAGAGAGTGGCGGATAGGGGAAGGATACCTCGGTAAAATAGCTGGTCGTGATTCCGTAAAGTAGCCGGCGATGTAAAATAGTTGGCAGTAAAATAGATGAGAGTTGACTGTACTTACATGTTTTTTACATACATTCGAATTTTATTTGAGATTTGCCACTCAGCACCATCGCACGGCCCAGTGGTGAAACTGCAAGTAACAGGAAAATTGATCCCCGGAAGATTGGTCCCCCGGAAAATTGGTCCCAGAACATTTGGTCCCTATGATCGGTTAAAACGTCGATTGAACTGTATCATTCGAATCAACATGACTTTATTTAATTGCGGGATGTGTAGGACAGTAGAATGACGAACTCCAGCGTATGCCTAATAAAAAATATAGAGCATTCCGTATTTAATTGTAGACGAAATTTAATGACTTACAATTTTGGTGGTATAATTTCATATGATATTTAACTTTTCGGTTTCAGTCTGATATTATGACTGATTGCTGAAAGGAAATTTGGTACATCGCGAGTACCTGCATTGAACTCCTCACAAGATTTTCGCAATTTTTTTTTCAAAACTTCGTATGCTGGTCTTTTTTTTGTACGGGCTCTGTATCGAAACGGATGTACACACCATATCCGATGCTTCTAACTTATCCCACAAATCACGCATTCTATGGACGCACGCACCGCACCCGATGCTTCGATGTTTTTGTACTGTTTGAAGCCTCTAAGACCGCGTTTTACTTACACAACTTACACAAGTTAAGAAAGTTATTCGAATGATACAGTTCAATCGACGTTTTAACCGATAATCGAGACCAAATTTCCGGGACCAATTTTCCGGGGGATCAATTTTCCAGGGACCAATTTTCCGGGACCATTTTTCCGGGGACCAATTTTCCGAGATTCAAAACTGCGCTAGGATCGACCTTGTCACAAGAGCGTCTCAATGCTCTTGCCACCTTGTGTATTAAACCAGAAATGACCTCAAATATCCAGTTTGACCAACTTATAGCAGAGTTTGCGTGAGTGGAGTCTCGCAAAGGCTATGCTGGTTGCAAAATTTCACAATTAAATTATTTTCATCCGTGTTCTATTATTCATTAACCGTTTTGATATTTGTACCATGCTGTGCCACCTAGGGGCGCCACAGAGCTTGCCTAGGGGCGCCACAGAGCCTAATCCGGTCCTGGATAATGGGATGGTCCCATGGAATTCCCATGGGCCACAGTGATTACCAGAATGGGATCATCCCATTGCCGTCCCGGGATGTCTTCGGGACGTCTCTTGGACTGCAAACACAGTAGAGTAGAGATATCGATAAGATATTATCGAGACTTCTTAAAGACATCACCGAGATATTCCAGAATTATCAGACACAGCAATGATACGCCCCAAGTACGTCTTTCGAACATCACGTCATGGTAATGTCTCGTGATGGTAATGGGATGGTCCCATGGGATTCCCATGGACTCTGAAATGTCCGCAGTGATTACTGCAATAGAATGGTCCCACTGCCGTCCCGGGATGTCTTTAGGATGTCTTCAGGACGTCTATTGGACTGCCAACACAGCAGTGAATAATTACAATTATTTCGATTTAATGTTAATTAATTTTAATTAATTAAATTTCAATAAAATAAGTACAGTACAGAGGGAAACGGCAAGTACTCCTTGTAATATGGCCTCATAATATCTTATCGGTACCTCCCAGAGACATCTCTAAGAGAGTGCGCTGGGATCGTCAAAATACGGTTACGATAGGATATCTTCAAGACATCCTATATTAATCTCGGGTAGAACAATGTCCTACCAGTACCTCTCACAGACGTCTATAAGAGAGTGCGTTGGGATCATCCAATTACGGTTGTGACAGGATATCCTCAAGACATCTTATATTAATCTCGGGTAGAACAATGTCCTACCGGTATCTCTCAGAGACGTCTCTAAGAGAGTACGCTGGGATCGTCTAAACACGGTTGCAACAGAATATTCTCAAGACATCCTATATTAATTTCGAGTAGACCAATGTCGAACTAGTACCTCCCACAGACATCTACAAGACAGTGCGGTACGATCGTCTACACATACACTGTAAAAACTTTTTGTATTAAATTTAATAAAAAAATATGAAGTTTTTATGCATATACAATATATTAATTTCAATATACGTTCGTATATTAAAATTCCAATACAAGTATATAAAAATCGTGCAAATTGGAAATTTGCACATTGCTTCTCATTTGTTTTCGTCTATCGTCAGGCCTCCTCTATGAGGTCCTTCTTGACCACCTTTATTTCATGTATGGTTATTTTCATGGCTTCCTCATAATGGAAGCTTGACGATAGACGAAAACAAATGAGGAAGCTATGTGCAAATTTCCAATTTGCACGATTTATTCATCATTTTCATAAAATTTTAATATTCTACGATCTCTTGCTGCTCATTCAATATTAATTTATTCATCACCTTATGCATTTGTGCGAAGTTTCATCTAGATACTTGCAAAATTACGAAAGCTGAAACGCTGACAATAATTTTTTGAAAATTTCAAAATTTTTTTTCCTTGGTATTTAATGTGTCAGCATAAAACAATTCACCTCGATAGATGCAAAATTACAAAAGCTACAGAGCTTACACTTTTTTTGCGAAAAATAATAATTTTTTTCAAACCAAACGTCTTGAGCAAAGTTTCCCAAATTCAATTTGAATAGTTCTTATTATAAAGTGTATCTACACATAAAATTTCAGGGTGCCAACTGCAAAACAGCTGCTTAATTACGAAAGTGTTCACAAGCGATTTTCTGGAAATGTCTAAATTTTTTTTAGAACAAACCTTTCTAGCGTTTTTCACCAAATTTGACCCTAACAATTCTTATTATCTAGTGTATTTGTGCAAAAAATTTTAGCCCGATACTTGCAAAAATGCGAATGTAGGAGCGTTAACAAAATTTGTTTGAAAATTTCAAATTTTTTTTTTTAATGAACCTCTCAAGCGATTTTTCTGAAATTCAGTAGTATTTTTCGTTTTCATTGAATGTATCATCACAAAAAAATTCAGCTCAATACATGCAAAATTGCAAAAGTTAGAGAACTTACAAATTTTTTGTGAGAAATTAACATTTTTTTTAAGCCGAACCTGTTGGGCGATTTTTCCCAAATTCAATCTCAGCCGTCCTTATTATAAAGTGTATCTACACAAAAAATTTCAGAGCGATAACTTCAAAATTACGAAAGTTAGACGACGATCAAACAATTTACAGAAAATACAAAGTCTCGCCAAATTGATAATTATTTTATAATTTTGAAAAAATTTGCACTGAGTAGAGGGACATGGATGATCTACTTACATACTAAATTTCAACTCGATAACTTAGACTGTTCTCTAGATATATTCATTTTAATAAAAGCACAAACCGTACACACACACACACACACAAACACGCATACATACGTCCGGACATTTTTTCTAAATGTGATTTCTCGACGTTTTGGGACATTGTGAACATACTGACATGAAAATTGCGAAAAAAATTTTTCTCGCGAAAACAAAGCTTCCTTTATGAGGAAGCAAAAAATCAAATAACTTCTTTTAATTTTAATATACGTTCGTATATTAAAATTCCAATACATAGTATGATTTTTAAAGCAGAATCATGAAAAAGATATGAAAATTAATATTCTTTTGAAAATTAAAATTAAAAGAAGTTATTTGATTTTTCATATACTTATACTGGAATATTACTGTACACATTGTATATGAAATTTAGTATCCTGTATATGCATAAGAACTTCACATTTTTTAAATTAAATTTAATACAAACATTTCTTACAGTGCAACTAAAATTGTACGCCCGAGATATCCACATTAGGGATATTCGCAAGGGTCAGCTCGACCGAAAAGTGCAATGGAAGACCTTCGCCCTGGAGGAACCGCCTTAATCATCACGGTATAACCTCTGCGCCAGGTAAGTATATTCGGCACGCTGGCCGTCCGGTATATAACACCGTCATACGCCTATTTTGCTTGGGCACAGAGGTCCGAGCGCATGCGACGCATAGTGGTGGATGCGTCAACTAGCACGGCCGCTGACATTGATCGTAATTTTGGAAAATAAGTGTATTCATTTCCAATAACGCATCTTAAAAATCCGAAAAAGCAAATAGAAAGCATTTTAAGGGGTCTACCCTAATTGCAATTTTCGAAAAATCGATTTCTTTTTTATTCCATTTTTCGAAAGTATAGATATTTGAAAGTATCATATTAAATTTTCGTAAAGATCCGAGCAGTCTAAGTGTACTTTTGAGGGACTTTTACTTAGTTACCTGAGCGCGCTAATAGTGACCGTTCGGAGTTTGATCGCGTTTTTCTCGAAATGACTTTTTTGTACGGCTTTTTGAAAAAATCTCGGAAACTACTGCATCAATCCTTACCAAATTTTTACCACATATTGTTTATGTCGACAGCTATGTCGCATATCATACGATTTTTGAAATTTTGAGTTTAACTTGGTTTAAATTTAAAAAAAACTGATAAAAAAAGGTTATTTTTCGTTACTTTTCGATATATGGCCGCCATTTTGCCAATTTTAAAAAAATCAAAAATCGTATGATATGCGACATAGTCATGACCTTACTGAATCTAAAACCTTTTTTATTTTTTTTTAGATAATCCACTCCGGAGATTCCGTCAACAGGGCGCACTCATCTTTTTTTTGGATATTTTTTTGGCCTGCATTTTCATATAATAAAAAACCGAAAAATAAATTTAAAAAAATTATTTCATGCATTTCAAGATTATATTTATCAAGCCTCATACTTGTCATATTAATATTTCTAATTTAAAACAATGAAAAAAAAATCGTGAAAATAGGCATTTTTTTGCGTGTCTAATTAGGGTAGACCCCTTAATATACGGGGATTTGAATTTTCAACGTTCATCTTTTAATTTTAATATCCAAATATTAAATTTAAGATGAAATTGTTAATTTTCCAATACCATGTATATTAATTTCAAATTCGTGTACTTGTTATTGAAATTTCCTATACTGTATATTAAATTTCATTACAATATTGAAAAAAAAATTCAATGGTTGATTGCAATTTTAAGGAATAAGTGTTTTAATTCTCAATAATGTATTTTAAAATTGCGAAAAAGTATACAAAAACTATTTTCATATACGGGTATATTAATTTTCAATGCTCACTCTTATAATTTTAATATACAAATATTAAATTTAAGATGAAATTGTTAATTTTCCGATACCTTGTTTATTGATTTCGGTTTCATATACTTGTTTTTGAAATTTAATATACTTTTGTGAATTAAATTTAATAACATTTTTTACAGTGTAGTGACGGCAGGATATCCACAAGACATCCCACATTAATCTCGGGTAGAACAATGTCCTACCGGTACCTCCCAGAGACATTTATAAGAGAGTGCACTGGGATCGTCTGAACACGGTTGCGACAGGAAATCCTCGATAAATAGTATATTAATGTTGAGTAGACCAATGTCCTACCACTACCTCTCACAGACGTTTATAAGAGAGTGCGTTGGGATCGTCTAATTACGGTTGCAACAGGATATCCTCAAGACATCCAATACTAATCCCGGGTAGAACAATATCTTACTGGTGCCTCCCATAGACGTTCGGAAGACGTACTATCTTGGCAGGACACGAATGGGACTATCTCGGGATATTTCCGGGATCAATTTTGCTGTGTGGGAAAAGCTCTCAAAATCGATTTTTGAATCTAAAAAGCGGTTTTTTAGCCATTATTTTTTTTCCTTTTTTTTCGAAAAGCTGAGAAAACTTTACATAACATATGTCATTTTCAAGGTAGGTTCCAAATAAACACACGAGAAATGAACTAATAAACACTTTCTAATTAATTTTCTCGTATGTTTCTCGTATGTATATTTAGAACCGACCTTGTAAATGACAGATGTTATGTAAAATTTTCTCAGCTTTTCAAACAAAACATGGAAAAAAATTTAAAAATACGGGCAATGGCTGAAAAACAGCTTTTTAGGCACTCACTCATTCATGACGGAAAGTGCCGATTGCAATCGCCTCGAAATCTGTGTCGGACGCCCGTCCAGACCCAGATCTCAGCAACCGGTGTTCGGAATTCAATTTCCTTTGGAGGGTAGTTGCGTATGCTTATAATCTCTATGCCCAAGGAGTTTAAATCCAAACGGATACCGCAAAACAAAGATTTTCGAAAAAATAACCATTTTTAAGCAAAAAAGAGGTTTTATGACCATATGTAGTAGGGTGGCGCTAAAAAAACCGACTATTTTTTTTTCGAGTCTCTTGTGATGATTTGTTAGTCTTGTATGTTTTAAGAACCCTCATAAAAAATTAGCTCAAGCAAAAAATTTTGAAGGGTCATTCAAGAATTTTAAAAATTTCAAAAATCGTCAAAAATAAAATTTTTATTATTTTTTTATTTTCTTTTTGCTCATTACGGTAGAATTTTATAGACGAAAAAAAAATAAGTGTCTCAAATTTTTAGCTCAAAGTATTCATTTTTAAAGGTCGCGCATAATTTTTTTATATCTGTAAGTGCATTGCATTAGATGTTTTCGAGTGACCTTTAAATATTCATATTAAGATTTGATACATTTTTTTCTTTTAATTAGTAAGATAATCGATAAAAATACACCACGAGATGAATAAAAAATTATACACAATACAGAAAATATAATTTTTTCATAACTCGATGTTTTGCAAAATACAATAATAATACGATTGATTATTTTTTCTTTGAGTTCTCAATTTCATTTAATTTTTTTTTCTTTCGTCGTATCTTTTAACATTACGAGCATGTGTAAGATCTGTTTTATCGACGCTACAGTGAAACCAAGGGTATGTTAATTTTTGCGACACAACCATTCCTTGACTATTGAACCGAATAATCTGAAATTTGACCAGGTGACAGGTGATTCTAGAGAGCTTTGTCTAGAGCCTAATGGCCAGAAAATAGAGAAATTCAACATAGAAATGTACTTTTTCGGGTAAAATCTGAGAGGTTTCAAACAGAAATGAATCCAATAATTTTTGCATAGCTTAATTTAAGAAAAACACACCACTATCGAGCTCTCTAGAATCACCTGTCACCTGGCCATTGATCAGTGAATGGGTATCCATTAAACATCAAATGCGGATGAATCGAATGGTCATCATTACTCAATGATGCTCATTGGAAAGCCAATGCGGATGAATAGAACGATCATCATTACTCAATGATGCTCATTGGAAAGCCAATGCGGATGAATCGAATGATCATCATTACTCAATGATGCTCATTGGAAAGCCAATGCGGATGTATCGAGCGATCAGCATTGCCCAATGGTGTCCATGGGAAGGTAAATGCTGATGAACGAAATGATCCGCTTTACCCAATGATGTCCATTGGAAAGTCAATGCGGATGAACTGAAAGATCAGCATTTCCCACAGATGTTCATTGGAACCCAAATGCGGTTAACGATGTAATGATCATCATTTACCAAGGATACCCATTGGATAATAAGTAACTACAAATTATACAATGATCAACATTTATCAATAATGTCACTTCATTGATGACTGATCGAATGATGAGCAGCATTCGTTAACGATGCTGCAATCCATATTCGAGGTTCAATGCTGAACAATTGAACCCATCGATCGATGAGAATTTTTCCGAATGCGATATTTCTCAAACGGCGGTGAATTAATAAGATTAAGTAAGAGTAGATGTCGCTGATTCTCATATATGGACCAAATATTTTCTTCAATTGTAATAAATGCTGATAATTATATCGATGGTCAATTAATATTAGCATAAGCTCGGAAGTTATTCGAAAGTAATTAAAAAAAAAAAATATTATAAACCGCTCATCGAGTACGCGTACGTTTAGGATAAATAATTTTTAAAACCGTTTATTTTTAACATATACACATAATTTTATCAGTCCTCCTCAACCCGATTTGTGAGAGGAGAAACGTATATACTTTCATTATCAATCGTCATCTGAATACACTTACAATCTATTTTCTCAATTCTGAGCTTCAATATAATTTCTATTAAATGTAATAATATATATAATGCGTATATAATTATTGGTCATTATGCTAATATTAGCATTATGATTAACCTTACTTACTGATAACTTACATCATTTGATTATTTAATGCGTAATTCCATGTATATATAGCAATCATATGAAAGAATCTCCATTGATGATCCCATTTATTCCCAATTGCCCACAAAAACCAATGGAGGTGAATGGCGAATTAACTAGGGAGATTGTCTCCATTGAATCCCCATGGGATAATCCCCATTCCGTTTCAAATGGGGAATTCAATGGCGAAAATGTCCTTAGAAAATTCGGCATTCATATCCATTGGTTTTGTGGGCAATGGGGAATGAGTGGCGAACAGCAATGGAGATTCTTTCGTATAGTAAAAACTCCATTCATCGCTATTAAAAAATCCCCATTCATTCCCCATTGCCAAAATAACCAATGGGGATGAATGCCGAATTGCCTAAGGGGATTGTCTCCATTGAATCCCCATTAGATAATCCCCATTCCGTTTCAAATGGGGAATTTAATGGCGAAAATCCCCTTAGGCAATTCGGCATTCATCTCCATTGGTTATTTTGGCAATGGGGAATGAATGGGGATTTTTTAATGGCGACAAATGGAGTTTTTTACTACGGGGTAAGTGCCTATTAAAACGTCCCTGAGGGATATGTTAACCAACATTCGAAATATATCACAAAAACAAAATGTATGATTCTCATATTCTAAAGTTGTGAGTGCCTACAAATATAATCCTTGAAATTCGATCACCAACTTTATGAACAGTTGTCCCTACGAAAAATGAACCATGTGACTCAATATTATCAAAAACAATGTGCAGTAACATGAAAACAATATAGTATTTCCATACCGAATAAATCAAGACAATGATCAAGAATACGGAGCACGAAGCGCGACGACAACGGCGCGAGAAGCGGCGCGAGGGGGAGGTTTTGGGGGTGAAGCCCCCAACGAGTACGCGAAACGTACTTGTTGGATTTAAAAGTCGATTTTGAGAGCTTTTCACAGGCATTATCGGAAAAGCAAAAATTTTTTTTGAAAGCTGAGACTTTTTTACTTAAAAAACGTATTCCGTTACAATTTATACAATACAATTAATATTATTTATGGTTAGGAAATATAGTATAAAAGATAAATAAAAATATGATATAACTGCAATAATCCTATTCCCGTACAGGGATGTCTACCGCTATATTCGAGTCGATCGAAAAAAGTTACGACTATCTGAAGCGATTTTTCAGAATTTCGTTGGTTTTGCAAGGTCGTGTATAAAAAGGAACGTTGCAATATCCAAAAATTAGTGTAGGTAATTAGAGTTTATAGCAAGACGAAAAATTTAAGTCGTCGGGAATTGGTCCGCGTGGAAAATCCTTGACCTGACAGCGTTTCAAATTTAAGCAAAATTTTGCTAAAATAGAAGTTCAGAGAAGGGGTCCGCAATTAGCCGGATTTTGCTTTTGAGTGAAAAACTATTTTTTTAAATTGAAAATAGAAGGTCAAAGAAGAGGAATGCCGTTCTATTCGGTGGCCCAAGCCTCGTAAAAGTTCGTGCAGAAAAATCGTGAGAATAACCGAAAAATAGATTTCTTTTTAACTTCAAATTTTTTTACCACCAACAGATTTTATTTTCTCGAGCTGAAAATTTCAGGATCGTCTTTTCTCATGACCTACTTTCTTGAAAAAAATCAGCAGCCAAATCGCTGATCCAAGCCCGCGGTTTGGTTCGAAAAGTAATGGATCTGACTATATATATCTCTCTACACTGTAAAAAAAAACAGTAAATTTAATGTACCGACGAACATGAAATTTACAAAAAGCGTACTGTAACGTCTCGATCGACAATTTACTCCATCTCGGTCAAGAAGAGCTTCCCCTTCCTTTACACGTTATTCGGCATGTAAACGTACGAATCGAGGATGTGCCCTGTTTAGAGTCTAACCTCTCGGAAATTTACTCGGGAAAGGGCTGAGAGTGCAGTCATAATTAATTGGCTTAAACTCGTTGACGCCATTCAAATAAAATAATAAATTCATCGATATCTGTAAGTGCATTGCATTAGATGTTTTCGAGTGACCTTTAAATATTCATATTAAGATTTGATACATTTTTTTCTTTTAATTAGTAAGATAATCGATAAAAATACACCACGAGATGAATAAAAAATTATACACAATACAGAAAATATAATTTTTTCATAACTCGATGTTTTGCAAAATACAATAATAATACGATTGATTATTTTTTCTTTGAGTTCTCAATTTCATTTAATTTTTTTTTCTTTCGTCGTATCTTTTAACATTACGAGCATGTGTAAGATCTGTTTTATCGACGCTACAGTGAAACCAAGGGTATGTTAATTTTTGCGACACAACCATTATGAACAGTTGTCCCTACGAAAAATGAACCATGTGACTCAATATTATCAAAAACAATGTGCAGTAACATGAAAACAATATAGTATTTCCATACCGAATAAATCAAGACAATGATCAAGAATACGGAGCACGAAGCGCGACGACAACGGCGCGAGAAGCGGCGCGAGGGGGAGGTTTTGGGGGTGAAGCCCCCAACGAGTACGCGAAACGTACTTGTTGGATTTCAAAGTCGATTTTGAGAGCTTTTCACAGGCATTATCGGAAAAGCAAAATTTTTTTTTGAAAGCTGAGACTTTTTTACTTAAAAAACGTATTCCGTTACAATTTATTGTAACGGAAGATGGCCGCAAAAAAGGAATAAAATCAATTTTCGTTAATTCATTCATTTCTAGTATGTTTATGGAGAACCCATCTCGGAAAATACAATTCCATGTAAAATTGTCTCAGCTGTTCGGAAAAAATATTGATTATTTTTTTCACTCGATTTTCAACCAATACGAGCTTGGCATTTGCTATCACGTGGGTACAAGCAGGACGAATCTATATCGGTCATTTTTCGAAAATTTCCCGGCTGTTGCTAGGTAATAAGCGAAAAATTTTCAATAGCTTGTAACCCACATACGTGTCAGAAATGTCAAATTCATCGAGATGAGCGAAAGAAAATCGACTATGTCCAATATAATTTTTAATAAAGTCATGCGATTTTTCCCACGAAGATGTTAAATACGAAGCTCCTATTGATTGAAAATCGAGTGACCAAAATAATTCGCCGAATACCCCTCGTGCTTGGAAATTAATCGGGTATTTCCCTAAAGCTTCCCTGCCTAGTGACATGCGTGTGGAGTTTGGCACAAAATCCCTCGCGATTCGCGCTCGGGATTTTGATCTGCCATACTCCACACGCATGTCACGAAGCAACAAAGCTATCGGGAAATACCCGATAATTTCCAAGCACTCGGGGTATTATAACTGAAAATTTTTTACGAATTTGGGCAACGGCCAAAAAACAGCTTTTTAGACTTCAAGCTCAATTTTAAGAGCTTTCCAAGTGCACAAACAAAAAAACAATATTTTTTTTTGAAAAGCTGAGACTTTTTCACGCATAAAACCTATTTTTTGAAATTCATTGTGTCATTGTGAATAAAATGAAAATGGTAAAACTAGATGGAATACCCCATGTAATAACCGCGAAAGTTCGAGGGGAAAAAATCTGAAAAAAATTTGGGAATGTGTTTTTCTTTGAGGACTTTTAGCTAAAAAAATGCGAAAAGATCTGAGGGAGTGAGGCTGGATCTGACGTCCATATCTGGCGTTTTGACCCATATATATGGGCAGATCCATTACTTTTCGAACCAAGCCTGCGGGCTTGGATCAGCGATTTGGCTGCTGATTTTTATGGAAAAAGTAAGTCATAAAAAAAGACGATCCTTAAATTTTCAGCTCGAAATAATAAAATTTGTTGGTGGTAGAAATTTTTGAAGTTGAAAAAAATTGATTTTTCAGTCATTTTCACGATTTTCTTGCACGAACTTCTACGATGCTTGGGCAATCACATATAACGGCATACCCCTCCTTCAACCTTCTACTTTCAATAAAAAAAATAGTTTCTGACTCAAAAGCAAAATCCGGTTAATTGCGGAACCCTTCCCTGAACTTCTATTTTCGCAAAATTTTGCGTAAATTTGAAACGCTGTCAGGTCAAGGATTTTCCACGTAGACCAATTTCCCAAGGCTCAAATTTATCGTCTTCGTATATACTATAATAACCTACACTAATTTTTGGATATTGCAGAGTGCCTTTTTATACATGGCCTCGCAAAACCAACGAAATTCTGAAAAATCACTGTTTTCAGATAGCCGTAACTTTTTTCTATCAATTTGAAATTGCTTGAAATTTTCAGGGAATATACTTTATTTAGGTATCCCCAAACAAGGCTGAAAATTTCAAGCTTGGCCACGAAGTTGTTTACGAGCGGTGAATTTTTTAAATGATCCGGTTTCCCTCGTAATCTTTCCTGTTTTGTGGCATTATCAATGACTTACTGAATCGCGCGTGTAAATTTTACACCTTTCTGTTAATAAGTTGAATACAAAGTATTTAAAGGTTGCAAAATTATATATCAAAGTAATGTTATAAAAATTCGGTTTAGACCCCTATAATATCTACCGCTATAAGAAAAACACATACTCTACGAGAATAGGATTATTATAGTTATATCATATTTTTATTTATCTTTTATATTATATTTCAAAACCATAAACGATAATAAACGTTCATCGTTCAAATACACCCTATACATTTTAAAATTTTGCGTCTTTGTCTAGTGGACGATTCTATAGGGTGTGTTTGAACGATAAACGATTAATATTATTTATGGTTAGGAAATATAGTATAAAAGATAAATAAAAATATGATATAACTGCAATAATCCTATTCCCGTACAGGGATGTCTACCGCTATATTCGAGTCGATCGAAAAAAGTTACGACTATCTGGAGCGATTTTTCAGAATTTCGTTGGTTTTGCAAGGTCGTGTATAAAAAGGAACGTTGCAATATCCAAAAATTAGTGTAGGTAATTAGAGTTTATAGCAAGACGAAAAATTTAAGTCGTCGGGAATTGGTCCGCGTGGAAAATCCTTGACCTGACAGCGTTTCAAATTTAAGCAAAATTTTGCTAAAATAGAAGTTCAGAGAAGGGGTCCGCAATTAGCCGGATTTTGCTTTTGAGTGAAAAACTATTTTTTTAAATTGAAAATAAAAGGTCAAAGAAGAGGAATGCCGTTCTATTCGGTGGCCCAAGCCTCGTAAAAGTTCGTGCAGAAAAATCGTGAGAATAACCGAAAAATAGATTTCTTTTTAACTTCAAATTTTTTTACCACCAACAGATTTTATTTTCTCGAGCTGAAAATTTCAGGATCGTCTTTTCTCATGACCTACTTTCTTGAAAAAAATCAGCAGCCAAATCGCTGATCCAAGCCCGCGGTTTGGTTCGAAAAGTAATGGATCTGACTATATATATCTCTCTACACTGTAAAAAAAAAACAGTAAATTTAATGTACCGACGAACATGAAATTTACAAAAAGCGTACTGTAACGTCTCGATCGACAATTTACTCCATCTCGGTCAAGAAGAGCTTCCCCTTCCTTTACACGTTATTCGGCATGTGAACGTACGAATCGAGGATGTGCCCTGTTTAGAGTCTAACCTCTCGGAAATTTACTCGGGAAAGGGCTGAGAGTGCAGTCATAATTAATTGGCTTAAACTCGTTGACGCCATTCAAATAAAATAATAAATTCATCGATCAAAATACAAAATTCGAATAATTCATTCTATTTTTCAAATTTAACCAACCCAACATTAATAAAAGTAAATAATGGAATCAAAAATGGTTTCGAAAAAATAAAATAATCATAATAACTTTTGTTCAAATCCAAAACATGATACAATCAAATTCAAAATGAAATGTGCAAAATGTGAAAATCATTTTTAATTATTTCAATAAAAATCACTTACCTTGTTCGTTGGTTTTCCAAAATTTAATTCTCAGAACGTTGACAGAAATACTCCTCAATGAATCTCGTCCTTTAAATTTATCAAAATGACTCCTGGAAACTTTCTTTGAATTCCAATTTCCACGAATTTCGGACGATGATTAAATATTTTCGGATGATCCCGTAGTAAAAAACTCCATTGAATCGCCAATGGCAACCAATGGTCCTCATACGACTCCATTGGACAATGAATGGGGACCCATTGAGATGTCCGCATTTGTCAATGGCGTACAGGGCTGACCATTGATCAGTGAATGGGTATCCATTGAACATCAAATGTGGATGAATCGAATGATCACCATTACTTAATGATGCTCATTGGAAAGCCAATGCGGACGAATCGAATGATCATCATTACTCAATGATGCTCTTCGGAAAGCCAATGCGGATGTATCGAGCGATCAGCATTGCCCAATGGTGTCCATGAGATGGTAAATGCTGATGAACGAAATGATCCGCTTTACCCAATGATGTCAATTGGAAAGTCAATGCGGATGAACAGAAAGATCAGCATTTCCCACAGATGTTCATTGGAACCCAAATGCGGCTAACGATGAAATGATCAGCATTTCATCGTTACCCATTCAAGGATACCCATTGAATAATAAGTAACTACGAATTATACAATGATCAACATTTATCAGTAATGTCACTTCATTGATGACTGATCGAATGATAAGCAGCATTCGTTAACGATGTTGCAATCCATATTCGAGGTTCAATGCTGAACAATTGAACCCATCGATCGATGAGAATTTTTCCGAATGCGATATTTCTCAAACGGCGGTGAATTAATAAAGTCAAGTAAGAGTAGATGTCGCTGATTCTCATATGTGAACCAAATATTTTCTTCAATTGTAATAAATGCTAATGATTATATCGATGGTCAATTAATATTAGCATAAGCTCGGAAATTATTCGAAAGTAATTTAAAAAAAATGTATTATAAACTGCTCATCAAGTACGCGTACGTTTGAGATAAATGATTTTTAAAACCGTTTATTTTTAACATATATACATAATTTAATCAGTCCTTCTCAACCCGATTTGTGAGAGGAGAAACGTATATACTTTCATTATCAATCGTCATCTGAATACACTTACAATCTATTTTCTCAATTCTGAGCTTCAATAATTTCTATTAAATGTAATAATATATATAATGCGTATACACTCAGTCAAAAAATTAAAGGAACAGCAAAATTTTCGAGATTTTTCAGCGATTTTCCAAAGGCTGTAACTTTGTTAATTTTGGTCGTACAAAATTTTCAAAAAAAGCATTTTCAAGCTTGAATCTTCTACTTTTGAAATCTTCAGTCAAATTTTTTTTATGGGCATCACCCTCGACTCAGTCGAAAGAAATATCACGGTAAAAATTTTCTCGAAATTTTTGCTTTTTTCAAAACAGTCGATGGGCTTCAAAAAATTTTTCCGAACTTAACCAATCTATGGATCGTTTAGCTGAATTCTTTGGCTTCAATTTGCTTTTTTTATTTTTGTTCTACGACCATTTTTCGCTGAGATATCGGCGATTGAACAAAAATTCGTCTTTTTTTTTAAATCTTCGATATCTCTGGAACTAATGATCGTACAGTGAGTAAACGGTGGGTTTCGGAAACTTGAATCTACCCTCTATAAGTGCCTGTTATTGTCATAAACGAAAAAAAATTGTTTCCATGCTCAATTTTGACTTGAAAAAGTCCAAAAAATTAGCTTTTTTTCTTGTTTTAGAAAATCTACCACAACTTTGCAGATATTGCGAAAAATACCAATGTTTTAAGGTCCTTTTTTAGCTCAATAGATACCTAAAAACCATGCCAATTTTCAAAACCATCGGTCGAACCGTTTTTTGTGACCGAGTCATCAAACTTTTAGAAAAATTGAAGGAACACGTTTATTGATCCTTAATGACCAATTAATGTTGTTAAAAATTTTTGAAAAAAGTTTTCTTTTTTTCCCCCTCAAATTTGCATGTAACGAGCGGGGAAAGCTAGAAAAAATCCAAATTTCGAAAACAAAATTTTTTTTTCGAAATTTCGATTTTGTTTTATTTTTTAATTTGAAAAAAAATTGTATTGGCATTTTTTTTACAATTTTGCATTCAATATGTAATAAATATCGAAATAAAATTTTGAAAAAAATGCTAATAAATTTTTTTATTCAAATTTAAAAAATAAAAAAAAATTTAATTTTGCAAAAAAAAATTTTTTTCTTTTTGAAATGTGAATTTTTTTTCTTAGTTTTCACGCTCATTAAATGCAAATTTGAGAGAAAAGAAAGAAAAACTTTTTAATTCATTTTTAACACCATTAATTAATTGGTCATTAAGGATCAATAAACGTGTTCCTTCAATTTTTCTAAAAGTTTGATGACTCGGTCACAAAAAACGGTTCGACCGATGGTTTTGAAAATTGGCATGGTTTTTAGGTATCTATTGAGCTAAAAAAGGACCTTAAAACATTGGTATTTTTCGCAATATCTGCAAAGTTGTGGTAGATTTTATAAAACAAGAAAAAAAGCTAATTTTTTGGACTTTTTCAAGTCAAAATTGAGCATGGAAACAATTTTTTTTCGTTTATGACAATAACAGGCACTTATAGAGGGTAGATTCAAGTTTCCGAAACCCACCGTTTACTCACTGTACGATCATTAGTTCCAGAGATATCGAAGATTTAAAAAAAAAGACGAATTTTTGTTCAATCGCCGATATCTCAGCGAAAAATGGTCGTAGAACAAAAATAAAAAAAGCAAATTGAAGCCAAAGAATTCAGCTAAACGATCCATAGATTGGTTAAGTTCGGAAAAATTTTTTGAAGCCCATCGACTGTTTTGAAAAAAGCAAAAATTTCGAGAAAATTTTTACCGTGATATTTCTTTCGACTGAGTCGAGGGTGATGCCCATAAAAAAAATTTGACTGAAGATTTCAAAAGTAGAAGATTCAAGCTTGAAAATGCTTTTTTTGAAAATTTTGTACGACCAAAATTAACAAAGTTACAGCCTTTGGAAAATCGCTGAAAAATCTCGAAAATTTTGCTGTTCCTTTAATTTTTTGACTGAGTGTATAATTATTGGTCGTTATGCTAATATTAGCATTATGATTAACCTTACTTATTGATAACTCACATCATTTGATTATTTAATGCGTAATTCCATGCATATATAGCATTCATATGAAAGAATCTCCATTGATGATCCCATTTATTCCCCATTGCCCACAAAAACCAATGGAGGTGAATGGCGAATTAACTAGGGAAATTGTCTCCATTGAATCCCCATGGGATAATCCCCATTCCGTTTCAAATGGGGAATTCAATGGCAAAAATGTCCTTAGAAAATTCGGCATTCATATCCATTGGTTTTGTGGGCAATGGGGAATGAGTGGCGAACAGCAATGGAGATTCTTTCGTATAGTAAAAACTCCATTCATCGCCATTGAAAAATTCTCATTCATTGGCCATTGCCAAAATAACCAATGGGGATGAATGCCGAATTGCCTAAGGGGATTGTCTCCATTGAATCCCCATTAGATAATTCCCATTCCGTTTCAAATGGGGAATTCAATGGCGAAAATCCCCTTAGGCAATTCGGCATTCATCTCCATTGGTTATTTTGGCAATGGGGAATGAATGGGGATTTTTCAATGGCGACGAATGGAGTTTTTTACTACGGGATGATTTTCCGGATTGATGATTTGATGAAAATTCGAATAAATAAATATTCGAAATAATTTAAATTCGAATTCGTGTTTTTCAGTATATCTTTTATTTAAATAAACGTTTGCAATTCTAAGTTTCAAACAATTTAAAAATATTTATAAAGTTTCAAGTGTATATAAGCCTGCTTAATTGTGACAATTTAAACCTTTTGTGTAATCTCGTATAATTTGTGTGTAATGTACTTTCGCGTGAATCCCGCCCTTCTGTCCAATCTTCCTCTGATCTGCACTCTCGTTCCTTGTGCGCTTTCTTATAAAACTTCGGTCGAAAATCAATCGATAATTGTCTTGACCATTCAACTTCGTGCCCCTTCTTATGTTAATTACACTCTTCTTCTCCTCTGGATACATCGTGATTATCTATATTTTATAATTATCGTAGTTAACAATATTTTTATTATTCCTATTTCTTATAAATAGTTTCAATTTTCAAATTGTTATAGTTTTGTTTTTGAATGAACTTCGTATCATCATTTTTACGAAAGTTAATAATTTTTATTTTCTAATTTTCAACTAAATAAATTTAATTGTGTTTTCAGATTTTCAAAATTCCTTTATTATTATAATTGATCATAAACTTTTGTTTCGTTCATTTTTCAAAGTTCTTTGAACAGATTTTATGCATTTTATTAATGCGCATGATTGAATTTAAGCTTGCTTGTATGTGTGAAATATTTTTAATTAATAAAATATTTCAATGTCATGATTTTTAGTTACCTGACCCATATAAAACATTTTCATAGTTGAATAGAACGTTATTTAAGCATTTTCCAATTTTTAAATATCTTTTATGGACCTTTAAAATCAATTTATTATTTACTCATGTATGCGAGTCGTTCCTGTACGTGTGACATTGCCTTTGCGAAGTCGCGCGAGCCAGCGATGCTCCCCCAGGAGGTGCTGCACTCATGCAACGAACGGCGATGTCAATAATTCATATCCGCGTTGTCGTTAGGCGCGGCGGTAATTTCTTGTCAGTAACTGCATTCTCCGACGAAATGATTCTAATTTCATTATTGATTTCTTCCAATTGATGTTCCACAATAGGATAGGCGTATGAGCACTGATTTGATGTACTCGAAACACCCTTAATATCCCAAGCTCGATGTTCCTTCTTCTTTCTTCTGCGACGATTTTAATATAATCTGTTCGTCTGCGATGTTTTATAATATTCAAAAGCGTTTTTTTACCGATGATATTTTCCAATATTGTCATAAATTTCACCAGATGTAACAGTACATTAAATGAGAATGAATGTACTTTGCACTGAAAATTCATGTACCAGACATTAAAATTACAGAATTTTGCTGTAAAATTACATTACTTGTTCCTTAATGGACCTTTTCATCATCAAGTACATTAAATTTGATAAACTTTATTAAAAATTGCAAATGTGTCATGAAATTTAATGCAGAAATTCATTGAATTTACATGTTGAGTGTTGTATAATTTTCAAACACAGATTTTGAGATATTACTGTTAAAAAGGAAAGTAAATTTAATGCTCTAAAGTACCTGAAATTTACAGAAAGCGTACATTAAATGAGAATTAATGTACCTCGCACTGAAAATTCATGTACCAGACATTAAAATTACTGAATTTTACTGTAAAATTACATCACTCGTTCCTTAATGGACCTTTTCATCATCAAGTACATTAAATTTGATAAACTTTATTAAAAATTGCAAATGTGTCATGAAATTTAATGCAGAAATTCATTGAATTTACATGTTGAGTGTTGTATAATTTTCAAACACAGATTTTGAGATATTACTGTTAAAAAGGAAAGTAAATTTAATGCTCTAAAGTACCTGAAATTTACAGAAAGCGTACATTAAATGAGAATTAATGTACCTCGCACTGAAAATTCATGTACCAGACAGTAAAATTACTGAAATTTGCTGTAAAATTACAGCGCATGTTTCTTAATGGACCTTTTGATGAACAAGTACATTAAATTTGATAAACTTTTATTGAAAATTCCAGATGTGACATGAAATTTAATGCAGAAGTTCATTGAATTCAAATGATGGGTGTTTTATATAATTTTCAAACATATAGATTTTGACATATTACTGTTAAAAAGAAACTTAAGGATTTTAACTTCAGATTTGCAATCAAGAGCTGCTACAACTTCCAAGTGCTAAGTTTCATCCGCATCAAGTCATTTTTGGATGTTCAGCCGCCATATTGGATGCACCATTTTTAATTTCTGAATTGACAGTTTAGACTCATAAACAGCGTCCCCAAGCCCCCCCGAGTACTAAGTCTCATCCGGATTAAATAATTTTTACATTCTCGTCCGCCATATTGCAGGCACCATTTTAAATTTAAGAATTTTCAATTGAGATTGGTGATACCCCCACGGACATTTATATATTTTTAATATACGCAAAATATATGTGGAAATATTTCGACATATATTTTTAATCCACACATATATGTTGCATATATATTAGCATATATTTTTTATATATACTGATATATATACATCATATATGAGAGATAGGTGTGATTCACATATATCATTCATATATTCTATATATATTCTTAATATATGCTGATATATTTGCAACATATATGGGAGATAGGTGTGACTCACATGTATCTCCCATATATTTTACATATGGGGCATTCCATGTCAAATCGACCACTTTCGAACCCGACCCCTTTCGATTTGGCTGAAATTTTTTGTTTCTTTTCAACCCTATAAAAAACATTTTTCGTGAAATTTTCAAATTTTTTTACCAAACCCAAAAAAAGTTATGAATTTAAAAAAAAAACTTTTTTTTTCAAATAGCTATAACTTCTTCAAGAATTGACCAATCGGGACGATATTTTTTCGAAAATTTTTGTTTTCAAATGTACTTTTCGAAGAAAAATACAAAAAAAATTAAGATATTAAAATCGGTGAAATTTTTCACTTTTTCGAGAAAATTCATCGTTTTCTCGAAACCGCATTTTAAAAAAAATTTTTTTTTTACTAAAAAGAAACTTCGTTCAATTCGAGAAAGAATGCCGCCCAAACTGGAGTAGGTGGAATTTTCTTTCTATTTTATTTTATTCATTGAAAAAATTTTTTTTTGCAACTGGCCTTATTTCACAAAACACTGTAAATTTTTGAAGATTCATAAAGGACCTCAGAGTTTGAATAATTGGGAAGAAAAAGAAATCGAAAGAGGTAATCGTCTAAAAAATTTTGATTTTTTTTTCAAAAAAGTGAAAGAAAAAATAAAAAACACCTGTAAACAATTTTTTTGTACTTTTTTTCAAAAAATTACATAAAAAATTGAAAATAATGAAAAAAAAGCCATTTGGTCCATTTTTGACCAAGCCACAGGCTTTTCAAAAAGACATCCAACGCATAATCATCTTGAATCCGCCATTTTTTTATTTTAGGCGTACTTATTACAACGTACAATTTTGATTCGACCGCGGTCAATTTGACATAAGAAGTATTTAATTTTGCCACAAGAATAACATCGGTAAGCTAGGGTATGATAGTCGTTGACTTACCAACCGTCGATTCACTCATTCTTAGCGCCATCTATATTAAGAATCTTGGTACTACGGAGACTACACACGGTCTGCGTTCATTGTTTCGATTATTACACTTCAGAATTTATCTAATAATTTATAATCATATTTTTTATAACATGGCATCGAAAGAATATTTTGATCGATGCTGCAATCCTTTTGGGTTAGAAAATCACACGAAAAAAACTGGCTTACGTCACGCCACTGCCGATATAAAAATGATATTAAATCTTTGTGCAAATGATTTACTGTGCACTGAGTGCCGAAAAAGAGCATCGTTGTTACGTAATCAACAACCTGATAGTGACAGTGACACGGATGAAACAGATCTTCATCAAGTCTTACGTAAGATCATTAATTTATTTAACAGTTTGCGACTATTTAAAGTAAACAAGTTTTTGACCATTATACTGACCAGAACATTCTTGTTTTTTCAAGGTTCCTTATCGTGTGATAGTGAACCAATAAATTCGCAGTCAAGTTGTGCATCGCAAGTCAGCATTGCCACACAATTGCCAATAATCAACAAAGCATTACAATTATTGCATCAATCACCAATTCCATCAAAAAAAATTGAATGACAATCAGTTTTTAAATAACAAGATAAATCAGATTTCTGATAGTTTGAAAAAGCTTCTTCTTTCTCCTACTGATGAGGAGTCAAATTTTGATGATGACGGTGACAATTTTCGTTCTTTGATTAAAATGTTGCACGCTAAATTTAATGACAAGACAACAGAAAAATCAGTAAAGATACAGATTTTAACTTTATTACCGGCAAAGTTGAGTGGAAGACGTATTTGTGAAACCATGAATATTTCGAGGCATATGGTAAGAGTGGCGAAGCAATTGACTGAAGAAAAAGGCATACTTTTAACACCGGAATCAAAAATGGGTACATATAATGTGAAATCCATATTTCAAATAATATTAAAACATAAATTTCTAAACGGTTTTTTCTTCAACAGGTAAAAAACTTTCAGATCAACTGAAATCAAAAATTTTGAATTTTTATAACGATGATGAGTATAGCGCTCCAATGCCAGGCAAAAAAGATTTTGTTTCGATCCGAAATGATGATGGTGATCGTGTACATGTGCAAAAAAGACTTATCCTTTGCAACTTGAAAGAATTGTACCAATGTTTCCGTGAAATATGCCCTAGCGAGAAAGTTGGGTTTTCAAAATTTGCCTCTTTGCGCCCAAAACACTGCGTCTCAGCAGGAGCTAGTGGAACGCATACCATTTGTGTTTGTACGATCCATCAGAATATCAAGTTGATGATGCTTGGTAATTATCGAATTGATAGTTCATGAAAATTCATATTCATAAATAAATTTTCATTCATTCAAAATACTTTCATTTCAGGTGGCAACTTTCATTCATCAACAAAAAATGATGAAGTAGCTATGAATCATTACAACGATTGTTTGAATGTAATTATATGTGATCCTCCATCACCTAAATGCTACATGAGTGCGTGTGAAAATTGTCCAGGCATAGATGACTTGAGTAACACTTTGATGACAGTTTTTGATGACAATGAGATAGAGGATATAACGTACAAGCATTGGATTTCAACACCAAGAACGAGCTTAGAAACTGTCATTAAGCCAGTGGGTGAATTTGTGGAAGAATTTTGTCGTGAACTGAAGACTTTATTACCGCATTCATTCATCTCAAAAGAGCAAGCCAAGTTTTTAAAAACATTGAAAGAATCGTTGAAAACAGATGAATTTGTCATTATTTGTGATTTTGCAGAGAACTATGCGATCGTAGTGCAAAATGCGGCATCTGGTTTTCACTGGAATAATGACGTGGCGACCATTTTTCCTGTTGTTATTTATTTTAAAGTGAATAACAAACTTCAACACAGAAGTCTTGTAATTGTATCAGACTGCAATAACCATGATGCGGTTGCTATACATGTTTTTATCAAAATTATTACGGATTTTGTAAAAAGCATTTCTGAAACTGTAAACAAAATTTATTATTTTTCGGACGGGGCTCCCCAACAATTCAAAAATTTCAAAACTTTTGTCAACTTATATTACCACGAGAATGATTTTGGTATACCTGCCGAATGGCATTTTTTCGCAACTGCCCATGGAAAAGGGCCGTGTGACGGTATTGGTGGGACAGTCAAACGACTAGCAGCAAGAGCTAGTCTTCAACTAGCGGTTGACAAGCAAATTACCACACCTTGAGAATTATTTGCCTGGGCTTCTGCACCAGATAATCTTCCCAATATGACGGTCAAGTTTGCGTCAGAAGAAGATTACAATAAAGCTGTAAATGATTTGACTGAACGATTCGCAAAAACCAAACCAATTACAGGAGCTCAGAAATTACATAGTATAATTCCTGACAAAGATGGATCCCTTTACGTCCGAAATTATTCAAATTCTGAAGAATATAGAACATGTAAAATATTTAAACGCCAAAGGAAAATAAAATAGTTTTTGAATTGGTATTAAATGAATGTTTACTAATCGTATTATATAACCAGAAAGTCCCTAGTAGAAATCATTAAGCTAGACCATAAGTTCCGTCGTAAACACCGTTAAAACATTTTTTCACATTCAATTTATAATTTTTTAAAAAATCGTTAAAAGCGTCAAAAATATAGAATAAATGATAAGAATTTTTTTTCAATCAAAGAAGAAATATAAAAAGCAAAGACGGGCCAAAGTTTAAAAAGAACAAATAATAGAACAGAATAGAATAAGGGAGTTTTCAATCAAGGAAGAAATATAAAAAGCAAAGACGGGCCAAAATTAAAAAATAGCGGATTCAAGATGCTATGCGTTGGAAATTTTTTTGAAAAGCCAGTGGCTTGGTCAAAAATGGACCAAATGGCTATTTTTATACATTATTTTTGTTTTTTGATGTAATTTTTTGATAAAAATACAAAAAAATTGTTTATAGGTGTTTTATATTTTTTATTTCACTTTTTTGGAAAAAATCAAAATATTTTCGGCGATTACCACTTTCTATTTCTTTTCCTTCCCAATTATTCAAACTCTGAGGTCTTTTATATATCCTCAAAAATTTACAGAGCGTTGTGTTTTGTGAAATAAGGCCACTTGCAAAAAAAAAATTTTTTTCAATGAATAAAATAAAATAGAAGAAAAATTCCACTCACTTTAGTTTTGGCAGCATTCTTCCTGGAATTGAACGAAGTTTCTTTTTAGTAAAAAAATTTTTTTTTTTTTATTGCGGTTCCGAGAAAACTATGATTTTTCTCGAAAAAGTGAAAAATTTCACAGATATTAATATCTTAGATTTTTTTGAATTTTTTTCGAAAAGTGCATTTAAAGACAAAAATTTTCGAAAAAAAATCGTCCCGATTAGTCAATTTTTGAAGAAGTTATAGCTATTTGAAAAAAAAAGTTTTTTTTTGTTGAAAAATTCATAACTTTTTATGGGTTTGGTAAACAAATTTGAAAATTTCACGAAAAACGTTTTTAATGGGGTAGAAAAGAAACAAAAATTTTCAGCCAAATCAAAAGGGGTCAGGTTCAAAAGTGGTCGATTTGACATGGAATGACCCATATATATTCTTAATATGCGCTACCATATATGCAACATATATGGTAGCATAACTAACTAACATAATATTTATTTAATTACTTAAGTTTATTGTATTCACACTTTTCATTATGATTTACATTGTAATGTTTATCCCGCGAGAACAAGCGATTGGGCGCCTGCCACATGTTCGTAACGTATAGGCAGCGTTGCGATAGTTTCTAGACTTGCCGCGAGATGTCGCAGAGCGGCAACCGCTGAATCCCCATACGGAGGATGCGACGAGTATGCTTATAAGGGCGGGCGCGAGAACGGAATATTAACAGAAGTCCGGCGTAAATGAAGCCATATAAGGAGTTCTTGCCGGCTTCTCATGAACTCGTACTTTTGTATTTGATTCTCTTAGAGAATTTCCGATTTTCGGAAATTTCTACACGGGTATCGCATATTCAACCCATATTCGGGATGTATGCAGCCCATTTTTCAACTATATTTGGAATACATGCAACATATATTTAATCTATATTTCAGATGTATGCATCATTTATATAAAATGTATATTGTATGTATGTGTCGTACATTTTACATATATGAAAAATATATTTTAAATATATTTTGTATAATCAAATATATATTATAAATACATTTAAGATGTACGTACATATGCGAAAAGCGGCAAAATCTATCCAAATAAATATATTACAGATCTATAAAAAATATATTTTAAATACATTCATTTATATACGGTAATAATATTTTGAATATATTTCGTACGCAATTTTGCATATATTTTAAATATATAAATTTCCGTGTGGGTAGTGATGGCGATATTTGATGAATGTATCGATATTTGGTATCGTTACGTATTGGTGGTCTGAGTATCGATATAGGTGTAATATCGGGAATGCGATATCGATACCACCGATATCGATACTCAAATAAAAATGCAAACAAACCTCAGTTCGAAATAAAAACAGTAGTTTTATACCTCAGTCGGTAACAAAAAATTGTAGTTTCTTACCTCAGTTGGTACCAAAAAACTATCGTTTGTACCTCAGTCGGTAAAAAAACCGGTAATTTTTTGCCACAGTCGGTAACATAAACTCAATAAAAATGGGTTGTATCGAAATTTCGATATTTATGTATTGCGTATCGATACTTGAAAATATCGTAACGCCAAGAATCGATACAAAATATCGATATTTGGGTCGAAGAGTATCGATATTCCAAATATCGATACTGTGTCGCCCATCACTAATTGGTGATCAACGATCCCAAAAACTCTCGATCGCCAAGTTTCATTGAAATGAAATCACTGCTGCATTTTGATCCGCCATTTTGAGTTTCAGAATTGTTCAGATTCATGATCATTAATCCACAAAACTCCCAATGACCGACTTCCATTGAAATCGGAACGTTTTTTAATTTCGATATGTCATATGGGATCCGCCATTTTGAATGGTATGAAAGTCGCTATTTTGAATTGAATTTCGAATTGGCGACTCCGAAAATCAATTTTTACGGACTATCACGCACATTCAAAAGTATATCATTATTTTTTTGGCACTCCAATATTCATATGTCACATAAGTAAAGGAAGTTCATAGGTAGTCGGTAGCGTCATAGGTAGCGTGTTAGGTAGTTAGGTACGATAGGTAGGATGATAGGTAGGGTCGCAGGTTCGAGTCCCCGTCGAAGAGAGTGAAATTAGATCGGATAATTCGCGCAGATTTGATTTTTTTCTCTGAATTTTTTTTTGGGGCTGGTGATCTAGGCATATTAAATTATTTTCTAAAGGCTATATATTTTTTATAACATGTTTAACAATAAGATATTCCAGCACAGTTCAGTAAATTTCATGAACCCAATTTATGTAAAACTAATGAACCCAGCATTATTATTAATGTAACGTTACTTGAAAACAACAGCACTATGGTGTTTGAAATTAAATGAACGGTACATGCATAAAAACTTCCAGTATACTTCCTCATTAATTTTCAGATACAGACTTTCGTAAAAATACGGCACACGTTCCGTAAATTTTATGTACACGGATTCATTAAATTTCAAGTACGGCATTTATAAAAATGAAGAAACTATTGGAGAAATTTCCTAAGGAGGGTCACTGCGAAATTAATAAGCCCAGCATTATTTTTAATGTAACGCTGCTTGAAAATTACAGCATCGTAGTGCTTGAAATTTTGTGAACGGTATATGAAAAAAACTTCATGTACATTTACATTAAATTTCAATAAGTTTTTTTTTATAGTGTATATTATATAAATATTTCGTCGCCGCCGCCACCGCCACCACCGTGTACAAGAATCGAGAACCCAAACCTCCAAACCCAAACCCCCAAACCTAAACCTTTACGACGTGAGGGCGCGTAGCGCCCGAGCCACAAAAACTTCTAGTATATATAGATATACATACATTTTGGAAAGTAGTTCGTCCGTCGTTAAATCAAGACCAAGTTTCTTCAACAAAGGTTAAAAAGGTTTGAATCACTAAAATGACGATACATTTTTTTCCCATCATTTTTATGATTCAATTTACGCTGATTTCATTCATGATCCATGAACCCTCAAAACGCCACTTTGTTCATCCAATTCTGATCATTTCTGGATCTTTTGCGGATTCTTGGAGTTCAACCATCGATTTCAAAAAATGTATCAAAACTTTATCTATTGAAATTATTACACGTGCATTGTAAGTGAGTTTTCACGCATTGCTCAAAAATTAAATCAAACCTACATTCCCTGAGGCAAAGGGTTCAGTGGCCATACCCATTTAATTTACACGGTGCTCCCTTTCTCTCTCTTCCTTTCTCTGTTTCCGACCACCGCCTGTCGAATTAAATCCCCAACACGCGTGTAACGAAACTCCAATTTGGCCACATCCCCGGTTACTTGTAGTATATGGGGCACTCCAGGCAAAGTGCATTTTTCCATCCAATGCGAGAGTAGGACAGCATCATAAATAGGCACACTTACAGACCTACCATTTATTTCTCTACCAGAAATATATCTCTGTCAAACAGTGTGGTTCCCTACTAAATAACAAGCCTACCAAATAACAAGCCTATCAGAAAAATCTTCACTAAATAACAACTCTTTCAAATAATATCTCTACTACAAAACAAATCTCCCATTAAACAGCTCTCCGGTAACATCTTTACCACAAAATCTCTCTACCACTTGACATCTGTCCCACTTGACAAACTTACCGTATTACAAGTCTGTAATACAGATTTTTTATTCGGTCGGTCACTTACCGACGTTCAAGCCCGCTCTAACGAAAAAACACACAGTAGCCCTGCAGTCAGTAAGTAGGGTATCGCAGAATTGAAGACCCGGAGACTTGTAATCTGGTAGACTTGTCAAATGAGAGGCTGTTAAGGGGTAGATCGATTTTGTGTTAGAGATGTTACTGGAGAGCTGGTTCCTGGAGGACATGTTTTGTGGTTGAAATATTATTAGAGAGAGTTATTATTTGGTGGAGGTTTATTCCGGTGGGCTTGTTATTTGGTAGGGTTATAGGTTCTATTTGATAGAGATGTTATACCGTAGTCTTGTTTAATGTTAATGATATAACGGTAGTGTTTTATTGTGGCAGAGATGTATTTCTGGTAGAAAAATAAATGTGCTGAAAATGTGCCAAAAAGTAGATTCTTCTATTTCTCCTTCATTGTTTGTTTCTTTTAATCATGAATTTGGCAAAATTGTGCTGATAAACGTGGAATATCCTATGTAACGAGGCGCGTTCGTTTGCCTCGAGAATATTTTTGGGCTCGCATGACGCATTAATGCACGCTCCAATAACCATATTTAACAATTTTGCGGATTATGCGTTTTGGGGATTTGTCGTGGTCACGCTCGATTCTCGACATTTATCAATAACGTATTTCAAATCATGTACAGAGTCAACCTAGACGAATTCCAGATAATCGTCGGATGAAATCTCATCCGCGAACACTCTACCAGTTTTCGCATTTAGCTGACTTAAATGGGTGTGTTTGTTTGTATTGTGTTTATGCACGTTATGAATATTTACATACGTATAAGTGGTGCATTTCACATGGGCTGAGCCCATAGGAAAACAAAATATTTGCATTATATTTTGAATGTGAGTAAAATGTATGGGGCATTCCATACCAAGTCAACCTAAGTGTGACCCTCGACCTTGCTGATTTGAGTACGTTATAAAATTTGAGTACGTTATGATTGTTTGAACATCTTTTTCGAAAACCTCGGGGGCCGTAATTTAAAAATCTGCAAAAAATCTCAAAAATACGGTGTCAGAAATGAAAATTTTTGACCTAAAATTCACGATGTCCAGGCTTTCGCTTCCACCTCGATTTTAGGTTTTTATGAAGAAAACGTAACAAAAACATACGCAGAAATTGATCTATCGTGAAAAGTGGTTTGAATATTTGTATCGTTAACCAACAATTTCCAAAAATAATTGGTTAATTTCTGTATCTATTTTTTTTTACGTTTTCTTCATAAAAACCTAAAATCGAGGTGGAAGCGAAAGCCTGAACATCATGAATTTTGGGTCAAAAATTTTCATTTTTGACACCGGATTTTTCCGAATTTTTCCATATTTTTAAATTACGGCCCTCAAGGTTTTCGAAAAAGGTGTTCAAAAAATCATAACGTACTCAAATTTAGTTTTAAAAATCTGAAAAACTTCTGAATGCTATTTTGAGTTGGAAGAATCATATAAAAAATCGTAAACGAAATCAGCGAGGTCAAGGGTTACACTCAGGTCGACTTGGTATGGAATGCCCCATATACATTTGCGATTTGAGAAGATTTTACAGCGAAAAATATATTTTTCATATACATTGCATGTATTCCACTCCCATAATATAAATTAATTATTGACTATATTATTTGTTACATGTGACTACACCTGAGTCCCCCTCGAAAATCATCGAAAAACTTTGAAACATGAAAATTTTGAAAATTGCATATGCTTATTGTAATAAGCGAAAATATTCTTGAATCGATTCACCGTGCTAAATCAGATCTAGATAATGCCATTTCTATGACAATGGTCCATCGAGGGTTGGAAAAATGAGAAAACGGTCATTATGATCGCATTAAAAAAAAAATACTCCATCATACTCTATAATAGTATTGTGGCAAACCATTTTTACTAACATACTTGGATAATCCCAGGACCAAAACAAAATGAGGTACTGTTACGTCCTGACGTAACGTCCATACATTTGATTGTTTAACGAAAACATCACCAAAAACATGATTAAAAATCTGAAAATTTGCGAGAGGAAGGTTCGTCGTTTTCGATGGTATTCCGTTCAATTTGATGATAGAAAATAGAAATTCATATTACCAACTGAAAATCTCAAGAAAATGGCCATCGGTAAAATCGGGTAGTATGGAAGGAAAAACCAGGAACAAAGATTCTTACAAAAGCCATAAAGTCAAACACTCTAACGTCGCATCCTAACTGATGCACCCTCCACCAGCCTATTGATCCAAGAGATAGATCCTTGGATTCGAAAATGCTCTTATCATTAGAAAAAATAATAATAATAAGGCAAAAAGTATTTTGCTCTGTCGTATAAACGACGAGAGGCACTGGATTCACCCTCTCGGAAAACAAGCTCACACAAAGGAATGATCCTCCTTTCTCTTTTCTCAAACCGATATATATATACGTGTATATGCATATACCTACAATAAACAAGAACGAACGGAATGGCTCTAAATAACGATGAATTTTCCAATCTCATGGTAATGCAGAATTTGGAAATAAATAATTAATTTAATTAGATAACCAACTTTCAGGATAAATTCGCCATAAGGCTGGGTTAAAAATGGACAAATGAAATTAAACAATAATTAAATAAACAATGAAATAGAATAATAATTTAATAAATAATGAAATAGAACAATAATTAAACAAATAATGAATAAATAATGAATTAATAATTAGATAAACAAATGAAATGGTTGAAAATATATTTATATCTCCTTTAATGGAAATAGATAATAAAAAATAGAATTAAGAACGAGATCCAAATTAAATAATAACGTAGAGGGATTCAAATGCAATAAGCATTTAAATACAATCTACCTATTCAGTAATTATTTCCTTCAAATCAAAAAACATCAAACGAATATAAATCATATCTCGAGGAACTAATCAATAAAAATCTATAATTGCAAAACGAAATCTTGCACTGTACTCAGAATTACGAACCCATTCGATAAATAATTTAATTCTAAATCTAATAATAAAACCCAAAGAGAAACAAGTTAAAACTTATATTGTTAAATGGAAATAATTCAAAACTCGAAATAATATTTTCCTGTGTTAAAATCTAAAGGAAAGAAAGAAGCCAAACGCTCAGAGGCAAGACCCAGTTACATAGGGCCCCCACCCCTCTTTCGACGTTCCACGGGGCTTGCGTGGCGAAACGAGAGACTTGGCTCTAGGTGCTACCCGGAGATCGCTCGAATGCCTCCCCACTCCAATCCCTCGTCCCAGCCACCCTCCTTTTTCACCCACCCTGATATTTCCCCTGTCTCTTTCTTGGAGGAAAAGAGGGCGCGAAGGGGACTTGAGATTTCTTTAGTCATGCGACGTAGTCATCCACCCTCCCCTCTTTTCTAGTCGACTCATACGAGGAGGCTTATGCGACCACACCCTAATAAAAAATGTAATATGGAAAACCAAGGAAAAATGATCTTTCAGACTCAGGTTCAATTTTTTATCGAGAATGTTTAAACATTGTCACCTTAGAAATTATCAAATCGTCTAACCATTTATTTATAATAATATAAATTTAAGTTTAACACGCAAAAATATCGCATAAAAAGACTTATAAATAATTTAAGATCACTATTTCATATATTTAATTTTTAAATAAAAATAGCATAATTAAAAATAGTTAACAAACAATAGAACGAAAAGAAAGAACAACCAATTTAAAAAACGCAGAAAATATTAACTACAAAGGAAAAGAGACTTTATAAATGATAGAATAAGCGCGTAAAAATATTTATAATGTTAAAATTATTGTTTGTATGTGTATTACATTACACGACGAACTAAGAATGTAAAAAGCGTGGGGCACATGCATATGCCTGTATATGTGTTCAGGGATACCAACACACGCATAGGACCCACTCAGCGATCTACGCTAGCGCCCTCACTGCGCCCCAATCTCTAAGGGAAGCTCGCGAAAGCGGGGAATAGATTTCGTAGGGGAAAATGCATCTTCTATCTTGCTCACACCATCCCCACCAAAATCGATCGGGATGGCGTGGATCGCTGGGTATATAAAGCGCGGAAAAGCGCTCTAGGAGACTTCTTCGATTTTTTTCCGACCTAGAAACTTCTAAACTCATCGTCCACTCCAAAACCATTCTTGAGTTGAAGTTGTGAAATTTTCGACAAAGAAGTTCTTGGTTCGGAATTTTTCCGAAACAATTCGCTTTTGGACTTAGAATTTTTCACTCGATTTTTCGAAGGAAGTTGGTTTTTTTTCTGTTTGGAATTTCAAGTCTTGAATTTCTGAATCGAAATAGAATCGACTTTTCATTTTATTCTCGAATTTTCGAATCGACTCTTTGAATGTCGGAAAAGACTTTGGATCTCGTTTTATTTTACTTCATTTTATTTTGTCTAGTTATTATTTTCTGTTTAATAATTTTTATTTATTTTACTCTAACGACCGCAATCCACGAATTGTTGAAAAAAGTACAAATCGTGCTTATTGTTAAATAAATCGCGGAATTTAAGACTGATTTTATTGTGCAAACCATTCTTTTATTCTTTTAATAATTTTAAAATAAAATTTGGATCTCGAAAAATAAAATCTGTGCATCAACATTTTCTTCCATTTCGTCATCTACCTGCCACGCCCTTGAGCACTCGCCGATTTCTTCATCGTTTCACGTCCGGATCATCACCGGTTACCAATGGTATCACCCTTCCCATCAGGAGAGCATCTGACCTTGTAAGTGAAACTCTATTTATTTTATAAAATCATTTTCGTGATTGTGCAACGTTTTATCTCCGGAAAATTATAATTCAGTGAACCTCATCTATTCGGACAGAAATTAATTAATTTCAATGAACCTTTTGTCGTTTATTGGAGAAAGGCCCAATTTTACTCAATCGAATCTTTACCTTTCGATTATTCTCATGGCGTTGGTGACATAATTCTTTCAAAGTTCGATTTTTAGTTTATTGTTAATAACGTGGAGCAGGGAAATTTATTTTGTGAATATTGGCAAAGTTAAACGTCTCGTGTTTTCCCTCCTTTTATTTTATTAATGCAACCCACTATCTAATATCCACCGGCATCCATTCGCTCCTACTATCGATTCAGTGCGAAAATCGTGAAAAAGAATAAAAAGTCAATATCGTGGGACAATAAAGTTCAGGAAAAGGTTGAATCACAAATTGACCAATTTGAGATTCTCACAACCAGTGATTCGTTCGAAACCGCGAATAAATTACATTAAACGTGACGTGAAGTTCTCCCAGCCCCGCAAGCGATAGTTTTCCCAGTGATTTTTTTTTTTGCAATTGTGACGGACGGGTGCGTCTCAGGGCTACCGTAGCCCTACACCAAAAAGGCATAATTTTCTCCCAATTGTGACGGATGGGTGCGTCTCAGGGCTACCGTAGCCCTACACCAAAAAGGCATAATTTCCTCCCAATTGTGACGGATGGGTGCGTCTCAGGGCTACCGTAGCCCTACACCAAAGAGGCATAATTACCTCCCAATTGTGACGGACGGGTGCGTCTCAGGGCTGCTGTAGCCCTACACCAAGAAGTCATAATTTCCTCCCAATTGTGACGGAGGGTGCGTCTCAGGGCTACCGTAGCCCTACACCAAGAAGTCATAATTACCCCCCTCTTGCGGAGGATTGGTGCGTCTCAGGGCTACCGTAGCCCTACACCAAGAATTCACATTTGGGTAATCAATCCAACTTCACGCGATAGCAACAAATCCTTGGCCGAATAGATTGAAGGGGCGTGCGGAGTCTCAAACGTCAATTTTCGGGCTTAAAATACTTTTCAAACAAATAGAATCAGCGAAGAAACCTCAAAAGCCTAAAATCATTGCTGTCGAAACCATTAAACATCCAGTAATTATTTACAAACTAGGGCCGATCGATCTTCCCCCAATCACCCCATCATTCAATAAAAGTAACGATCAAGATCCTCGTGGTAAGGTTAACAGCAAATTATATCGTAGCGAAAGTTACGAAAATTCAATAGACATCAACGCGACCCAGAATTAAACAGTGATTCCAAGCCCATTTCCCGAGTAATTTTCCGAAAGGTTAGACTCAAAAACAGGGGCAGACGTGTTCGAGATTGATTCCAGGAGTAGTACTGAAATTTATTTCCACGACTAGAGAGTCTCAATCAAATTCAGCACGTCATACGTCGAAAATTATTAATAGTTCGTGAAAACTCCCATTTTTGACGTAACAGTACCGATAGGGCAAACAGCCACTTCCATGAGCATAAAATAATACATTACGATACGAGTGCGATGAAACTTTTTCTGACGAGTGTGAGTTTGTAGTATGAGCTGAAGGCGAATGTTGCAATCACACGAGATGAGAAAAAGTTTCACGCACGAGTTTTGTACAAAATTTTATTGCACAAGTGCGAACAGTGGGCACTTTACGCACGGAATGAAATAAAAAATATGAAGTCGCGCAACTACAATGATTAGATTAGATATTAATAGGTGATGTGAAAGGCATAGAAACCAAGGTAATTATTTTATCAACAGTGTTTCTCGTTTGCTTGAATGATCAAAATAAAATAAAAATCAGAGCAGTGGTCGTTTTGACCCCGACAATCTTGTTCTCTCAACGCGCAATAAAATCTATAAAAACGATATTTTTAGGTTAAACGCACCGAGTTTAACTCTCCGTGGTCACACTTATCTAGGTCACCTTGACCTTGTCCATTTTTTATCAAGTACACTGAGAAAAAAAAATGTTTGAATGAACAAAATCTGCAGTCAAATATGTTCAACTAGATATTTAGTTAGTACAATTCAATTTTTTTTTGCCTGAATAATATTTTAGTCAATCAAAGCGCAGAATTGTTCAAAAAACCAATCTTTTAGTTAGACCAAATAAATATCTAGTTGAACGTATTTGACTGCAGATTTTGTTAACTTAAACATTCTTTTTTCTCAGTGTATTGTGACCAAACTATCGGTCGGAAGAATCTCAAAAAATTATACAACATCCTTCAAACATTCTAGTTGATGCATTAAAAATTAGTTTATAAAAAATCGAATGACTATATATTTATAAAAATTCATAAATAAGAAGAAGGATAAGTAGTGGTGGATTTGTTTCTACCCTACGTATAACCACGGAAGGTTAACTATGCATAGCGTTTTAGTTGTATTATCTTCTTAAGGTGGCCATTTTGCTCCATTTTTCCTTCTACTATTATTGGCAACAAATTGTAAAGGTTGTTTCTTCAACCCTCTTTTTAAAATAATAAAAAATAATAATAATAATAAAAATTTACTCTGGTGTAGGAATGGTGTCTGGTAATTTGACGTTGAACCCCCTTTACAAATGTGCAGATATAGCTCGATATGTCGAATTAAATGCACAACATGTTTCTGACAAAGTTCATTCCCACGAGCCATAGCAGTTCCAACATTCGATGCATGGATTACTTACTATTTGGGTTGTCAAAGTGAATTGCCCGAACAGCCCGAGTCACAAACAACTAACTTCTCTTTTTCCTTCTCTCTTTCTCCCCCTCTTTGTCGCTCCGCTTAGGATGTTCAATGCTGTCCCTGTCCCTCGTCTGTTCGTCATCCGAGTGGAGATTCCGATTGCCATAAGCTTTTCTTTCTCACGTTCCCTTCGTCGAAATTCGGGTATTCCGCAAACACTCTATTGGCCATTGAATTAAGTGCAACAAGTCGTGCAGCACGAGAATCGTGAACTTCACGATACCTTTTTAATCAGAAATGGGAATTTATCTCCTCCTTTCCTTCTTTTTCTTCTTCTTTTGTTTCTTTTTCCGGTGTGAAAGACGACGAGAAAAAGAAAAAAAAATAATTCTAGCATTTTATACTACCCTTTACGTGAGGGTGAAACAAAAGAAGGATCACATTCTCGAGCTCATGACAAACGACACGGTGATTTGACATTTCATTAATTTCGAGAATTATCGTCAAGCTGCATGAATTTCGAGGTTATGAGTGACAAATTTTTCTATCTCTTGATTTACGGTTTTGCGAGTGTCGCAAGTGCGACAAGCATACTCGAAAGGTATGCGAAAATCCCCGGTAGCGTTTACCACGGTCGGTAAGTTTGCTCAACACATTTCAAAAAATCATTCATCTTTGGTCTTTCTTGAATCTCATTCTCACGTTATCGTTATCCATCGAACTGTTGAATTCGCCAGGTTGACGATTACCAACGAAAATTTACGTTTAAAAGATTTTTGCACTGGAAATCAACAGTTCCAATCAAATAAATCTCTTCATTATCGACGCTTTTATGACTTCCTCCTCGCCACGAAATTATCATTTACTTTTTTTGAATCTTTACCATTATGAGAATCGAGTCTTTATCCAAGTCAAAATAGCTCTAATTTATATCCTTTGATAATGTTTTTAGAACTCGTGGCTGATAATTTTGAGTTTAAAAAAAAGAAGAGAATATTGAAATTGCCGTTGTATAGATCGCTACCGTAATATCGCACGTGTAAAGGGCTTTTGCGAAACAGGCGTCTTCAACCGGCTTCCCCAAAGATGTTTCTCTCTTGTCTTTATAGTCGCTGAAAACCATACGCTTTCACAGCCACTCCTTGCACACCCACACACAAACACTTCTTCTTCTTCTTCACTTCCGGTATGCTGGATGCGCCGAGTTGTGAAGTACAAAGCGGGCATTCATTAAATTTACATCGAGCACTTGCTAACGGGCTCTAAACAATTTACCGCAAAAGTTTAAACACGTTTATATATATATGTGTCATTCCATACCATTTCGACTTGGGTCTGATCCTTGACCTCTCGGATTTGGCTCGCAATTTTTGACATGATTTTTCTCACTTTGAAAGGCTCCCAGTTTTTTTTGTAGATTTTTCAGATTCAATTTGAATCTTTTACAATTTTTTAAATGATTTTATTGATCGACACAATTTAAAAATCTGAAAAAATTCTAAAAAATCGTGTCAGATATCAGAATTTTTTAGCTTAGAGTTGGAGTAGAGAGATTTTTCCTTCTTACTGATTTCATGCTTTTTCCGAAAAAAACTTAAAAAAACTAGAAGCGGGAGTCATTTTACTATGGATAAGTGCTGAAACATTTTCACATGTCATATCAGATTTTTGAAAATTTTCTCAGATTTTTTGCAAGAGATTTTTTTTCTTTATTTTGCTGATTAATAGTTGCGAAAAATGGAATTTTTTTTTCAAAAATCCGATATGGCATGTAAAAATGTTTCAGCAACCATCCATAGTAAAATGACTCCCGATTCTAATTTTTTTAAATCTTTTTTTTCGGGAAAAGCTTGGTCTTCCCACTCCGACTCTAAGCTTAGCTAAAAAAATTATAAGCGGCAGTGATTTTACTATGGATGGTTGCTGAAACATTTTTATAGGTCATACGGGATTTTTGAAAAAAATTTCAGATTTTTTGGAACCATTTATGTTAGCAAAATGAAGAAAAAAAATCTCTTGCGAAAAATTTGAAATTTTTTTCAGAAATCTGATATTACATATGAAAATGTTTCATCAACCATTCATAGTAAAATAACTCCCGCTTCTATTTTTTCAACGTTTTTTTTCGGAAAAAGCTTAAAAAAAGTAAGAAGGAAAAATCTCCCCACTCCGGCTCTAAGCTTTAAAATTTTGATATCTGACACACGATTTTTCAGAATTTTTTCAGATTTTTAAATTGTGTCGGTCACTAAAATCGTTTAAAAAATTGTCGAAAATTCAAATTGAATCTGAAAAATCTGCAAGTTTCGCAGAGAGAGAGTTTAGTGTACCTAAGAAAATGCATAGGGAATCTTTGAAGGGAGATACTAAATCAAAAAAGATGAAAATACGATTGGTGCAATTTTTTTCTTCGCTTCCGGCAAAACGAATGGTCTCGAATTTTTTAGATGTTTCGTTACAGATTTCGACATTGCAATATGCTTTTTTTTTCGTACGATGACCAGAATATGTTTGTAGAAAATATTTTGAAGCGATTCAAATTCTTCATTTTATCCTAAAATAAAAAAACGTGTTACTACGAAAATATTGAATTTAATTAAAGTTTCTGTGCCACTTTCAAATATTTTTCTTTTTCGCACAAGGAAGATACACGCGCGACGTTCACGAGCCCGAATTTCTTGTTCCTCGTCACGTGAACGAGGACGGAGATTTTCGCACCTACGCTCTACCGAGATATTACGATCGTCGAGAGATCAATGATCGAATCAAGAGAGAATCGCCTAAAAGCGAGAGGGATGAGCTTCATCTTTTGTTGACGTTCGACGGTGTCGAGCATCATGTCGAGCTGACGCCCTATCACGGATTCATTTCACCGGATATGGTGATCGAGACACGTGGTCCTGGTATCGATAAGATCCCGAACGAAGGATTGCGATTCAGCAAAGTTCCCAATCAGCAATGTCATTATCGGGGACGCGTCAGGGGCCATTCCAATTCACGCGCTGCCCTGTCTCTCTGCGACGGAGTGGTCAGTCGATATTTTGGAGAGAAAAATCGTGCAAATTGGAAATGTGCCAATATCTTTATCATTTATTTTCCTATCGTTCGCCAAGTCTCTTTTTTGTCGTGCAAATTTCCAATCTGCACGATTTGTTTATTCATTTTTAAAATATTATAATTATTAATTATTTAATTATTTATATCTTAAAATTACGTTCAAATTCAATATCAACTGTCCCAGTTATCGTCAGGCAGATTTATTGGAAAAATTTGGGAATTATAGTTGTAAAATAACAAAAGTAATTTTCAGATTATTTGCGATTAAATGTTTTGGAAATATTCTCAAGATATTTATTTACAGTGATAAAAAATGTTAAATTTCACAAAATAGAATTTACAAATGTCCTTTTAATTTTTTTTCTGTCGTTCTTCTAACCTTTTTTTTGAATATTTTTTTGAGTTTAACGAACGATGTAAAGTAATTGGACAATTATGTGAAAATTTCTGATTGGCACGATTTTTTCATCAATTTTGTGAATTATTTATGAAGGCCCTAGGAGTATAAGGATGGTGAATCTGCCCCCAAAAGGTTTTTTAATGTTATGTGTGAGTTCATACTGCGTCTTCATCTTCACAGTATATATGAGGTAATCCAGCGCAAGTGTGTAAATCCGTTTTCCTTTCCCTCTCGGATTTGTGTCATTTTTTTATATGATCGCATTGAGTCTAAAATACGCCCTTATAATTTTTTCAGATTTTTCCAAACATTCCTTATTTCAAATTTTTTTTTAATAAAACGCCATTTTTTAAAAATCCAAAAAAATTCTGAAAAAACCGTGACAATATATACAAAATTTTAAGCTATCACCCGTAGTGGGCAGATTTTTTTTCTGTGTTTTACGTGATAAATTAAAAAAAAAAAAATTTTGTTTTAATGCCATTCTTTTTAAATCTAAAAAAATTCTGAAAAAACCGTGATAATATATAAAAATTTTCAAGCTATCACCCGTAGTAGGCAGATTTTTTTTTCTGTGTTTTACACGCTATTAACGTTCTCAAAATTCCAAAAAATTCTCCGATAGCTCACCTTGAGCAGATACTCAATTTGAGTACCAAAATAATTCAGTATCTGCCCGAGGTGAGCTATTTGAGAATTTTTTGGAATTTTGAGACCGTTAATAGCTTGTAAAATACAGAAAAAAAATCTGCCGACTACGGGTTATAGCTTGAAAATTTTTAAATATTATCACGATTTTTTCAGAATTTTTTTAGATTTTGAAAAAATAGCGTTTTTTTCAAACAAAAAAAAATTTGAAATGATGGATCTTTCCAAAAATCTGAAAAAAATTATGAGGGTATATTTTAGACTCCATACGATCATCCGAGAGGGTGAGGGAAACGGGTTTACAGTGTTTACACACTTGGGCTGGATTACTTCATATATATATATACTGTGCATCTCGAGTGTTAACACTTTACTAGTTATTGTAGACTCTGCTAAAGCCTTTGGATAAAAAAACAGCAAAAATAATAATAATGAAAATATTAACAATTAAAATAGTGCAAAAAAAATAATAAAAACTATTAAAATCGAAAAAAAAACTATTACTACACAAATAATCACAATTTCGAAAAACAAAAGAAAAAGAAAAATATCCAACCGTGCGAACGAATGTATTAGACTTTGGAAGCATTGGGGATAAAAAATAAGTAATACAAACGATTTTAAAATTACAAAAAATACAAAGGAAACATCATTTTTACCAAAACAATCGAAATTTCTAACCAAAAAAATCAAAGGCGCGCAGCCAATGTAAGTGGACAATAAAAAACACGAACAATAAAAAAAATAATAATAAGGAAAATATTAACAATTGAAATGATAACAAATTAAAAAAAAATTGCACATAGCTTCCTCATTTTTTTCCGTCGTTCGTCAACTCACCTTTATGAGGATCTCCTTGACCATCTTTATGACATGTATGTTTATTATCATGGCTTCCTCATAAAGGAAGCTTCACGAACGACGGAAACAAATGAAGAAGCTATGTGCAAATTTCTAATTTGCATGATTTTTTAGCAATTCCGTTCAATTACATTATTAATTGTTTTTGTCTCTCAGTGTATTGGTGCTAGAGAAGTGAACTCGATAGCTGCTAAATTAGGAAACTTAGTGTTAACAAGTATTTTTCGGAAATTTCAAAATTTTTTTACGAATGAACATCTTAAGCGTTTTTCATCAAATTCAACCCTAACCATTCTTATCATCTAGTGTATTTGTGTAAAAAGCTTCAGTTCGATACTTCTGAAAATGCAGATGTTGGAGCGTTAACAAAAATTTTATGGGAATTAAAAAAAAAAAAAAATTCAACCGAATCCCTCACGCGATTTGCATGAAATTCGGTATTATTTTTCATTGTCATTGAGTGTATCGTCACAAAAAAAATCAGCTCGACAGATGCAAAATTACAAAAGTTATAGAGAACTTGTAAATTTGTTGCAAAAAAATATTTTTTTTTTTTAAACCGAACCTCTTGAGCGATTTTTCCCAAATTCAATCCCAACCGTCCTTATTATAAAGTGTATCTGCACATAAAATTTCAGAGCGGTAACTGCAAAATTACGAAAGTTAGACGACTAACAAACAATTTACAGAAAATACAAAATCCAGCCAAATAGACAATTATTTTGCAATATTAAAAAAAATTGCACTTAGAACAGGGACATTCGTAGTCTACTTGTATACCAAATTTTAAGTCGATCGCCCAAAGCGTTCTCCAGACATATTCATTTTAAGGAAAGCACAAAGCGTACACGCACGCACGCACTCACGCACGCACACGCACACGCACACGCACACGCACACACGCACACTCACATGCACACGCACGCGCACGCACGCACACAATCACACACATACATACATACGTCCGGACATTTTTTTCTAAATGTGATTTCTCGACGTTTTGGGACATTTTGAACATACTGACATGAAAATTGCGAAAAAAAATTTTTTCGCGAAATCGAAGCTTCCTTTATGATGACGCAAGATTAACAATGAAAAGAATAACAATTAAAACCAATAATGATAATAATAACAGTTAAAATAACGATTAAACAAAAATACAATCAAACCCGATTTCTAAAAAAATAATCACAATTTCGAAAAACAAAATAGAAAAAATCCAGGCCGTGCGGCGAATATCAGTATAGACTTCCAGGGCCCGATGGTCTTGGAAGGCGTTTGGAGACGTTCGGAGGCCACCAAAAATAATAATAATTAAAATAATAACAATTTAAAAGAATAACTATTAAAAAAATCACAACCCAAACAATTTTAACAATTTCTTGGGCTTGTTAGTTTTGGTATTAGGCTTCTCTCTCTCTCTCTTAATTCAACGGCAGAAATAATTTGTCGCGTCAGCGAATCGCATACCAGTATTCACTTCCGCGGCGTGTGATTTCACAAACCCCGATTTTTTCAAAATTAATAACCCAACAGTTCACACTATTAAAAAGATTTCTTAAAGACTGCGCAGATGTACTGTAAAATACAATTATGACATTAAAAAAAGTTTTTAATAAATAAATAATATCAAGGAAAACATATCTAAAAGGTATATATTTTTCAAAAATATTGCAGAATGACATTTCATTAGTCTTGGTCACTGTCTTCTTCAATCGCAGGTGAAACATTGTCTTTATCAGATAATTTGCTCAATGTTTCAGCAGGCCTCGGAATTTGCGACAAATGTCTCCCGTGTGATAAATAATAAATAATCGCGGCAACATAGAAGCAAACATCCAATAGTTCCAAGACCTTTTGCACACCATAACTGAAATGTGATTCCGCAATATTTTTGAAAAAGATATCTTTGAGATAGTTGTTTGCCTTTTTATTATTTATTTATTTATTAAAAACTGTTTTTTATGTTATGATTGTATTTTACAGTATATCTATCAATCTTTAACAAATTCTTTTATTAGTGTGAACTGTTGGGCTTATTAATTTTTAAGAAAAAAACAATAAATGAATAAAATTAAACTCAGATTTTTTGGAAAGTTTATATTTGTCCGAAAAAAAATGTTCGTGTCTTTCATCAATTCGATAATTTTCGGTTATATTTATGTCTCAAGTCTATAAAAAATATATAAATAATTGAGTTTTATAATAAAATGTTGTTCCTGAAAATATTCGTTAAAATTACTATGCAATTGATTATTGATATTTACCTGGTTTGATTTTTGACTGTGGCAAATAATTTTTGTTGTTACTTTGAATAGGAATTTTTTTTTTTTATAAATACAAATTATGTAAATATTCGTTAAAATACAAAAATTAAACCTCAAAACATTCAAATAAATTCGTTATAAGCCAAAAAGTGGTTTTTATTTTCTTCTTATATAGCGTGCCGTTTTCTAAATTTTTACAAATTCAGAGTGTTATAGTGAAATATAGAAGGTTTGAAAAAAAAATGTTTATTTCACTCAGTACAATAATGGACGCTTTTACGTCCGCAAGTGGACGTGAAAACGTCCATATTGTACCTCGTCATATAAAATATTGTACATCACTCGGCGTAAAAACATTTTCTGACTCGTGTGATTGCAGGACTCACCTTCGGCTCGTCCTGCAAACTCACACTCGTCAGAAAATGTGTTTACGTCCTCGTAACGTAATGTACTATTTATTATTGTGCCAAAATTGTATCACGATTAAAAATTGAAATTGAAAGAAATATCTTTTTTTTTCAAAGATTTTATAGACCTATGAAGCTCGTAATTTTTTTTCTCAGAGCTATTATCAGCCCTCAGAACATAAAAAAAAATTTAGATCAATCGGTTCGGTCAATCCTGAGATAAAAAAATTTTGTTTTTTACATATTTTACTTTTTCTCAATAACTAATTGAGTTAGGGATCTGAAATTTTTTGAATCTTATTATTTTATTAGTACCTACTTATGCTCTATATAAGCATTATGAAGCTTTAAGTTTCTAGTTTCGAGATCTTTCAACGAAAAAATTTTCGAGGCTTCAGCTTCTACCCCAGCAAACTCAGTTTCAGAATAGTTACGAAAATGTTCTGTAGCAGACATTATATTGGATGTAACATTTATGTCACAAGCACCGTAAATGAAGCAGTGCTTGTTCAGAAATTTGTCGTCCCATTGGAACGTTATCGTTACGGAAAATTTACGAATAATATTTATGGAAAATACTCAACACATAGATGTAACTGTTATGTAACAAATACAGCACAAGGATGTAACACTCTCAGCTCATATAGATGTAACACACTCAGCACATTGACGTAACAAACTCATATCATAGCCATAAAGGTCAACATAACCTCACAAGTTTTTAAACACATTTTTATCAAAGATAGTTTGTTACAATAAAAACAGAAGAAGAAAACTCTATTAAGTCGTTTTCGAGAAATAAGTGTTAAAAGTTCTAGCTCCATGTCTCTCGGTCTCACGAGAGCAGAAAGGCGCGGGGGAAAACATTATTTTCAAACATTATATAATATTAGAGAATTAATAAAAAAAATTTAGACGTCGCCGACGGGGTTTAAACTCCCGACTCCCGAGTTTCATGGTTATATCCAAAAATAGAAGGATTTTTTTTTAAATCAATTATATTTTTTCAAATTTAACTTATTAGCTATAACTTTTTTCTGACATATGCTCCTCAACTTTGCGCGGATCCGAGAACGTTCATTTGCCGATTCTGGGGGATTGAGACCTGCCTGAATACTGAACCTTTCTAACGACCTAAGGCTGACACGCTACCTACAGAGCTATCATCTTCCTAAGAGCCCGTGATATTTATATTACATTTGGGGTACATGGGTTATTAAAATTCATTTTTACATATTGAACAAATTCTTTATAGCAGATTTAAAGTTGATAAATGATTGACGAATGATCACTATTAAGGGGCCAGCCCACACCGACGGCGAGGATCCGATGGGGAGGGGGAGGGGGGGTGTTATGCCAAAATAGCATCGAAAATCATAGTAGATATTTATTCCAGCAGGTTTAGTCTTTTTCTGTCACGACAAATACCCATATAATTACGCTCATATAATTACACTCATATATCGTTTACGTTTCTTAATCGACATAACCTCAAAATGATTTGACATTTTTGGTAGTATATGTATATGTGTACCCCACAAAAACACCAAAAATGGTGTACAAAAATTGGAGACAAGTACATTTCAAAAAGTATCTATGGTTTTACAAAAAGTTGGGAAATAAATAGATATTACTTGGAACACATATTGCCAAGAACCAGTAGTATAACATATATTTTAAAATTATATATATAATCCCTCACATAATACATTTAAATAAAATGATAAACATGTATGATATAATTTATATACTACAATATAAAAAAATAATAATAAGTACTTGGCAGTTCATTTATTATTTCACACGTTATAAAATTCTGTGTGAGCCCTGATCTGAATGTATACTTAAAATCGTGTGTATTCCGCCTGTTGGAGATGAACTTGCCAAGTACTTATTATTATTTTTTTATATTGTAATATATACATTATTTCATACATGTTTATCATTTTATTTAAATTTATTATGTGAGGGATTATATATATAATTTTAAAATATATGTTATACTACTGGTTCTTGGCAATATGTGTTCCAAGTAATATCTATTTATTTCCCAACTTTTTGTAAAACCATAGATACTTTTTGAAATGTACTTGTCTCCAATTTTTGTACACCATTTTTGGTGTTTTTGTGGGGATTTGTCAACTTTTTGTAAACTATTTCATCACTTCAATGGGTTACACTACCACCTCCGTAGAAAGATCGTCTTAGCGGATATCATTAATGGAAAAAATGAACGCGGTTGCTGGTTAATAAGTCTCGAAAGGAAAAGGAAATTTTTCAAGTTACGAGGTTCAGGGTGAATTTCAATTAAGTGTAAAAAATGTGATTATATTAATTGCAATCGATTTTCTATAATCATCGCGCCACTCTTTATTACAGAAAATGTTTTATCCCTTCATGAACACCAAAACTTTTATAGTCATTTTTTTTATACAACCTGAAGCTTGTCGAAAGGTGCGAAAAATTCGGCGAAGGAGAAGGAAAAAAATCTGTCATTTTAACGATATCGTAAACGGCTCAATCATAATAGAAAAACCGCGATATCTTCCGTATTTGGATAGCTAGAGCGTTCATTTTGGTGGCATTCGAAAGAGGAATAAAATCCGGACTGACCGTATTCCCCGAAATTCTCCAAAGCCTTATAATTTGGTAATTATTAAGAAAATAGTTTTATATATATATATATATACTTCCGTGTATAAGTGAGTTGGCAGGCGTATAAGAGTCTGTGAGCTCCTCGCGACATGTCGGGGTTAAGGAGGAAATGTACTCGTCTCGAGTCGCTACCGCGACTCTTGATTTGTTGATTTTGGAAAAGTCTTTGTGACATGATTTACCTATAAGGTCGTCTTCCATGTCGTAATCATGGACCTCCGGCAACTGAAAAAAGTCATATTTTTCAATCAATACCTTATAGCATAGGCAAAAATAATTAATAATTCTTTAAAACTTACCTCTTTTTCGTTGACCATGATTGCATATGACGTGGCGTGCTTTAGCAATTGTTTTATCATCACTTTTTTGTTTCTTCAAAATCTTTGAGGTTGCGTTCCCAAATGCAGCCTATTTTCGTTAGTATTCCCAGATGTATCTGAAGATGTATCGTAAGTTTCCATGTGCGATTTTTCATCAGAAAGGATCGTTCTTTTATTGTTCCAATGTAGGCACAGCGATAAAATAACGATTTTGTTATTTAACTCGTAAATAATTCAAATATGGTGGTGAAAATTCGATGTATTTTGCATTATCTGCGATAACAAGACAATTTTATTTTCCGACTTGTAAATAAGTTGAATTTCGTCGTGTAACCCATGCATTTGGGCATATACCCTCTATACTCGTAAAAAATGTCAAATTAATGGAAACGAAAAAAAAAAAACGATTTATCATAAACGTTGCGTTGCTGAACGCACTCTGCAACTTTCGTCCAAGTTGAAAGTCGTCTAATTTCACGCACATAGCCTCCAACCCCCACGTCGTCACTATATATTCGATAAGCGTCAAAATCAGCAGCAAGGAGGAATATGGAGAAGGTAAATTTCAATTGCATAATTTTAAAAAATATTACAAAAGTATTATGATTAGTGTAAGAAGTATCATAATACAAGTAATCAATGATTTATTTTTTATTATTTTTCAGTCCAATGAAGACGACGAAACGGAAAAATCCAGTGAGTTCGAAGTTTCAAAAATAGAGACATGTCAAGACGAGTTCTTGATCAGCATGTTTTCTATGTAAAGTTTATTTTTCTAACAACTTTTCATTCATAAATTGAAAATGACTTTTAATTTTGTTTATTGCGAGAAAGCTGTCAATGAGCAAAAAGAAGGAAGCGCAGCAGATGGAAACCGTTCGGGATCCCATCGAGTGACGCCGGAAAAAAACACGAAAGTGCGGTAAGTTGTAAATAATCTGCAACACATATTTTTTTATTTGCTTCGAAATTATAATTTTTAATTAATCAAATTTTTTTCGTGCAGATATGGTACAAGACCAGCGCGGTGGCAGCGTGCTGGTCAACAAATGCGACGTCACCAAGCTGCCCAGCAGAGACAGCTCGTTAATTTTTTTAAAATGTTAGCAAGTCCACCTTGCAAAAAATAAAAAATTAAATTTTTCAAATATTTTCATGTGAAAAAACATTTCGTATTCGTCGTCCTCAACGTATTCGTTCTCTACAACGAATTTTCGTATTCGTAAAAACTCTTCGTATTCTCCGTCTTCATCGTATTCGTTGTCCTCGTCGTCGTATTCGTCGTCCTCATCGTCTTCGTCGTCATCGTCGTATTTGTCGTTTCGTCGTCTTCATTGTCCTCGTCTTCTTCTTCGTCCTCGCTTCATCGTCGTCTTGGTCGTTTTCGTCGTCTTCGTCGTCTTCTTCGTACTCGTCGTCATCTTCGTCCTCGCCATTTTCGTCGTCTTCGTCGTATTCATCGTAGTCGTCGTCCTTGGTGTCCTCGTTGACGTGTTCGGTGCCCTCGGCGTCATATTCGTTGTATTCGTCTTCATCGTCTTCATCATCCTCGTCGTCATCGTCATCATCGTTGTCATAGTCATCATCGTTGTCATCGTCATCCTCGTTGCCATCGTCCTCGGCGTATTCGTCGTTTCATCGTATTCGACGTCCTCATCGTCTTCTCCGTCGTCGTATTCGTAGTATTACGTCGTCCTCGTCGTGCTCATAGTATTGCGTCGAAATCGTCGTCTTCGTCGTCCTCGTCGATATCGTCGTCTTCGTCATTATCGAAAACGATGACGATGACGGAAAAAATCACCACCTGCTTATGCAGACATTTGGGGGCGGCGGATGTGACGTCATATTTTTTCAGGATTCGTCTATTCAAAGACTTTTCTCTTTCGAGACCGTTGGTTTTAAAGTTACGAGGTTCAATCAAGAAAAATTTACATTAATTGAAAAAAATGAGATTTCATTAATTGCGATCGATTTTCCATAAGCATCGCGTCATCCTTCTGTACAGTGAATATGTTATCCCTTTATGAACACCAAAACTTTTATAATCATTTTATGTATAACCTGAAGCTTGCCGAAAGGTGCGAAAAATTCGGCGAAGGAGAAGAAAAAATCTGTCAACTTAGCGATATCGTAAACAGCTCGACTATAATAGAAAAACTGCGATATCTTCCGTATGTGGATAGCTAGAACGTTCATTTTGGTGGCATTCGAAAGAGGAATGAAATCCGGACAGAACATATTCCTCGAAATTCTCCAAAGCCTTATAATTTGGTAATTATTCAAAAAATCGTTTTCATATATATAGATACTTCTGTGTATAAGAGAGTTTGCAGGCGTATAAGAGTCTTGGAGCTCCTCTCGACATGTCGGGGTTAGGGAGGAAATGTACTTGTCTCGAGTCACTACCGTGACTCTTGATGTATTACGGATATTTTAGAAGAAATTTTTTGTAACATTTATGTAACACATAAAACGTATTTGCTACGTAGCCTATACTACGAAGATCATAATATCACCAATGTTCCGTAACTGTTACGAATTTGTTACAAGAAATGTCTCGTAACATTCATGTAACACATTATACGTATTTGCTACGTAGTCCATACTACGAGATTATAATATCACCAATGTTCGATAATTATTACAGCAATGTTCTATAATTGTTAGGGATTTATTACGAGAAATGTCTTGTAATATTTATGTAACACATTATACGTATTTATTACGTAGCCTATACTATAAGATTTTAATATTGCCAATGTTCTATAATTGTTACAGCATCGACTCGTAACCATTTTACCAGCTTACAGTATACGTAAATATCTCATAACAGTGACGAGATCTTGACGTATCAATATTACATATTTGTGATGTCTATAGTTTTTCGTAATTCCTTCATTTTCCATTGACGTCTTTGCTACACATCGTCATAATGTATTATATACATCTCGTTTACATCATTATGAAAAAGTTTCGAATTTGTGATGAACATTATATGACGTATTTATTACATTCCAATTGTACGTAAGTGTTTCATAAATTATCCAAGTATGTTTGTTGGGACGCAATCTTAAGAAATAGTGAAAAAAAAAAATTTCCACATGTTTTTTGTTTCTTTTTGGCTCCACGGACTTGGAAAAGAATTTTTCCGCTAAACCATTGCATGGACAAGATAGCTTGTTTATTAAGCTTTAATTTTCTTTTTTTAGACCTCGATGCGACCATTTTTTGCTAAGATTTCGGACTGAAAAAGGACCCTTTTGTCTTTGATCATTTATTTTTAATTTAAAACCTGAATAAATTCTCTTCAAGGATTGACAATGATTTTTTAAACAACATTTTTTTCCCATTTTTGACATGATTTTAAATAAACAGGAGAAAAATGGCTATTGAAGGTTTTTTTAGAAAATCAACGGCTAAATTACAAATATTGATAAAACGACTAATGTTAAGCATGACTTTTACAGCACAATATACCAAAAAAAAACCCTATATCGTTTCAATTTTATCTATCCTACCGTTTTTCTGTTTCAAACAATCAAATTTTTGAAAATAATTAAAGGATCTTGTATATTGCCCCTAAAAACTTCATAATTATTGATAAAATCGGAAAATTTTTTTTTTAGCTTTTTCTGCTGATCAGCGCTTAATTCGATCAAATTAAAAGTTGATAACCCTAACTGAATTTCAAATTGAATTTCGAATCATGAATCGTGTTAGAAACGACTATTTTTCACTGAGATACAGTATTTTTCAAAATCACTAAAAAATTAGGAAATTTTTTTGATCCTTCAATTGTTTCGAGTATTGTATTCTCAAAATATTCGCACTACAGGAAAATGTAAAATAAATTTAAAAAAACCTCAAACCACCTGACCAAGGACATTTCACCTCTTGAGGTGAAATGTCCTTGGTCAATTTGAAATCAAGGGCACCGATTACGAGAAATATATGCTCACCTCTTGAGGTGAAATGTCCGTCGAATTAGGATAAATTGCTCACAACGAGAGAAATTATTTAAGTTTAAATAAACTGAATAAATGAATAAGTTTAAAATAGTATTATAATAATAATGAATAAATAAATAAATTTATAGAATAAATTTCTCCACAGATATCGATCTAATGGACTGTTCATAAGATACATATTGAAATAATCTGGAAAAATTCATTTGAGTCAAATAAATATTTTTTTTTCTTGGTACATGTTTAGGTCGGGTACATTCAGACGAATGCCGGAAGATACTTTATCGAGCCGGTGAGCGAGGCCGAGCCAACTTCGGATGGACAGCATGTTCACATAGCCTATAGGCGTGAAGCACCTCACGAGAAATCTGAAAACGGTAGTTTGGCTGGCTCGGGGCCAAAACGACACTGTGGCACTGGAGGTTAGCTAATCGGTAGATTTAATTAGAGCGACAGAGAGATAGTGATGAAGTGACCAAATATGTTCCACCGCTTTGACGGTCTGACAAGGCTCTTCGGGGAGAGAATTTCCGTCCGAGTCTCATTGTCACGTACTCTCTCCTGTTTCTCTTTGTTTGCATTGTCACGCGCGAGCTGTCATAAACAGACAATTGGGAAGCTGCATGGGCCGAGCAATTAGCCAAGAGACAGCAGAGGCTCGTCGATGGAGCGGAATTCGAGAGTAACGATGATAATGCATTCGTCGAACTATCGAAACGTGCCGGCAATAAACCAGTATCTTCCGGTACTCACAGTATTCATCGTTTCATCGAAATTGGCGTGATCTGCGACAAACAATTTCTCGATTATCACAAGGGCACCGATTACGAGAAATATATGCTCACCATTATGAACATGGTGTCGGATTATTATCATGACGCGAGCTCCGGCAATCAGATCGACGTAGTTGTCGTGAGAATGATTTATCTTGAGATGGAAAAAAAAGAGGTATGTCCCAATTGTCACCAGATATATTTTTAGGCACTCACTCATTTATGACAGAAAGTGCCTATTGCAATCACCTCGAAATCTGTGTCGGATGTCCGTCCAGACCCAGATCTCAGAAACCGGTGTACGGAATTCAATTTCCTTTGAAGGGTAGTTGTGTATAGTTCGGTACGTGAGTCGAAAAGTATGACACCTCAGATTAACGCCAGAAACTATGACACCTCCTATCACTTTAACACAGAGGTGTCATAGTTTTGGGCATTAATCTGAGGTGTAATACTCTTCGACTCACGTACCGAGTTGTAATCTCCATGCCCAAGGAGTTTAAATCCAAACGGATATTGTAAAACAAAGATTTTTTTAAAAAATAGCCATTTTTTAGCAAAAAAGGACGTTTTATGACCATATGTAGTTGAAACTTGGAATTTCTCTAACGAATTTTTCTCTAACTCACAGAATGTGTGTATATGATTGAAAACAAATGTCTGATGAAGAATGAATCCAATCAGACACCATTAAGGTTGCAATTTCGGCAAAAAACACCAATTCTACCAAAAAATGCTATTTCTATCTATATGCACTTGGATCTCCGAAGTTCACGGACGAATTTTTCTCTAACTCACACAATGTCTGTATATGATTGTAAACAAATGTACCACGAAGGATGAATCCAATCAGACACCATTAAGCTTACAATTTTTGCAAGGAAAACACAATTTTTAACGAAAAAACAGCTATTTCTGTCCATATGCACATGAATCTCCGATGTTCACGGACGAATTTTTCTTTAACTCACACGATGTCTGTATATGATTGTAAACAAATGTCCCACGAAGTATTTATCCGATCAGAGACCATTAAGTTTACAATTTTTGCAAAGAAAACAATTTTTAACGAAAAAAAAAGCAATTTCTGTCCATATGCACTTGGATCTCCGAACTTCACGGACGATTTTTTTTCTAACTTACAGAATTTCTGTATATGATTATGACCAAATGTCCCATGAAGTTTCAATCCAATTAGACACTGCTAAGTGAATAACTTTTGCATAAAAACAATATTTTTAACAAAAAAATACTATTTTTCTCACTGACAGAATTTCTGTATGACTGTAAACAAGCACATATCACTCTAACCGCTTCCACGTAAAGCATAGACCGGCGCACGCGACGTCGCCACGTACGTCACGACGCCGCTACGCCACGTACAGAGTAAAAGAGGAACTAAATACGGCCTGAGCGCGTCAAATTCAAAACCCATATATCGCTCTTATAAAAAGTACATGGTTCTTTTGTGCGCTTGTGCTCCATTGGTAATATGGCGATCACCCACGCGTTTCAAACGTGAAAAAACAGAATCTGAGCATTGATTTATAACCGAAAGCTTTTTTTACTTATTATAAATGGACTAATAATCATTAAATGATTAAAGTGTTATGATAAATATGCCCATCTCAAATGTCACTAATATTCTTCATTACTGCCTAATATTGTAACAATTCTGTGAATATAATCTATCAAAACATTTAAATGATATGATTGTTTAGATACTTTTATATCATATTGATTATATTCAAATCTGTCTTTTTAATTATGATTAATAGAATTTATACGACTACTCGATGTTCACATTTAATCAGAGAGTGTAAATAACGGTGTGAGTACCTATTAAAACGTCCCTAATGGACATGTTAACCAACATTCAAAATATATCACAAAATCAAAATATATGATCATTATACTATAAAATTGTAAGTGCCTACTAATATAATTCTTAAAATTTGGTCATTAACTTTATGAATCATTGCCCCCATTGAGAATGAAAAATGTGACTCAATATTATCAAAAACAATGTTCAATAACATAAAAACAATATAGTATTTACATACCGAATAAATGAAGATAATGGTCAAGAATACGGAGCGCAAAGCCCCCCAAAAAACGTTAAGGGAGGTTTGGGGGGCGGAGCCCCCCAACGAGTACGCGAAGCGTACTTGTTTAATTTTATGTTAAAAAATTGAAGGTTAACTTGAAGGTTTAACTGTAAGCTTTAACTTGAAAGTTTACCTTAAAAATGAGTAAGCAGAATTTCACTTTTAAGTTAAAATGAGTATGGGAAAAGAAATCGTGCAAGGTAGAGATTTATTCCCGACTTCTACTTTTTTTGTCGGTGTTTATTAAGTTTTTTTACCAACAGTATTTTGAACTTTTCCATGATGATTGGATTAAATATTGTCTGCAAATGAAAAAGCTTAATGACCGAATTGGAATTGGGATATTCGAATACTATGGACATTTTTATTTTTATTTTGCAAAGGCTGAACGGCACGAGTGCTTCATCTTAAATTAAAGACCAACTGTTGTAATCAATGGGAAAAATTTGTACAAAAAATTCTAGCTCGATAATTGCGATATATTAAGATGGTTCCCAGCAAACACACTTGGATAATTTACGAAATACTTACGTATAATTGAAATGTAATAAACACGTCAAATAATGTTCATCACAAATTCGAAACTTTTTCGTAATGACGTAAACGAGATGCATATAATACGTTCTGACCGTATGTAGCAAAAGGACATCAACGAAAGATGAAGGAATTACGAAAAATTATAGACATCACAAATACGTAATATTGATACGTCAAGATCTTGTCACTGTTATGAGATATTTACGTATAGAGTAAAAGCCGGAAAGTTGGCCGGGGGGAATAGTTACCCGGGTGTTTAATACACTATATTAGATATCCCTAGCGTTAGCGCTTTTATGTCATTATTAATATGCCCTCGCAGGCCTCAGTGCCCAAAAAACATAGGACGGGGCCCACAAGTTTCGTCCGTGTGAGCGAAAATCTTCCGCGGTGAGACCTCGACGAGCGTTGTACTAATAATAGTATTAATAGTTACTAATTTTTATTGAATAAATAATGTTATGGTTGAGGATTCAGTCAACTATTTGTTTCCTCGCATGCATTGGAGTTTCAACTACACGGTCTGATACGGTATATTGTTAAATAGCTTTTATTTATTTTTTGAATAAAAAGGGCAAGTATCCGTATCGAAAAGGATAGTCGCCCCAAATTCTTTTCCGGTTAGTTACCCTACCGGCAATATGACAAAAACCCAGGCGTAGTCCTTGCTAGACCGAAGTTAGTTTAGCACTAGCGCTTAAAGAACTAGATAAGAAAGAAGAACTGTTAATTAAAGGTATTAAAAAAAATTAAGAAATCATTAATTATAAAATAATAAAATATCTAAATAAAAAAATAAAATTAAAAAAATATAGTGAAATAAAATAATCTGTAACTTAACATTAATTATAAACTCCTTCGAAGTATTTTCGACGTGAGGCGACTATCCGCCACGTTGGGCAACTATCCCTCTTTGAAGAGTTAGGTCAAATGAAACGGGATTTACTCAAAAACAATATTAACCTTTCGAGTGCATACCTCCGCCGCCAACCTATAAGTGCATATTGGGTCAATCTGACCCAAGGCGGTTTCAAATCGTTGTATTCCGGTAAATATGCATTTTTTGTTTTTTTTTGTAGAGACGTTTTTTGTAGTAAATTATCCATATTTTATGACCCTAAATTTATTTTTTGACGAAAACGAAAATTAAATGCCAAAACTTTCGTTCAAAGTAGGGCATACTCAATAAATCGAATTTTGGTTATTTCAATAAAAAAAACTCCTTCGGGATTTTTAAAGAGGAAGGTTTATGAATGCAATAAAAATGGAGTGTCGAGCAACTTTCCAAAAAGTATATTTATTCGGACTTTTGAATTTAAGCACTTCATTTAAGAATTGTAGCAATGTCCTTTTTCAATGGCTGTCCTCAGTATATACTGGCAGGATCTGAGAATGGGCTCGAGAGTCTATTTATAAAGTAAGAGTGGGAAAAAATTATCGCGTTAAAATTCAAGCAAATAGATCCCCGCGTTTTGCGATACAATCGCTAACAGAAAATTTAAAGGGTCAAAACGACCCCGTATGCACTCGAAGGATTAATTGGGTTTACAAAAATAGTGCATAGTGAAAGATTAAAGACCAATGTTTAAGTATACACGAAGCATATTGTCAGAAGATACTTAATTTTAAAGTGATAGAGCTTTTTCCTTAAGTGTGGCAACTATACGGCTTTTACCCTACTGTAAACCAGTAAAATTGTTACGAGTCGATGCTGTAACAATTATACAGAGATCGGCACTATTAATATATTTTCGCGAATTTTTTGATAATATTACTAATTTTTTTTTAAATAATGTTTTCCATCGAAAAAATGCTAATTAATAGAAAAATTAGTATTTCGTAGAACAATATTTTAAATTAGTTTCAAATGAAAAATTGAAACCGAAAAAATTAAGATTTTTCAGAGTTCAATTGCAAATTGAAAAGAAATAAAAAATTTCAAAAGCCATTAATATTAATTGTCTGAAAAATTAGTAATAACTTAGAAAAATAATGGTAATAAGCAACAAATTTCAATTTAGGAAATAAATATTGCTAATTAACCGAAATTTAATATTTGAAAAATATGTATTTCTAATTCACCAGGAAATAGCAAATTAGAAAAAAAAATTTCTAATTGACCAGAAAATAGCCAATCAGAAAAAAAATATTTCTAATTGACTGGTAAATTGCTAATTATAAAAAAAAACATATTTCTAATTGGTTGGGAAATTGCGAATTAGAAAAAAACATATTTCTAATTGGATGGGAAATTGCTAATTAGAAAAAAAATATTTCTAATTCAGCAGAGTTGCAGGTAATGCAATACTTTTTGTAATGCATTACCATTTTTATTACCCATTACAATGTAGTGTGTAATGAAATAAAATGTATATATCTCTCTATCTTCTAATATATAAAAATCTCGTGTCACGGTGTTTGTGGTCGCACTCCTCCGAAACGGCTTGACCAGTTTTTATGAAATTTTTTATGTATATTTGGTAGGTATGAGAATAGGTCGTAAAGTATATTTCATACCGCTAAGTGATGAGGGTGTCCCTATCCACAACATTTTTTTCTATTATAGCAGAACACCGTTTGCCGGGTTACCATGGCAACGGTTACCATAGCAACGCAACCATAGCAACGGTTACCATAGTAACTACTTCCTCAGATAACTACTTCCATAGTAACTGTTACCATAGTAACTGTTACCATAACGGTTACCATGGCAACGGTTACCATGGCAACGGTTGCCATAGCAACGGTTGCCATAGCAACGGTTACCATAGCAACGGTACCATAGCAAAGGTTACCATAGCAACGGTTACCATAACACCGGTTACCATTACCACTGTTGCTTAGCGTGGGTAGGTGTGGGTGGTGGTGAGTGCGAATTATTGTGGGGGTCGGTTTAGGTACTGTTAATACATGGGTCGGTGTGGATGATGGTTTGGGCACCGTGAGTGGTTATGAAGGTAAGGATAGGTGTCAGTTCTATTCTAGAAATAGTTTATATGGCAAAACAACGTTTGCCGGGTCAGCTAGTATCATATAAATATTTCGCCGCCGTCGCCGCCGTCGCCGCCGCCGCCGCCTCCGTGAAGAAGGGTCGAGGGGTCTGGTTTAGATTTGGGATTGAGGTTAGTTAAGGTAATATGAGGTTAGTTGAGGTAAGTTGAGGTTAGTTAAGGTTAGTTCAGGTTAGTTCAGGTTAGTTGAGGTAAGTTGAAGTTAGTTGAGGTTAGTTGAGGTTAGTTGCGGTCATATATGTAATACTCATATATTGCTAACACTGGCCGAAACCCCCGTCGAAAATTACGGTGCAGACAATATCGTCCTCTCTCTCTCTCGCTCTCTCTGGCTCTTGCAATGCGCAAGCGCGAATGAAAGCGGGAGTGCGCCAGCCAGTAACATTTATATATTATGCCTACGTAGTGGGTCGGGCTTGCGCAGTATGACCCCGTTTAAGTCCTCTGTCTCTCTTTTTCTTTCTACTCACCACTTATGGGGAAATATAGGCCGCTAGCAAGATAGGAGTATTACATATATGGTTGCGGTTGGTTGAGGTTAGTTGAGGTTAGTCGAGGTTAGTCAAGGCTAGTCGAGGTAAGTTAAGAGTCGTTGAGGTTAGTCGAGATTAGTAAAGGTTAGTTGAGGTTAGGCGATGTTAGTTGAGGTTATTCAAGGTAAGTGAAAATTAGTTGAGGTTAGTTGAGGTAACTTGAGGTTAGTCGAGGTTAGTTGAGGTTAGTCAAGGTTAGTCAAGGTTAGTTGCGGTTATTTGAGGTTAGTTGCGGTTAGTAGAGGTTAGTTGAGGTTAGTTAAGGTTGGTTGAAGTTGGTTGCGTGTACCTCAATAATCTTAACCAACCTCGACTTACCTCGACTAACCTCAACTAACATTAACTAACCTGAACTAACCTCAATTAACTTCAACTAACCTCAACTAACCTCGACTAACCTTAACTAACCGCAACTAACCTTGACTAACCTCAACTAACCTCAACTAACCTCAAATAACCTCAACTAACCTTAACCAACCTCAACCAACCCCAATTAACCTCAACTAACCTCAACTAACCTCAACTAACCTCAACTAACCTCAACTAACCTCAACTAACCTCAACTAACCCCAACTAACCTCAACTAACCTCAACTAACCTCAACTAACCTCAACTAACCTCAACTAACCTTAACTAACCTCAATTCACTTCAACTAACCTCAACTTACCTCGACTAACCTCAACTAAACTCAACTAACCTAACCAACCTCGACTAACCTCAACTAACATGAACTAACCTCAACTAACCTTGACTAACCTCAACTATCTTCGACTAACCTCAACTAACCTCGACTAACCTCAACTAACCTCAATTACCTCAACAAACCTCAACCTCAAATCCAAACCGGACTCCTCGACTCTTGTACACGGGGGCGGCGACAGCGAAATATTTAGAATTAGAAATATTTTTTTTTATAATTTTCTCTTCTTGGTTAATTAAAAATATTCGTTTTTGAATTTTTTGTTTTTAACTAATTTGTAATACTATTTAAAGAATTATTAATTTCTACACTATTGAATATTTCACATTTTCTTATTTTTATTTTTGTATTAATTAAAAAAAAAAAAAAAAAATTGCTGATCCCTGCAATTATAGAACATTGCTGATATCATAATCTCGTAGTATGGGCTACGTAGCAAATACGTATAATGTGTTACGTAAATTTTACGAGACATTTCTTGTAACAAATCCGTAACAATTATGGAACATTGATGATATTACAATCTCGTAGTATAGGTTACGTAGCAGATACGTATGATGTGTTACTTAAATGCTACACGTCATTTCTCGTAACAAATCCGTAACAATTACAGAACATTGCTGTAAAAATTATAGAACATTCATGATATTATAATTTCGTAGTATGGGCTACGTATGAAATACGTGTAATGTGTTACGTAAATGTTACGAGACATTTCTTGTAACAAATTCGTAACAATTGCAGAACATTGATGACATTATAATCTCGCAGTATAGGCTACGTAGCAAATACGTTTTAAGTGTTACATAAATGTTACAAGAAATTTCTTGTAACATATCCGTAATATATATATATGGGGAGAAACGCTTGTCTTTTTCATCACGTGAACCTGACCATTTTTGATTTGGCCGAAACTTCGCTTATTTTATCGTATGATCCCAAAAACAACTCTCAAATTTTATTAGTTTTTTTTGAGCCACTATTGCGGAATACAAGACCATCGAATATTGTCGACTTTTGAAAAGATTTAATTTTCAATCGACGATATCTTTGTAGCGGTTAATCGTATCCAAAACTACATAGGGAAGTTTTTTTTCATCTTGAGTCCATCTTTGAATAAAAAAATTGTCCAATTTTTTTAAAGCAAAATTAAGCGGTCAAAATAATTTTCAAAAATTAAAATCACGATACCCAAACCCCCCCCCCCCTTCGAATTTTAAACAAAAATTCTCAAAAATACTAGGATTCATTACCATTATTAAGAAAAAAATCAGGATGGGATTTCCAGCAGTTCGCGAGATATTGATTTTTTAGTAGTTAATTTACTTGTTATTCATTTATTTTTGCCTATCTATTAATTAATTTAAGCTTTAAATAGTGTTTAAAAAACTAGTAGAAAATAATCCTGTAAATCAGTAATACCCACACCGCAAAATTGATCTCGGGACCATCCCGAGATAGTCCCATTCGTGTCCTACCAAGATAGTACGTCTTATGAACGTCTATGGGAGGAACCAGTCAGATATTGTTCTACCCGGGATTAATATTAGATGTCTTGAGGATATCCTGTCGCAACCGTAATTATACGATCCCAACGCACTCTCTTATAGACGTCTGTGGGAGGTAGTGTTAGGACATTGTTCCACCCGAGATTAATATAGGATGTCTTGAGGATATCCTGCCATCACCGTGTGTGGACGATCGTACCGCACTCACTTGTAGATGTCTGTGGGAGGTACTAGTAAAACATCGGTCTACTCGAGATTAATATAGGATGTCTTGAGGATATCCTGTCGCGACCGTGTTTAGACGATCCCAGTGCACTCTCTTATAGATGTATCTGGGAGGTACCGGTAGGACATTGTTCTACCCGAGATTAATATGGGATGTCTTGTGGATATCCTGCCGTTACCGTGTGTAGACGATCGTACCGCACTGTCTTGTAGATGTCTATGGGAGGTACTAGTAGGACATTGGTCTACTCGAGATTAATATAGGATGTCTTTAGGATATCCTGTTGCAACCGTATTTAGACGATCCCAGCGCACTTTATTAGAGATGTCTCTGAGAAGTACCGGTAGGATTCCGTTCTACCCGAGATTAATATAGGAGATCTTGAGGATATCCTGTCACAACCGTAATTGGACGATCCCAACGCACTCTATTATAGACGTCTGTGGGAGGTACTGGTAGGACATTGTTCTACCCGAGATTAATATAGGATGTCTCTAGGATATCCTGCTGAGACCGCGTGTAGACGATCGTACCGCACTATCTTGTAGATGTCGATGGGAGGTACTAGTAGGACATTGGTCTACTGGAGATTAATATAGGATGTCTTGAGGATATCCTATCGTAACCGTGTTTTGGTGATCCCAGCGCACTCTCATAGAGATGTCTCTGGGAGGTGCCGGTAAGACATTGTTCTACGCGAGATTAATATGAGATGTCTTGAGGATATCCTGCCGTAACCGTGTGTAGACGATCCCAGCGGACTCTCTTAGAAATGTCTATAGGAGATCAGCCATTCCACGGCGTTAGTTCCAGACTCGCCGCGAGATGGCAAAGGCTCTCACATACGGATCATGCAAATAGAATGCTTATATAGCCGAGCGTGAACACGGACATTTGACACCGAAAGGAGTCAGACCTCATAAGAGGCCATATTACAAGGTGTACTTGCTGTCTACCTCTGTACTGTACCTATTTCATTGAAATTTAATTAATTAATTGAAATTAATTAATATTAAATCGAAATAAAAATAATTATCCACTGCTGTGTTGGCAGTCCAAGAGACGTCCCGAAGACATCCCAAATACATCCCGGGACGGCAGTGGGACCATCCTATTGCGGTAATCACTGCGGACATTTCAGAGCCCATGAGACTATCCCATTACCATCACGGAACAATTGAGTCAATTGACGTGATGTCCAAAAGATGTACTTGGGACGTATCATTGCTGTGTCTGATAATTCTGGAATACGTTGGTGACGTCTTTAAGAAGTCTCGATAATATCTCATCGATATCTCCACTCTGCTGCATTTATAGTCCAAGAGACCCCCCGAAGGCATCCCGGGACGACAATAGGACGATCCCATTCCGGTAATCACTGCGGACACTTTAGAGCCCATGGGAATCCCATGGGACCATCCCATTACCATCAAGGGACAATTGACGTGATGTCCGAAAGACGTACTTGGGACGTATTTTTGTTGTGTGGGTAGGTTCACATGCTTTGGTAGAATATTTAAGGCGTATTTTCAAATTTATACTTGTGTTCTTTTATACTCCTATTTGATTCTCGTTTATTTTTTGGATATTCAATGTTTAAATTATGTTATGTATCTTGTTTTTGGTGAAATTCGACCATCTTTTAGCAACAACTTTGCCGTTGTGAAGCAGACTTATGCAGTCATGCTTCTGAGTATTTTTTATTGATTGGGTTTATCGTCTATTTTCTAAAAATTCCTTCGATTATTTCTGATAAGTCTTTTCATGGTAAACAATTCCAATCGACGGTATATTTTTCCCCTTCGTAGAGGTCTCGGTACGACGGTATGAGATTTTTGACAATTTTTTTACGAGGTACCCTTCACGGAGTCGTTTATCACTTTAGAATGTTCGTAAACAGCAAGGGCATCATTACTACTATTTTTTTACACTACTGAAAGCTTAAATTAATTAATAGATAGGCAGAAATTAACGAACAACAAGTAAATTAAATACTAAAAAATCAATATCTCGCGAACCGCTCGAAATCGCATCCTGATTTTTTTTCTTAATGTTGATAATAAATCCTAGTATTTTTGAGAATTTTTGTTCAAAATTCGAAGAGGGGGGGTTTGGGTATCGTGATTTTACTTTTCGAAAATTATTTTGACTGCTCAAGATTGCTTTAAAAAAATTGGACCATTTTTTTATTTTAAGATGGACTCAAGATGAAAAAAAACCTCCCTATGTAGTTTTCGATATGATTAACCGCTACAGAGATATCGTCGATTGAAAATTATAAATTTTCAAAAGTCGACGATATTCGATGGTCTTGTATTCCGCCATAGTGGCTCCAAAAAATCTAATAAGATTTGAGAGTTGTTTTTGGGATCATACGATGAAAAATAAGCGAAGTTTCGGCCAAATAAAAAATGGTCAGTGTTACGTCCTGGCCCTTTTTGCCTTCATTGACAATAATAACGCATAAATAATCACACATTCAATTCAAATAATTTCATGGCCATATTTGGCATATTCACGAAAATAATAATGCAGACATTCACACGCCCGAACGGAAATTCATTCTCCAATTTCCGCTGAGTAATTTCCTTTAAATATTTATAAATAATTCCCAGAAAATACTAAAACTATCGATCGTCCGATCGACCGGACGATGATATCAAATTTCGCTGATACATATCCGCTAAATCGATGCACGTGGCATCGCGCGATATACCTGTCTCTTTCTCCATTCTCAAAATTCATATTCACACTTTTCACCGCTCGCACGTGGCCTGCATGGTCAGCACTTCGGCCACCGCCTCGAGCCTTCCTAATTGATTCCCTCATTTTCCCAAATCAGTCTTACTCCAAACTTGCAACAATGAACTACTAAGAGAAAATACTAAAGCTTAATATCTAAGTAGTTTTGTAAGTTATATTAATTGTAAGTCTCTAGACTTGTCGTAAGCGGCGACATAATAGGAAGTTTAGTCCCAACGAATCTCGTTGTGTTAAGACTAAATAATAATTCTTTAATAATTAATCATTTATAAAAATAACAATATTCACCGAATCAACAGCGTTATACGTCGGCAAACAAATAAATCTTGTGCAACGCTCAACGTTAAATTGTCCAATAAAATACAATATTTGATTTCAATCATTAATCGAGAAACGATCCCGAAAAACAAGCATTTAATAATCCTTTCCTTTCATCGACGAGTTAATTCAGACCGCTCATTAACTCGGATCGTAAAATAATTTTTGGTGTCAGAAGAGGGATTCTCGAGTATTGTATTCGACCGTGTTGTACGATTTCGATGTATAACCGTATAGCGTGGTTAATGGTGAAATTCGAAAAAATATATTATATACGCGAACTTTTCGGTCATTCAACGTAAAAGGTGCTGCGTTGCGCGAAGTTCATCGACAAGTCATCGCTGCGTCAACGCCATCGTCAAAGACCTTTTCTTTACGAGCAGTGTGTGACTCTATATGACGCGCGAGTTCAAAAAGATTATCAAATTCGTTCGCGAAACTTTTTAGAGAATTTCGCGATTTTTCGAGAATCGAATCAATCATTCGATCGCCTCGAAAGTACGGTACTTTCGTATGAACGTTAATTAAGTTTAAATTTTCGAACTTTCTCGCAAAATAAAATTTTGCGCGTTCGGAATCTAATTTAAAATAGATTTACGAATTTTCCCGCGAGAGTAAAAATGTTTTCTGCGTATGGAAAATAATAAAAAAATGAATGTTCGAATTTTTCCGCGAAAACAACATTTTTCGCGTTTGAAAAATAATTACATAATAAATGTTTGAATTTTGACGTGAAAATAACATTTTTCGTGTGAAAAATAAATTAAAAGAAATGCATAAATTTTCTCGCGAAAATAAAAAAAAAATTTCGCGCGTGGGAAATAATCAAAAAATGAATGTTCGAATTTTTCCACGAAAATAAAATTTTTCGCGTGTAAGAAATAATTAAATAATAAATGTTTGAATTTTTTCGCGAAAAAAAAATTTTCCGTGTGTGAAATATAAATTAAAAGAAATGTATGAATTTTCTCGCGAAAATACAAATGTTTTTCGCGTGTGAAAAATAATCTAACAATAAATGTTTGAATTTTTCCGCAAAAATAAAAGTTTTCGCGTGCGAATAATAATTAAGGTTAAATTTTCGAATTTCCTCGAGAAAACAGTATTTTTTGCATGTGAAACTTTATTTCAAATAAATCTGCGAATTTTCTCGCGAAAGTAAAATTTTTCGCGTGTGTTCAATTAATTATAATTAAATTTTCGAATATTCTCGCGCGAGAATAAAAATGTTCTCGCGTATTTCGTGAATTAATTCAACCTGTGTTATTCACGTGAACCAATTCAGACTTTTGAACTTTACTACGAAATTTGACATTTTTCAATGTTCAACGAATGAATCATCGAAAAATATAATTTCTGTGACATTCTGCGAATCAAATTAAAGCTTTGGAACTTTTTATGGACAAAAAGAAATGTTTATATTTAACAAATTCAGTGAATCGTAAAAATTAAATTCTTCGTGAAATTCACGATCAATCGGAACTTCTCGCGACAGTGGAACTAACCATCTCGAATTTCGAATTCCAAGAATCGATATTGGCGAATAAATTCGCTTCTTCTATTTCCACGGGGCTGACCTTCAATATCAAGAGATTCTACACTTCTATTTCGAATTCTGCGAATCGATATTGGCGAATGAATTCGCTTCTCCTATTTCTACGGGGCCGACCTTCAATATCAAGAGATTCTACACTCGGATTTCAAATGCTGGGAATCGATATTGGCGAATAAATTCGCTTCTCCTATTGCTGCGGGGCTAACCTTCAATATCAAGGGATCCTACACTTGGAAATTCGACAAATCGAAAGGATGGTTGCCTGGAGAACTTCCTCACTGGGCCGTCGCGAAGTTCGAGCCTTATAACAATTCCGGAATAAAACGCCTGATCTACACTACCTTCAATCCTTTCAATCTCTCTTGAATCGATAAAGTTTCCAGAAGCTTCATACACTCAATTTACAAATCGTAGGTTCTGACGCTTTCACTGTTGGTATACAGGCTACCATACCGGCCTACAGTGGGAGGGAAAGCTCCGAAAATTACACGATCACATTTCACAACAAATCTGAAGTTTCGGACGGGCTAGTTCACCTGATATACAGGCTACCATACCGGTCAGACGTTCTAGCTCCTGAAGAATTCCTAAGATTACACATAAACTCTACGGTTTCCGGTCGTCCAGTCACCAGTGCAGGCCACGATTACCGGCTGGTGTACGGTCCACTGAAGTTCCTAGAGTAACATACACAATAAAAATAAAAACATTTTAAAATCCGTTTCCCTTACTCTATCCTCAATAAAGTCCTGACCTCATCGACAGTTGCCCGCAGCCCTCGACTGGGGAGGCATTCATAAGCCGCAACATAAATCGCGCTGCAGTTTCTCAACAAGAAGATATAGACGAGACCTCTGCTTTACACAACGACTACACCAACGACTTACCAGACATCAACACGAGTCTATCAAAAACAACCATGAAACTACAACGGCTGACAATCTACAACCGCATGCCCTAACCGGGGAGGCCTTCGCTGTCCTCGAAGAATCGCCATGGAAAAACGTTGTCGACCGTGACACAGAACTCAATCGTAAAGGAACGAAGACCACTGTCAGCACGAGTGACAGCATCTTGGCGCTATCGATTTCTGATACTTGCAACGAAGTACCGATTCAACCAACCAACTCGACTTTCGAAAAACGTTGGTGTTTTTGGACCATCGGGGACCTGATCGAATGCTGCGCTGACCAGCACGTCAACTTCACGCTGGAGCCCAACGGGATTCGGAGAGGAATAGGCTAGATCGACTCGTGATCAATCGAGAACTGTCTAAGCCCCACTACGACGACCACGGCATCCGTCCAACTATGACTCTTCAAGATTACCACATTGCAATTTCCATAGAAGCAACAGAAATTCATACACATAGAACTCTTGCTTTCGTCCTGTCGAAATAGAATTTCATAAACATAAAATGAGAAAATATTCCATGTCATGGATAACATAAAAATACAGAAAACACAAAACATGAAATCTTTTCATATTATGAGCGACATAAAACATGAAAATACGAAAATTTCATGTTATAAAAAAATTTGAATACGAAAATGAGAAACACAAAAATACCTCATGTTATAAATAGTATAGAAAAACGAAAATGTGAAAATACGAAACACTTCGTGTTATAGATAAGATAAAATTTGAAAAAATACGAACGCACGCAAATATCTCGTGTTATAAACAATATATATAAAATCTAAAAGCACAAATATTTCATATTATAAATAATATAAAGAAAAAGAAAAACACTAAAGTACACGGCCCAACTCTAATCGTATTCATTCCCACCGCTAAAGCGATGGAAATATCTACGGGGGAGGGGTTCTCTCTAACGCACCCGCGGAATACACACGGCAGACCTCTGCTACAATAAAATTCAATAAATAAAACAAGTCGAAAATAAGCCTAAAACTAATCTAAACCAACCTAAGCATAAATAAAGCACCTTAGAATAAATCAAGAAATTCAGAATAAATTAAACAAATCTGAATAAATTAAAGATACATAAACAAATTCAAAATAAATAAATAAATTTAAAACCAATAAAACGATAATAAATTTAAAACCAAATAAAACAAATTTAAAATCAGTAAGCAAAAGAATAGAAAGCTAAATAAAACAAAATAAAAGAAATGAATAGAAAATGAAATAAATGAAACAACTTAAAATAAACTAAACAATGTAAAATAAATCGAACAACTCAAAACAAATTGAACAACTCAAAATAAATCGAACGACTTAAATAAAATAAAAAACAAGGTAAAATAAGTAAAACAAACTCAAAGTCAATAAAGGAAATTTGAAATAAATAAACCAACCCAAAATAAATAAATAAATTTAAAATCAATAAAACGAATCCAAAACAAGCGAAGCAATTTAGAATAAATAAAGAAGAATAAATAGAAAGATAAACGAAATAAATTAGAAATAAAGTAAACAAATAAACGAAGCAAATTTAAAACAAAATAAAACAAATAAATTTCTTGCGAAAATTAAACATTTCGCATATCAAATCGATTAAAGGTTAAAATCGAAACTTTCTCGTGAAAATTAAATTTTCACGCATCAGACTAAAATAAAATTAGAATTTATGAAATTTCATGCGAAAACCCAAACTTTCGCGTGTTTAATTAATTTAAAACTTAAAACAATAAAATTTGTTGCGAAAAGAAAAAAAAAACTTTTTTCGCGTATTGAATTAATTTAAAATTAAAATTTATAGAATGTCATGCAAAAACCAAAAATATTTGCGTGTTAGATTGATTAAGAATTTAAAATGGTTAATTTGTTGTGAAAATAAGAATTTTCGCGCGGTAAATAAATTCGAAATTAGGATTTATACAATTTCACGCGAAAATCGAAGTCTCGCGTGTTAAATTAATTAAAATAAGAATTTACAGAAATTCATGCGCAAATCAAAATTTTCGCGTGTGAAATTAATTAAAAATTTAGAGTTATAAAACTTGTTGCGAAAACAAGGATTTTTTGCATGGCAAATTAACACCGCCTAGGGATCTCGATGGCAGCGCTCGGAGAGCGCGAAAATTCAAACCCGCGAGATGTTCCTTGTACTTATTGTAACCACGCCCGACTATCATTATACAAATATGAGAATTGAATTAGAACATATAGACATGTAAACACATAAACATAAAACCACACACAGAAAGTGCCATGACGGCTGCGCATTTACTCTTATCGTTGGTTGAAGCGTGGCATCAGCCAATTGTCAAAGGGGGAGGTGTTACGTCCTGGCCCTTTTTCGCCCAACGTACAGACGACAATTTTCACACTTTATTTCAATTAGAGTACTCGACTATTGATTAGCCAAATATCCGAAATCCAAATATCCAAATATCTAAATAACCAAATATCCAAATACACCGATCAAATATTCACACAAAAAGTGCCACGACGGCTCCGCATTTGCTCTTCTCATTAGCTGAAGCATGGCGTCAGCTAATTTTCATGGGGGGAGGTGTTACGTCCTGGCCCTTTTTGCCTTCATTGACAATAATAACGCATAAATAATCACACATTCAATTCAAATAATTTCATGGCCATATTTGGCATATTCACGAAAATAATAATGCAGACATTCACACGCCCGAACGGAAATTCATTCTCCAATTTCCGCTGAGTAATTTCCTTTAAATATTTATAAATAATTCCCAGAAAATACTAAAACTATCGATCGTCTGATCGACCGGACGATGATATCAAATTTCGCTGATACATATCCGCTAAATCGATGCACGTGGCATCGCGCGATATACCTGTCTCTTTCTCCATTCTCAAAATTCATATTCACACTTTTCACCGCTCGCACGTGGCCTGCATGGTCAGCACTTCGGCCACCGCCTCGAGCCTTCCTAATTGATTCCCTCATTTTCCCAAATCAGTCTTACTCCAAACTTGCAACAATGAACTACTAAGAGAAAATACTAAAGCTTAATATCTAAGTAGTTTTGTAAGTTATATTAATTGTAAGTCTCTAGACTTGTCGTAAGCGGCGACATAATAGGAAGTTTAGTCCCAACGAATCTCGTTGTGTTAAGACTAAATAATAATTCTTTAATAATTAATCATTTATAAAAATAACAATATTCACCGAATCAACAGCGTTATACGTCGGCAAACAAATAAATCTTGTGCAACGCTCAACGTTAAATTGTCCAATAAAATACAATATTTGATTTCAATCATTAATCGAGAAACGATCCCGAAAAACAAGCATTTAATAATCCTTTCCTTTCATCGACGAGTTGATTTAGACCGCTCAATCTACTCGGATCGTAACAGTCAGGTTCACGTGATGAAAAAGACACGCGTTTTCCCCCATATACATATACTACCAGAAATGTCTTGAATAATTTTGAGGTTATGTAGATTAAGGAACATAACGATATATGAGTGTAATTATGAGAGCGTAATTACATGGGTGTTCGGCGTGACAAAAAAAAACACCCCAGTAAAAATGCTCTCCGAGCGACGAGTTTCATGAACTCGACTCTAAACCGGCTGGAATAAGTTTCTACTATGATTTTCGATGCTATTTTGACATAACATAGCATCCTCGCCGTCAGCATGGGCTGGTCCCTTAATATTGATCATTCGTCAATGATTTATCAACTTTGAATCTGCTATAAAGAATTTGTTCAATAAGTAAAAATAAATTTTAGTAACCCATTTACCCCAAATGTAATATAAATATCACAGGTTCGTAAGTAGATGATAGCGTAGTGGGTAGCGTGTTAGCACTCAGCGTTAGATCGTTAGGAAGGTTCGGTATTCAGGCAGGTCTCAGTCCCCCACAATCGGCAAATGAACGTTCTCGGATCCACGAAAAGTTGAGGAGTATATGTCAGAAAAAAGATATAGCTAATAAGTTAAATTTGACAAGATATAATTTATTAAATTTTTTTTTCTTTCTATTTTGGGATATAACCATGAAACTGGGCGTAGGGAGTTTAAACCCCGGTGGCGACGTCTAATATTGTTTTTGTTTTTCCTAATATTATATAATGTTCAAAAATAATAAAAGATAAATGAAAAAACTTAATTTTATTGGAATTATAAAGAAATATCTATTGCAAATAAAATTAAAATTGAATGTTCCGCCACGTAACAGTTACATCAATGCCGCCTCCCGCGCGCCTTTCCGCTTTCGCGAGATCGAGAGATATAGAACTGAAACTTTTAACACACATTTCTCGAAAACGACTTAATGGAATGAAAAAAGAGTAGTGAGGCCACCTGTACAAATTAATTACGCAGGTAGACCCACTCTTCTTTTTTATTTGTATCAAGCTATCTGCAAGAAAAATGTATTAAAAAAATTTTGAGGTTATGTTGACCCTTATGGCTATGAGATGAGTTTGTTACGTCAATGTGCTGAGTGTGTTACATCTATATGAGCTGAGTGTGTTACATCTTTGTGCTGCGTTTGTTACATAACAGTTACATCTATGTGCTGAGTATTTTCCATAAACATTATTTGTAAATTTTCCGTAACGATAACGTTCCAATGGGACGACAAATTTCTGAACAAGCCCTGCTTCAATTACGGTGGATCATATTCGTGATTATTGAGTCAGAATACATATCAATACCAAGTCTTAAATTACTTGGAGGTATGGGCTTTTCGGAACTGCACCCGTAATGTCTTCAAAGGACCAAATTGCCTGTGGCATAAATGTTACATCCAATATAACGTTACATCCAATATAAATGTTACATCCAATATCCGTTACAGAACATTTTCGTAACTATTCTGAAACTGTGTTTGCTGGGTTAGAACATTTGCAATATTTTTTTTGACAATTTTTTGTATCTCCTCAAAATCCTTCAAACCTTTCTTTCTAAATTCAACCCTAACCGTCCTTATGGGGGAATAGAATAGAATAGAACAAGTTATATTACACTACGGTTGTTACCCATAAGTACAAAATTGAGAGTGATGGATGAGGAGAGCATCTTGAAGGGATAAAAAATTTTTCAATGTTCGAGATTTTTGTTCTCAGCTTCTTTATCAGATATGACTATAAAACTGTTATTATTACATTATTTTGTCCTTGGAAAGTACAAAATAGAAATTCATTTTTTATTTCGACTCTTTGAATAATTTATAGAAGGCGCCAAAATCGAAAATGTCTTATCCCTTGGCCGACAGTTAATCTCAGAATTGACAACTCTGGAACAAAAAAATAGGAAAGCATTTTAAAGAGGAAGGTTTCTTACACAACAATTTACCACTGTTAGGGAAAAATCGTGAAAAAAATGGCAGATGTTTGAAATGAACAACAAAAATTGAATTTATGACAATTCATTTCAAACATCCGTCTTTTTTTTAATCGATTTTTTACTAACAGTGGTAAATTGTTTTATAAGAAATCTTCCTCTTTGAAGTGCTTCTTTATTTTTTTGTTTCAAGGATTTTGCGAATCCTGAGATTAACTCTCGGCCATGGGACAAGACATTTTCGAAGACTTGATTTTGGCGTCTTCTATAAATTATTCATAGAATCGGAAAGAAAAATAAATGTTTGTTTTGTACTTTCGAAGGATGAAACAATGTTGTAATAACAGTTTTATACACTGAGAAAAAAAAGTGTTGGAATCAACTAAATCTGTCATTCAATACGTCCAAACGAATATTTAGTTGGTACAATTCAATATTATTCAGGCAAAAAAATATTGAATTGTACCAACTAAATATTCGTTTGGACGTATTGAATGACAGATTTAGTTGAGAAGGTCTCATTCTCCGTTATTTCAAATGCCGTAGTGTTCAAACTCCGTGGCCAAATGCCGTGTGTATCAAACTCCGTTCTTCATTTTCCGGCGTTTCCCCCTTCTCCCTAATAATCCAAAAGGGTCGCCACTCGCTCCGAGCTCGACCCTCGCACCTTTTTTTTTAAATCGCCCGTGTACCTGCTTTATCTATACCCCATTACTAATAATACGGTTCGTGGCAACGACGAACTGGACGGCCACGTGGTTCAGTTAACATCTCACGAAATGTCATCGCGCCGCACTGCCTCAGTGATTCTCAACACTTCAAGTCGCAGCCGTTTTTTCCAATTTTATAGATTAATATGTGAAATAATGTTATGATATTAATTAATCACAGATAATAATCGCTCGCTCGGATGTATTCATACACGGAATAATTCACGGTAGATTCTCTAAACTGAATTCTCGTAGTATATATTGTACCGCATGAAATAATCCCTCCGTGATTATTAACATTCATGTTCTTGTAAAAAGAATGGAATGAAAGACGCACTGTTTTTGTACATATATCACTGTTATGATTCTATCAGAACATACCATACTAACAGATATTCCTATTATATGAGGAGCATTCCACGCCAAATCAACCACTTTAGAATCCAACCCCTTTCGATTTGGCTGAAACATTTTTATTTTTTTCTACCCTTTCAAAAACATTTTACAGAATTTTTTCAAATTTTTTCACCCAACCAGTAAAAAATTATGAACTTTTCAGGAAAAATAACCTTTTTATTTTTCAAATATCTATAACTTTTTCAAAAATTGACATATCTGGATGTTTTTTTTTTATGTGTGTTTTTTTATGTACTTTTTAGAAATAAAATAGAAAAAAATATTCGGGCCGATCTTCAACGTTTTTTTTTTGTGAATTTTCAGAAAAAAAAAATTTCTCGATTATTATCATTTTTAATTTTTCTTATCTTTTTTTTGATAGAAACTTTTCCATTTTATGCAAATTCACTGAAATTTTCAGAGTGGGATTTTTTTGTTTTCTATTTCTTTTTTCAATTCAAAATTTTTTTTTTCACTCAGCTTATTTCTCATAATACCACTGGGGATTTTTGAGGATGTCGAAAGAACCTCAAATTTTGAAAAAAAAAATAATAATAAATGCAATCGAAAGTGGTATCCATCGAAAAGAAAATTTATTTTTCAAATATCTATAACTTTTTTGAAAATTGACTTTTCATGACGTTGTTTTTTTGAAAATTTATATTTATCAATGTACTTTTCAGAAAAAAAAACGGAAAAAAATATTCGGGCCGATTGTTTGTTTTGCGTTTGTTTTGCGAATTTTCCAAAAAAAAAAAAAAAAAAAATTCTTCATTATTGTCATTTTTAATTTTTCGTATCGTTTTTTTAATAAAAACTTTGCCATTTTCTGCAAATTCACTGAAATTTTCAGAATAGGATTTTTTTTCAATTCAAACATTTTTTTTTTACTCAGCTCATTTCTTATATTATCACTTTGGGAATTTTTGAGGATGTTGAGAGAATGTCAAAGTTTGAAAAAAAATAATAATAAATGAAATTGAAAGTGTTAAACATCGAAAAAATTTCAATGTTTTTTGAAAAAGTAGGACAAAAAATGGAAGATAGTTCTGGATAATTTTTTTATTCAGAACTATTCAGACTTTTCAAAAGCGTCCACTTTATCATTGCACAATGATTTTCATCGTCCTTAATTTAGCATTACGATTTTTGCAATTATTGAGGGGTTATGGGCAAAAGAAATATTGAAAAATCAATAACTACCGTGGTTCACGGTATTCAGACTTTTCAAAAGCGTCCACTTTATCAATGCACAATGATTTTCATCGTCCTTAATTTGGCATTGCGATTTTTGCAATTATTAAGGGGTTATGGGCAAAAGAAATATTGAAAAATCAATAACTACCGTGGTGCACGGTATTCAGACTTTTCGAAAACGTCCACTTTATCAATGCACAATGATTTTCATCGTCCTTAATTTGGAATTGCGATTTTTGCAATTATTAAGGGGTTATGGCTGAAAGAAATATTGAAAAATCAATAACTACCGTGATTCACGGTATTCAGACTTTTCAAAAGCGTCCACTTCATCATTGCACAATGATTTTTATCGTCCTCAATTTGGCATTGCGATTTTTGCAATTATTAAGGGGTTATGGGCAAAAGAAATATTGAAAAATCAATAACTACCATGGTTCACGCTATTCAGACTTTTCAAAAGCTCCCACTTTATCATTGCATGATGTTTTCAGTCAACCGTAATTTGGCATTGTGGTTTTGCAATTATTAAGGGGTTATCGACAAAAGAAATATTGAAAAGTCAATAACTACCGCGTTTCACAGTTTGCAGACTTTTCAAAAGCGTCCACTTTATCATTGCACAATGATTTTCATCGTCCTCAATTTAGCATTGCGATTTCTGCAATTATTAAGGGGTTATGGGCAAAAGAAATATTGAAAAATCAATAACTACCGTGGTTCACGGTATTTAGACTTTTCAAAAACTTCCACTTCATCATTGCACAATGTTTTCAGTCATTCTTAATTTGACATTGCGATTTTCGCAATTATTAAGGTGTTATCGACAAAAGAAATATTTGAAAATCAATAACTACTGTGTTTTACGGTATTCAGACTCTTCAAAAGCGTCCACTCTACTATTGCACAATGATTCTCATCATCCTTAATTTGGCATCGCGATTTTCGCAATAATTAAGGTGTTATCGACAAAATAAATATTGAAAAATCAATAACTACTGTGTTTATCGGGATTCAGACTTTTTAAAAGCGTTCACTCCATCACTGTACGATGATGTTCATCATCAATATGTTTGTAAATGTCTGAATCCCGATAAACACGGTAGTTATCGATTTTTCAATATTTCTTTTGCTCATAACCCCTTAATAATTGCGAAAATCGCAATGCCAAATTAAGGACGATGAAAATCATTGTGCGATGATAAAGTGGACGCTTTTTAAAAGTCTGAACACCGTGAACCACGGTAGTTATTGATTTTTCAATATTTCTTTTGCTCATAACCCCTTAATAATTGCGAAAATCGCAATGCCAAATTAAGGACGATGAAAATCATTATGCAATGATAAAGTGGACGCTTTTGAAAAGTCTGAATACCGTGAACCGCGGTAGTTATTGATTTTTCAATATTTCTTTTGCTCATAACCCCTTAATAATTGCAAAAATCGCAATGCCAAATTAAGGATGATGAAAATCATTGTGCATTGATAAAAAGGACGCTTTTGAAAAGTCTGAATACCGTGAACCACGGTAGTTATTGATTTTTCAAGATTTCTTTTGCTCATAACCCCTTAATAATTGCAAAAATCGCAATAACAAATTAAGGACGATAGAAATCATTGTGCAACGATAAAGTGGACTCTTTTGAAAAGTCTGAATACCGTGAACCACGGTAGTTATTGATTTTTCAATATTTCTTTTTCCCATAACCCCTTAATAATTGCAAAAATCGCAATGCCAAATTGAGGACGATGAAAATCATTGTGCAATGATAAAGTGGACGCTTTTGAAAAGTCTGAATACCGTGAACCACGGTAGTTATTGATTTTTCAATATTTCTTTTGCCCATAACCCCTTAATAATTGCAAAAATCGCAATGCCAAATTGAGGACGATGAAAATCATTGTGCAATGATAAAGTGGACGCTTTTGAAAAGTCTGAATACCGTGAACCACGGTAGTTATTGATTTTTCAATGTTTCTTTTGCTCATAACCCCTTAATAATTGCAAAAATCGCAATGCCAAATTAAGGACGATGATAATCATTGTGCATTGATAAAGTGGACGCTTTTGAAAAGTCTGAATACCGTGAACCACGGTAGTCATTTATTTTTCAATATTTCTTTTGCTCATAACCCCTTAATAATTGCAAAAATCGCGATGCCAAATTGAGGACGATGAAAATCATTGTGCAATGATAAAGTGGACGCTTTTGAAAAGTCTGAATACCGTGAACCACGGTAGTTATTGATTTTTCAATGTTTCTTTTGCTCATAACCCCTTAATAATTGCACAAATCGCAATGCTCAATTAAGGACGATAAGAATCATTGTGCAATGATAAAGTGGACGCTTTTGAAAAGTCTGAATACCGTGAACCACGGTAGTTATTGATTTTTCAATATTTCTTTTGCTCATAACCCCTTAATAATTGCAAAAATCAAAATGCCAAATAAAGGACGATGAAAATCATTGTGCATTGATAATGTGGACGCTTTTGAAAAGTCTAAATACCGTGAACCACGGTAGTTATTGATTTTTCAATATTTCTTTTGCCCATAACCTCTTAATAATTGCACAAATCGCAATGCCAAATTGAGGACGATGAAAATCATTGTGCAATGATAAAGTGGACGCTTTTGAAAAGTCTGAATACCGTGAACCACGGTAGTTATTGATTTTTCAATGTTTCTTTTGCTCATAACCCCTTAATAATTGCAAAAATCGCAATGCCAAATTAAGGACGATGATAATCATTGTGCATTGATAAAGTGGACGCTTTTGAAAAGTCTACATACCGTGAACCACGGTAGTCATTTATTTTTCAATATTTCTTTTGCTCATAACCCCTTAATAATTGCAAAAATCGCAATGCCAAATTGAGGACGATGAAAATCATTGTGCAATGATAAAGTGGACGCTTTTGAAAAGTCTGAATACCGTGAACCACGGTAGTTATTGATTTTTCAATGTTTCTTTTGCTCATAACCCCTTAATAATTGCACAAATCGCAATGCTCAATTAAGGACGATAAGAATCATTGTGCAATGATAAAGTGGACGCTTTTGAAAAGTCTGAATACCGTGAATCACGGTAGTTATTGATTTTTCAATATTTCTTTTGCTCATAACCCCTTAATAATTGCAAAAATCGCAATGCCAAATAAAGGACGATGAAAATCATTGTGCATTGATAATGTGGACGCTTTTGAAAAGTCTAAATACCGTGAACCACGGTAGTTATTGATTTTTCAATATTTCTTTTGCCCATAACCCCTTAATAATTGCACAAATCGCAATGCCAAATTGAGGACGATGAAAATCATTGTGCAATGATAAAGTGGACGCTTTTGAAAAGTCTGAATACCGTGAACCACGGTAGTTATTGATTTTTCAATGTTTCTTTTGCTCATAACCCCTTAATAATTGCAAAAATCGCAATGCCAAATTAAGGACGATGATAATCATTGTGCATTGATAAAGTGGACGCTTTTGAAAAGTCTGAATACCGTGAACCACGGTAGTCATTTATTTTTCAATATTTCTTTTGCTCATAACCCCTTAATAATTGCAAAAATCGCAATGCCAAATTGAGGACGATAAGAATCATTGTGCAATGATAAAGTGGACGCTTTTGAAAAGTCTGAATACCGTGAACCACGGTAGTTATTGATTTTTCAATGTTTCTTTTGCTCATAACCCCTTAATAATTGCACAAATCGCAATGCTCAATTAAGGACGATAAGAATCATTGTGCAATGATAAAGTGGACGCTTTTGAAAAGTCTGAATACCGTGAACCACGGTAGTTATTGATTTTTCAATATTTCTTTTGCTCATAACCCCTTAATAATTGCAAAAATCGCAATGCCAAATAAAGGACGATGAAAATCATTGTGCATTGATAATGTGGACGCTTTTGAAAAGTCTAAATACCGTGAACCACGGTAGTTATTGATTTTTCAATATTTCTTTTTCCCATAACCCCTTAATAATTGCAAAAATCGCAATGCCAAATTGAGGACGATGAAAATCATTGTGCAATGATAAAGTGGACGCTTTTGAAAAGTCTGAATACCGTGAACCACGGTAGTTATTGATTTTTCAATATTTCTTTTGCTCATAACCCCTTAATAATTGCAAAAATCGCAATGCCAAATTGAGGACGATGAAAATCATTGTGCATTGATAATGTGGACGCTTTTGAAAAGTCTAAATACCTTGAACCACGGTAGTTATTGATTTTTCAATATTTCTTTTGCCCATAACCCCTTAATAATTGCACAAATCGCAATGCTCAATTAAAGACGATAAATATCATTGTGCAATGATAAAGTGGACGCTTTTGAAAAGTCTGAATACCGTGAATCACGGTAGTTATTGATTTTTCAATATTTCTTTTGCCCATAACCCCTTAATAATTGCAAAAATCGCAATGCCAAATTGAGGACGATGAAAATCATTGTGCAATGATAAAGTGGACGCTTTTGAAAAGTCTGAATACCGTGAACCACGGTAGTTATTGATTTTTCAATATTTCTTTTGTCCATAACCCCTTAATAATTGCAAAAATCGCAATGCCAAATTAAGGACGATGAAAATCATTGTGCATTGATAAAGTGGACGCTTTTGAAAAGTCTGAATACCGTGAACCACGGTAGTCATTTATTTTTCAATATTTCTTTTGCTCATAACCCCTTAATAATTGCAAAAATCGCAATGCCAAATTAAGGACGATGGAAATCATTGTGCAACGATAAAGTGGACGCTTTTGAAAAGTCTGAATACCGTGAACCACGCCAGTTATTGATTTTTCAATATTTCTTTTGCCCATAACCCCTTAATAATTGCAAAAATCGCAATGCCAAATTAAGGACGATGAAAATCATTGTGCAATGATAAAGTGGACGCTTTTGAAAAGTCTGAATAGTTCTGAATAAAAAAATTATTCAGAACTATCTTCCATTTTTTGTCTTACTTTTTCAAAAAACATTGAAATTTTTTCGATGATTACCAATATCGATTTCATTTATTATTATTTTTTTTCGAACTTTGACGTTCTCTCAACAACCTCAAGAATTTCCAGAGTGGTATTATAAGAGATAAACTGAGTGAAAACAAAAAAATTTTGAATTGAAAAAAATCCTACTCTGAAAATTTCAGTGAATTTGCAGAAAATGGCAAAGTTTTTATAAAAAAAATCGATAAGAAAAGCTAAAAATGACAATAATCGAGAAAATTTTGTTTTTGTTTGGAAAATTCGCAAAACAAACGTTGAAGACCGGCCCGAATATTTTTTTCCATTTTTTTTCTGAAAAGTACATTGATAAACATAAATTTTCAAAAAAACAACGTCACGAAAAGTCAATTTTCAAAAAAGTCATAGATATTTGAAAAATAAATTTTCTTTTCGATGGATACCACTTTCGATTGCATTTATTATTATTTTTTTTTTTTCAAAATTTGAGGTTCTTTCGACATCCTCAAAAATCCCCAGAGTGGTATTATAAGAAATAAGCAGAGTGAAAAAAAATATTTTGAATTGAAAAAAGAAATGGAAAACGAAAAAATCCCACTCTGAAAATTTCAGTGAATTTGCAGAAAATGGAAAAGTTTCTATCAAAAAAAAGATAAGAAAAATTAAAAATGATAATAATCGAGAAATTTTTTTTTTTTCTGAAAATTCGCAAAAAAAAACGTTGAAGATCGGCCCGAATATTTTTTTCTATTTGTTTCTAAAAAGTACATAGAAAAACACACATAAAAAAAAAACATCCAGATATGTCAATTTTTGAAAAAGTTATAGATATTTGAAAAATAAAAAGGTTATTTTTCCTGAAAAGTTCATAATTTTTTACTGGTTGGGTGAAAAAATTTGAAAAAATTCTGTAAAATGTTTTTGAAAGGGTAGAAAAAAATCAAAATGTTTCAGCCAAATCGAAAGGGGTTGGATTCTAAAGTGGTTGATTTGGCGTGGAATGCTCCTCATATAATAGGAATATCTGTTAGTATGGTATGTTCTGATAGAATCATAACAGTGATATATGTACAAAAACAGTGCGTCTTTCATTCCATTCTTTTTACAAGAACATGAATGTTAATAATCACGGAGGGATTATTTCATGCGGTACAATATATACTACGAGAATTCAGTTTAGAGAATCTACCGTGAATTATTCCGTGTATGAATACATCCGAGCGAGCGATTATTATCTGTGATTAATTAATATCATAACATTATTTCACATATTAATCTATAAAATTGGAAAAAACGGCTGCGACTTGAAGTGTTGAGAATCACTGAGGCAGTGCGGCGCGATGACATTTCGTGAGATGTTAACTGAACCACGTGGCCGTCCAGTTCGTCGTTGCCACGAACCGTATTATTAGTAATGGGGTATAGATAAAGCAGGTACACGGGCGATTTAAAAAAAAAGGTGCGAGGGTCGAGCTCGGAGCGAGTGGCGACCCTTTTGGATTATTAGGGAGAAGGGGGAAACGCCGGAAAATGAAGAACGGAGTTTGATACACACGGCATTTGGCCACGGAGTTTGAGCACTACGGCATTTGAAATAACGGAGAATGAGACCTTCTCATTTAGTTGATTCCAACATTATTTTTTGTCAGTGTAGTCATATATGACAAAGGAACTGAGAAACGAAATCTTAAAAATTTACTTTTTTTGGGGGATCCTCAAGTAAACCTTAAAACGTACAAAATTACAATCAAAGTAGTATGAATTACTCATAAATGGCCATTATATAATTTAAATAACGTGATACTTTCCGAAAGAAAAAACAAAGACTTTTACGACTATCCAGATTCCAGATAGTCGTCAGAAAACTGTTCTTAAAGATATTTCATATAAAAATCTGCTATTGTTTTGGCTGTTGGTGGAAAACAGTTTACATTGGCTTATTATTTTTAAATAACGAAATTAACCCCTCGTATCCGTATTGCTTTGTTTTTTTCTTCGGACAGTATCACGTTATTTAAATTATATAATGGCCTTTTAAGAGCAATTCATACAACTTTGAATGTAATTTTGTACGTTTTAATTGATTTTCATTTACGGAACTTCAAAATATCACTTTTCCTACCGAACCCGAAGGTAAAAGAAACACTTTGTTACGACTTTTCCTCCATATATGTTCTGTGAGGGGGAAAAAATGAAATTAAAAATTTAAAAAAAAACAATTAAAAAAATGTCCTTGGGGCACGTGTCTTTATTGGCCAAATCGCCTGAAATTTGGACTGAATTTTTTTTGTTCAATTTGGATCAGATTGAGGGGGCGGCACGCTTAATATTTTTCCGATCCCAAATACGGGCTACCCTAATCTATATATCTCTCTCGCTATAACGGACATACCGCCGGCTTTGTTTGTTATAGCGAGATTCCAGTGTAATTGCAAAGTTACAAAAAATAAAACCCATACAGACATTTTTCAAAAAATTAAAAATCTTGCATCATAAACAAAATTTTCCACTGAGTGAACAACAATGGAGAGTTTTGTCCTTCGTTTGTCTCAATAACAATCTGGACATTTTTCTGAACATGATTTCTGGGTGTTTCACAACTCATTTCTAACATACGGGCATAAAATCTCGAAGGTGGAAAATACACTGTGACAAAGCTTCATTTATATGGAAGTAGAAAGGTTCTCGACTTTGGCAGATCATATTTTTAATCTTGCAGATCGATTTGTCCATTAGTCCGGACGCCGACAAGACACTCGCGAGTTTTGCCGCTTGGGCCGAAAAAATGAATCCCAAAGATCACAAACATCCGAATCATTTTGACATTGCCGTTCTCATAACGAGGTACATGGGATTATCATTCAATTAACCATAAATCTATTGATCCTTATCACGTGGAATTTATCATCAAGACATGACATCTGTTTGGACTCGTGTGATCTAATGGGACTCGCTTACGTCGCGGCAGCTTGTGACTCGGCTAAAGCGGCCTGCATCAACGAGGATTCGGGCCTTTTGCTCGGTATTGTCGTCGCTCACGAAGTTGGTCACGTGTACGTTGAATCAATTAAATTAAGTAATTAAGGGGTTACATGGTTTCGAAGAATTAATAAAAAGTACGATTGCTGTATTTGTTGTTGTTTAATAATAGAGATATTATTTTATGCCAAATTTTAAGGTATTCCTTTCGCAGAGGGCTGTATTTTGTGGGGCATAAGTAGGGTCCTATTCAATTATTCGTAAATTATACTGGTTCGTAATAAGAATGGAATAAAGTTCCTAAAAGCCCATACCTCCGATTATTAATTTGAAAATTGGTATTCTTATGAATTTTGACTTGCTGATCGCGAATTTGATAGGGAACACACCCGCAAAATTGATTTTCAATGTCAAAACTAAAAGAAAAAACTGATTTTTACGAAGTTTTTTCATTTTAATTCCGTAAGTGTTGATCTTAGAGTGAAATATTTGTTACAAAAGTTGTAGTATATGAAACTATTCTGTTTTGAGAAAAATAGGATAATGCAATGAATCGAGAACAAAAAGTACAGGAAAAAATACCCACGGAAAAAATAGTACGGAAAAAATATCCGCGGAAAAATACCCGATGGAGAAAATACCCGATGCGCGCGTGGATTTTAGGGGTAGGTTTGGAGCATCGAGTGTGGGGGGTGCATCCATGGGGTGCGTGCGTTCATGGGATACGTGCGTTCATGGGATACGTGGATATGTGGGGTGGGTTTGGAGCATCGGGTCATTTTTTTATAGATCCTATTTTTACAGACAAGTTTTTTTCTAGGTACCATTTTTCCCGAAACAAAATAATTTTAAACAAAAAATGCATGCAACAAAAAAGACGCATTTTCCTATAGGCTACAACTTTTGTAAACAGAGTTAAAATGGAAAAACGTAAAAAATAGTACATTGTGGTACGAGTATGATGAAACTTTTTCTAACGAGTGTGAGTTTGCAGCATGAGCCGAAGGCAAATGCTGCAATCACACGAGTCAGAAAAAGTTTTTCGTACGAGTGTCATACAAAATTTTTTTGCACGAGTGCGTAGAGTGCAATAAACCAGTTTTTTTGAGTCTTAACATTGAAAATCAAATTCGCGGGCATGTTCACTATCATATTCGTGATTAGTGAGTCGAAATACATATCAATACCAAGTCTCAAATTACTTGGAGGTATGGGCTTTTCGGAACTGCACCCGTAATGTCCTCAAAGGACCAAATTGCTGGGAAAATTAGCAGAATATAAGAAATATCGGTAGGGAACAATGAGAATTTAATTCCAATGCAATTATTAACTAAAATAATTATGACAAAATCAATTGTTCAACGTTGAACATTCGTTACAAAAGAATGGGATGCTCTCACGACGAGGTCGAAGCAAGTGGATGTCCTCCACAGGACAAGGATGACAGTTATTTCCTGATGTCACCGATAGTCTTCATCTACACTATCAGATGGTCAACCTGCAGCAGAAAATTCATCACCTCGTTTCTTGAGTAAATCTCATTGAGCCAACGAAATTTTACCCGCTAAATCTGACACAGAATGAGCATTTTGAATTTCATCGTCCAGGAGCGGTCTTGGCGAGTGTTTGAACGACGATCCACGAAATCCTTCCGATAAATATAGCTATCCGAAAATGTTACCGGGTGCAATGTACGACGCAAGTGCTCAGTGCAATTTTGACAAGCCTGGCGCAATACTCTGTCCTCGTGGGGCGGTAAGCGCATTTTCCTAACTCAGCTCTTATTTTTTTTGTTGATCAATATTTTTTGTATATTGAATCGAATTCTAAATTGCACAGGGCAGTATTTGTGAGCAGCTCTGGTGCAAAGCTGGCGAGAGATGTTACTCAAAGGGGGCTCCACCGGCCGAAGGAACGAAATGCGGCGAAAAAAAGGTTCTATTGGTCTAGGGCCATTTTTTTGCGTTCAAAAATTGATCGGAAGATCCATATAAATCGGACATAATGAGAATGGATATTATTTTACTTAAAAAAAAAAAAAAAAAAAAAAATAGTGGTGCATCCGAAAGAAATGCGTCGACATGGGCTCACGTCCAAAGGCCGTTAATGGCGGTTGGGGCGCATGGGGACCCCTCAGCAGTTGCTCGAGAACATGCGGCGCTGGAATCAAAACCGCTGAACGCGAATGCAACAAACCGATGCCCTCAAATGGGGGAAGATATTGTATTGGTGAAAGGAGAAAAATGTCAACGTGCAACACGACGGTAAATGATTAAATTTGCCAAACGTTCTTACGAGATTTGCTAGAAAATGTATCATCTATTTACCTATTATTTTCTACCAGAAATAAAATTGAAAAATCTTTGAATCCCTCAAGCCGAAGTGAAATTATAAGCGCTTGAGATTTCGAAATTTTGAGCTTTCAGAACAAATGCGTTTAAAGCTAATGCGTTAATGCGTTACTGTTCAGGACGATGAAAAATTCAATTTTTTTTTACATGATTTGCAACTTTAAAGTGTTTAGAACACGTGGGTAAAAGGATATTTTCATATCTAAAGTAAATTGGCAAAGATTTGTTATAATGCTAAATTCAAATACGTTCTTGTGGGAATAATATTTTTCAGCGCGCGGGGTGCTCTTGCTTCAACCAGTCAACCAATTCATATGAATCTATGTGCAATAGGGGAGAAATTTAATTTGCGGGACCATCAGGAAGCGGCCTTTGTCAAAAATTAATATGGGAATAGTTTTTTCGTTCGTTCAAGAAAAAAAAAGACAAAAAAATTGGGTTTTTTTTAAACGGCTGTTATTGCGTTATTTAGAGGGTTTTTTGACAACGAAAATCGTTAAGGCTCCCCAAATTTAATCTAGTTTCATAATTTTCAACCGATTTTTGTTTCGGATGAACTGGCAGAGCTGTGGGGCGCCCCGCGCAGACTAAAAAAAGTCGTCCACGCCTTTATTTGAGGGGAGCTAGAGCCGCCATTTTAGATTTTTTAAAAATAAATAAAATTAAAATTTACTCCCCGTAGTAAAAAACTCCATTCGTCGCCATTGAAAAATCCCCATTCATTCCCCATTGCCAAAATAACCAACGGAGATGAATGCCGAATTGCCTAAGGGGATTTTCGCCATTGAATTCCCCATTTGAAATCGAATGAGGATTTTCCAATGAGGATTGACTTCCCCATTTGAAACGGAATGGGGATTATCCTATGGGGATTCAGTGAAGAAAATCCCCATGGGCAATTCGGCATTCATCTCCATTGGTTTTTGTAGGCAATGGGAAATGAATGGCGATAATCAATGGAGATTCTTTCATATCGTAAAAAACTCCATTCGTCACCATTGAAAAATCGCCATTTATTCCCTATTGTCAAAATAACCCATGGAGATGAATGCCCAATTGCCCAAGGACATTTTCGCCATTGAATTCCCCATTTGAAATCGAATAGGGATTTTCCAATGAGGATTGACTTCCCCATTTCAAACGGAATCGGGCATCAGTCGGCAAGAACTCCTTGCATGGATTTTCTGGACACCGACTTCTGCTAATATTCCGTGCTCACACTCGTCTAGATAAGCATACTCTTCGCATAATCCGTATGGGAGTTCAGCGGGTTGCCGTCCTGCGACATCCCGCGCCAAGTCTCGGAACTAACGCGACGCGGTTTCCAATGGACATCTTTGGGTAATGCTGATTATTCAGTGCATCCGCATTTACTTCCCAATGGACATCATTGGGTAAAGCTGATCATTTCGTTCATCAGCATTTGCCTTCCAATGGACACCATTGGGCAATGCTGATGGCTCGGTCCATCAGCATTTGCTTTCCAATGGGCATCATTGAGTAATGGTGATCAGTCAGTTCATCCGCATTTGCTGTCCAATGGACGTCATTGGGCAATGGTGACTTTTCAATGGATATCCATTCACTGATCAATGGTCGTTCCTATACGCCATTAAAAAATGCGGAAATCTCAATGGGTCCCCATTCATTGTCCAATGGAGTCGTATGAGGACCATTGGTTGCCATTGGCGATTCAATGGAGTTTTTTACTACGGGTCTCTATTGGAAAAGGAATGAAATACGTTAAAACCCATATCGAAAACTATTTATTTTATACAGGGTGTCCCATTTTAATCTTACAGTTGATTTATGTCGAAAAATTGAGTGCAATGAAACTTTTACGGTTCAAAGGGGGACCTTGAGAAAAAAAATGTTTTTGGTCCAAAATACAAAATGTCGGCGTTAAAATAGCTGACATCTTTTTTTAAAATGGAAACATGATTTTTTATTTTGACTTAAAAATTTGTCGGGTCAAAACTAACGACTTTTGAAGGAACATTTTTTTGATACAGTCCATAATTAGATTATCATTTTGGACTATTTTAGTGTTATCCAGGATAACGACGAGTCGTTTGAAGTCGAATAATACTGTTGAAGTAAAGAACCGTAGATACCTAATCTTTGTGAGTATTCCACATGCATGTACTCACGCACTTATGATAACTTCGGACCGAACATTTTTTTTTTAACTTCTCTCCGTGAACCCTCAAAGTTTCATTGTACTCAATTTTTTATCCGCGCAGTACTTTTCGAGATAAATTAGCTGTGAGATTAAAATGGGACACCCTGTATATTAAAAAGTAAAATCTCAAAGTTCGTGCATTTTTCTGGCCTCTTATTAGTAACCTTCCCTTAATCAGTAGAAAAAATTGACAATTTTTTTCAGACATACACCCCCGCTCGGAAGTTTGGATACACCTGTCGATATTTCTTGCCGCATTAAAAGTTGCATAACTCCGTCAAAAAAAATGATAATCGAATTTATAAAGACGCGTTTTGACGGAAAGGAATTCAGCTTTGTTTCCCGTATTTTCAATTTTTATTATAATTTTTCTCGACCTGGCATGCATTTTTGAGAGTGAGCGTTTTTCGGCATTTTTTCGAACATCGCGAATGGAGCGCATAACTTAAGGACATTTTTTTTGTCTTTTTTATCTATGGTACATTTGAAAGGGTTAGAAGCCGCTCCATTTTCATTCTCCGAAGATTTTCGTACGATTTTTTCTCGCAACGTTATTTTACTTTAGGCTAAATAGGACAAATTTTTAAAGATACACCGTAACTTAAAGACTAATCAGTTTAAGAGAAAATATCAAATATGAAAAAAGTAGCGTAGGTATACACGAAATCGCCGGGAATTATTTCAGAATTTTCTCAAGAAATTTTTTTTAAAACTATTTTTGCTCCAGCGAAACATTTCATGTTTGAAATTTCCATACTTCGTGGTAAAATAAAAATCTTAAAAATTCAGCAATATTTAGCATGATATAAACAACAATAATCTCTAATAATTATTGATCATTGTTCATCATTGTTTAATATGTTGTTGAAATAATTGTTCAAACAATTTGTTCATGACTTTTGGGCAATATTATTATTGATAATTGTTGCTTATAGCACACGAAATGTTGCTAAATTTTTTCAGATTTTTTTTTCACGAAGTTCGGAAATTTCAAACATGAAATTTTTCACTGGAGCAAAAATAGTAAAAAAAATATTTCATGGGAAAATTCTGAAATAATTGCCGGCGATTTCTTATATACCTACGCTACTTTTTCCATACCCGACATTTTCTCGTTAGGTTGTATCTTTCAGAATTTGCCTTTTTTAGCAAAAAGTGAAATAACTTTGCGAGAAAAAATCATACGAAAATCTTTAAATAATAAAAATGATGCGGCTTCTAACCTTTTCGAATGTTACGTAGACAAAAAAGATTTGAAAAAAATGTCCTTAAGTTGTGCGCCCGATTTGCGGGGGTCGAAAAAATGCTAAAAAACGGTCACTTTCAAAAATGCCTAACAGGTCGAAAAAAAATCATTAAGAAAAATAAAAATAGGGGAAACAAAGCTGAATTCCTTCCTGTCAGAACGCTTTTTCAAAAATTCGATCATCATCTTTTTTGACGGAGTTATGCAACTTTTAGTGCGGCAAGAAATGTCGACAGGTGTTTCCAAACTTTTGAGCGGGGGTGTAAATAATTATTATTAAAGGATCGGATTATCATTATCTTATCAAGTATGTATAGTCAACTTATTTTATAGCAGTTCTTATTGAAAAATCTTCAGAATTAACATTGATATAGATATTATCTAAATGACAAAAAGTTTGTCTCCATTGTCCTATTAAAATCCTGGTGAAGGGTTATCTGAAATTAAAAATCTATATATGAGGGATTCTCCGTCAATTCAGCCACTTTTTTCGACCATTTCAGATCTACCCCATAAGGACTCTATAATTTTTTCAGCCAAATATAAAGGGCTGTTTTTGAATAAAAAAATAATTTCCCCCTTGTTTGGTAAAAAATCAGCGTTATCGGAACGTAAAAATTATTTCAAATATTCTGCTTGGAAGCTAACACGAAACTACAACTTTTATGTGGAGGCATTTTTTTCAGTAACTTCAAGTTTCCGAGATATGTTAAGAAGGTTCCGGTAGAAAAAAAAAATTAATTTGTGTGGTTTCATTTTTTTACCCTAGAACCTCGATCCGTGCCACTCTGGCCATTTTCTTGCGATATCTTCAGATATACTGAAAGACTCTGTAATTTTTTCAGCCAAACAAAGGCCTTTTTTGAATAAAAAAATGATTATCCCCCTTTTTTTGTTCAAAATCAGCGTTACCGGAACGTAAAAATTATTTCAAATATTCCGCTTGAATGCTAACACAAAACTTCAACTTTTATGTGTAGACATTTTTTTTCAGTTACTTCAAGTTTCCGTGATATATTCATTTGGAAAAAAACGGCGATTTCTAAAATTTTAAATTAAAAAATCTGAAAAAATTCACACAGAATGCCTTTTAGTAGCACTTTGATGTAACCAATTATCAGGGCATATCTGAAATGGTGGAAAAAAAGTGGCTGAATTGACAGAGAATCCCTCATGTATCAAAATCTTCATGAATGTAGACTATGCGTAGCCATTTTTTTTTCAAGCTTTTATTTACTTTCACTTGTCCCGGTGTCTGTCTGTAATAAAGTCTTGCAAGTTAAATTTGACCCACTTTCCAGTCTCTGATTGAGTTAAAATTTGTTATGCATATGTAAATCGGATGACAATGCAATATTATCGCATAATTTTTTGCAAAAAAAATGTTTCGCAAAATGGTTTTAAGCAATTGATTTGCAAAATTTCTGTACGAAAATTTTGCGTAACAGACTTTTTCCAAAAAAATTTCTGAAAACATTTTTTTGCGTAAATTTTGCAGAAATAATAATTATCAAATAATTTTTGTGAAAAAGTGTTGTGAAACATTTTTTTTTTGCAAAAAATTATGCGAAACTAGATTTAAATTACTAATCTAGTTATTTAACATCATAAATACTGAAGAGTAAAAAATAAATAAACGAATTTTTTTTTTTTAAACAAGCTTTTATTAGAACCTTTTAGTTCTTAATAAGATATAAGTAAAACGTTGAAAATTATTATATTCCGATTATATACATTTTAACAGCAAAAGAAAAAAGAGGGTGTAACACGCTTTTATTTGAAAACTTATGTCCAATCGGAATAAAATTATTTTTAACGTTTTAGTTATTTTTTATTAAGAACTACTAAAAGCTTGTTTAAAAAAAAATGTTGTGTTGTTTTTTCAAGCCACTTTTAAAAATAGTAATTATCAAAATTTTCGAAACCGTGTACGTACAAACTTATAGCTACTGCGATTACAAATATTAAAATATTAAAATATTAAAATATTAAAATATTAAAATATTAAAATATTAAAATATTAAAATATTAAAATATTAAAATATTAAAATATTAAAATATTAAAATATTAAAATATTAAAATATTAAAATATTAAAATATTAAAATATTAAAATATTAAAATATTAAAATATTAAAATATTAAAATATTAAAATATTAAAATATTAAAATATCAAAATATTAAAATATTAAAATATTGAAATATCGCAATATTAAAGTATTAAATTTTAAAGCAAACAAAAACTGAATATCGACTGATAAGTGTACGAGTATTCGCCGGAAGAAGGTCGAAAATCGTATTTTTGAGGAAACTCGTTTAAATCTCACACTAAAGTGACGGTAACTCGTTCAAATTTTATTCCGTTAACTCAACATTTTATTCACATGTTTTTTAAAATATGGACTCTGAAGTAATGATAAAATTACCATTTTTTAATAAATTTTACAGTGGCTTTTACCTTTGACAGCCTACAACTTGGTGAACTTTAATTCGAATGCTTCGAAATTTTCAGGGATCATTCATCAGATCATATAGATAAGATTACACTAAAACGTTATTTCTTGAATTTCATGAGTAGGCGAAAGCCCTTAAAGTACATCAAATTACATCGCAATTTTAATGTATATGAAAAAACAACCGTTTCTTCCAATTTTCAAAGCCTTGCGATCCCAATAAGCCACCATTTCGGGCGCTTCAGTGCGCGGAATTCAACACCAAACCTGTGACCGCCGACAACCTTTTGCACAAATGGGTGCCATTTCTTCGCGATGATCTCGAACCATGCGCCCTTTATTGTATGAACGAGCAGAATTCATTTATAAAACTCTCGCCAACGGCCAATGACTCGACCCCGTGCAAGGGTGGCACCTATAACATGTGTCTCTCCGGTTCGTGCAGGGTGAGTAATCATCCCTACACAGATCCATCCACGCTCTTCGAAGAAAAATCATGAAGAATCAAAATTCAAAAATGGATAATATCTAGGGATGGGCGAATAGCATTCGAATCGAAACGAATCGAATATTTGAATTATTCGAATTATTCAAAGCATTCAAATTACTTGAATTATTCGAATAATTATTTTCTGCTTCTGAACTGATCGATGTTGATGAAGAAGTTTTGTTGTTCTATCATATACTTTAATTCACTCCGTGCGTAAAGTGCCCGCTTTACGCACTCGTGCAATAAAATTTTGTACGAAACTCGTGCGAGAAACTTTTTCTCAACTCGTGTGATTGCAACATTCACCTTCGGCTCATGTTGCAAACTCACACTCGTCAGAAAAAGTTTGATCGCACTCGTATCGTAATGTTCTATAACTTAATCATAATATTTTTTTTATAGCTCACTACTGAAGTAATGAAAATTTTAATAAAACATAATTTTTAAAAGAAAGTTTCATTACCAACTTTTTAATAAAGTGTAAAATTTTAAATATTTTTTCAGATATTATGCAAATACATCGTTAGAAAAATTAACAAATAAATTCAATTCGCTGATTATTGTCAAGTTTTATTGAATTTTTCAAAAGTTTTATACTTTTTTTATTTATCTGCAATATGAGGCGATCGATGTCAGTTCAGCCAGGGGAAAAAAATTCCACAAATAATTTTGAAAAATCGAGTTACTTTATTGAAAAATATTAACAGAGTGTCAACATTTTCAAAAAAATTCCTGACTTTTTTCTCGTTGATTACCATTTCTTAACATTTTTCCATTCAAATAGCTGTACCTTTGACAGGATGTGGCGTATTTACATTTGTAAAAAACGAAAATCTGCGTCTTTTTATGGCCTTCCAGAAAAAAATTAATTTCGATTTTATTGAGCAAGTCGAATGTCCGTTTCAGGGCGAAAAATTCAAAAACATTTTTTTTCTCAAGGAAAAACACTCGTTATTTATATATATTTTTTTTCAATTTCCCCGAATTTTGAAAACGGAAACGAATTTTTGGTACTTTTTATATTATGAGATTCCTAAACACAGTGAAGTAACAGCTATTTCTTTGATTTTTTATTTTTAAATAGCTGTTACTTCACTATGTTTAGGATCCCATGATATAAAAAATACCAAAAATTCGTTTTTCGTTTTCAAAATTCGGGGAGATTTAAAAAAATAAAATAAAGACTTGCTCAATAAAATCTAATTTTTTTTTCTGGAAGGCCATAAAAAACGTCGAATCCTGCTGGAGATACAGCCATTTGAATGGAAAAATGTTAAAAAATGGTAATCAACGAGAAAAACATCAAAAACTTTATTTAAAATTTTGACGCTCGGTGAAGGTTTTTCAATAAAGTGACTCGATTTGTCAAAATTATTTGTGGAATTTTTTTTTACTGGCTGAAGTGACATGCATCGCCTCATATATTTCTCCCAAGTTTTCGAAAAATTTTACCGACAATAAAAAAAAAGTCAATCGGTGTCTTTAGTTTCTCTTTCTCAGTTTTAACAACTACAATTGAATTGTAAATAAATGATTTATTATTATTATGATCGATGACTGTTTTTCTTCCTTTTTCTGAAATCTGGCTTCATTTTCAGCTACTCACATTAATTTATTCAATAATTTCGACAATGCGAATATTTATTTAGGTTTTCATTATAAACAGCAATTGCAATAACAGTTTATTATTTTTTACTAGTATTTAGACGGTGTGAATATTCGAAATTACAAATAATTCAAGACGAATCGAACAATTTAAATAGTTAAAATTATTTAAATAGTCAAATTATGCGATTCGATTAATTCGAGACGAATCGAATCGAATAATTCGTAAATTCGAATATTCGCACGACCCCAATAATAATTTCTGACAAAGTGAAGAAAACTGTTCGCTTAGGAATAGCTCGATTCGGAGCTTTTCTCCAATCCTTACCGCGTTATTTTCCTCCTGACAAAGCAAAAGAATGTTAAGGCCGATCAGAGATGGCGAGGATTATAACCGAAAAAATGCTCATTGAGATGAACAAATTCGTTCTCCTTTCCAAAATGTTTTCGCTAAAAGTGTAGTGGAATGATGATCCTGCAAATTCCATAATCTTTGATATACCTTTTCCGATGGCTCTATTTTTCTGTTTTCAATGATTCAGAAAGTTGGCTGTGATTGGGTCATCGATTCCGACGCGGTTGACGATCAGTGTGGTGTTTGCAAGGGCGATGGTACTCAATGCTCCCCCGTGGAGGGTCAATTTACAAAAACGAATCTTGGTGGTAATTTTCCATTATCATCAAATACCAAGAAAACCCTAGAAAACAGCTAGAAATTGGACCAACGATGAGTTTTCATTTGTATCGTTAGATTATCAGAAAGTCGTGATGGTGCCGAAGGGTGCAAGAAGCATTCACGTGGTGGAGAAAAAACCGGCTGAGAATACTCTCGCTGTCAAGACTGAAAAGGGCAGCAAATATTGTCTCAATGGGAATCAGTGAGAAATTTGCCCAAAAATGCAGGTTCACGTTTTCATGGTTTCATCCATTAATATTTGTTTTGTTTTCTTTTTTTCGTTCTTCATTTCAGCGTTGAACAGAGAAACGGCGATTATCCTTGCGCCGGTGCTCTGCTAATTTATTCTCATCCTGAGCCTCAAAAGGAAGAAATTACGATTCGCGGACCGATCAGTGAAGACATACAGATCCAAGTGAGCGCACGTTGATAACTATTTTCGTTTTTTTTCTCTACATACCCAATGAATGTCTCGATCGTTGATCAATGTGTCACGAGAATTTGTGCAATCTTGCGAAAATCGTATGGGAGAATTGTCGATGGAGATTACACGCTTCGTCGTGCAACTCTGTTTTCGTGATTATCCGTGAAATCGACGTTGCGTGAATATACCATCAAAACTCATTCAGACGTGTTTGCCTGTCTCGCGAGCAGATACGAAAATTACCAATGACATTTGCACATCTCCCGTTATAAATACTTGTATATGGCTGGATCCATGATTGCTCGAAGAGCATTTCGGGGTCGAAATTTTGATTCCTTTGCCGTTCTCACATCTTATTATATGTTATAAGAAGTGACGATTCACCAAATTATAGCCTCTTTACTCTAGAGGTTTTCGAGAAAAAAAATATTGAATATTTCCGTGTTTAGGAAAGTTAACTTTGTTACTTCCTTGCTCGCTCCTTACGGACAATTGAAAAAAATTATTAAAAAATATTATCCCACGTGCAAAAGTCCAAATTTTCCGAAAAAAATATCAGTTTTACCCTGAGGGTAGTAACTACCCCATAAAACCGTGTTTAAATTAAAAAATCTGTGTTTTGAAGGCGAGAACCGTAAAAAAAAATCTTTTTTCATTCTTTCTTCGGAAAGTGTATGCCTTTTTCCACAAATGAAAAAATTAAAAGAGTAGGATGAGCAGAGGATCATCGTCGAATAAATTATTTAATTTTTTTTTCGATTTTTTCCCGAACGTATATTTTTTTTTCTAAAATTACATTCAATTTAACGTAAGAAAAATTCTATAGCTATTTTTGCTACTACTGATATGTTCCGAGATATGATTTTTTAAATATTGGACATTTTATGCATAAATAAAATTCGTGTCTCGGAAAATACCGGTTATAGCCAACATTATTATAGGACCTTTTGTATGTGAAATTGGCTCATACTTCCGAAAAAAATACTACAATTGAAAAAACGATGATTCGCTTTTGTCATCGTCATCAAAAATTTATTTTTTTCTAGAATTATATTTTTTTTCATATCTTAAGCTAATCAGACGTGAGAAAAATCTAAATGTAGTTTGAGTTACTACTACGACTCATACATTCTGAAATAAAATTTTTTGAATATTTTTCATTTCCCGTAGTAAAAAACTCCATTCGTCGCCATTGGAAAATCCCCATTCATTCCCCATTGCCGAAGTAACCAATGGAGATGAATGCCGAATTGCCTAAGGGGATTTTCGCCATTGAATTCCCCATTTGAAACGGAATGGGGATTATCCCATGGGGATTCAATGGAGAGAATCTCCCTAGTTAATTCGCCATTCACCTCCATTGGTTTTTGTGGGCAATGGGAAATAAATGGGATCATCAATGGAGATTCTTTCATATGATTGCTATATATACATGGAATTACGCATTAAATAATCAAATGATGTAAGTTATCAGTAAGTACGGTTAATCATAATGCTAATATTAGCATAACGACCAATAATTATATATATATATATATATATAATTACATTTAATAGAAATTATCGAAGCTCAGAATTGAGAAAATAGATTGTAAGTGTATTCAGATGACGATTGATATAATGAAAGTATATACGTTTCTCCTCTCACAAATCGAGTTGAGAAGGACTGATAAAATTATGTGTATATGTTAAAAATAAACGGTTTTAAAAATCATTTATCCCAAACGTACGCGTACTTGATGAGCAGCTTACAATATATTTTTTTAAAATTACTTTCGAATAATTTCCGAGCTTATGCTAATATTAATTGACCATCGATATAATCATCAGCATTTATTACAATTGAAGAAAATATTTGGTTCATATATGAGAATCAGCGATATCTACTCTTACTTAATTTTATTAATTCACCGCCGTTTGAGAAATATCGCATTCGGAAAAATTCTCATTGATCGATGGGTTCAATTGTTCAGCATTGAGCCTCGAATATGGATTGCAACATCGTTAACGAATGCTGCTCATCATTCGATCAGTCATCAATGAAGTGACATTATTGATAAATGTTGATCATTGTGTAATTCGTAGTTACTTATTATTCAATGGGTGCCCTTGGTAAATGCTGATCATTTCATCGTTAGCCGCATTTGGGTTCCAATGAACATCTGTGGGAAGTGCTGATCTTTCAGGTCATCCGCATTGACTTTCCAATGGACATCATTGGGTAAAGCGGATCATTTCGTTCATCAGCATTTACCTTCCCATGGACACCATTGGGCCATGCTGATCGCTCGATACATCCGCATTGGCTTTCCAATGAGCATCATTGAGTAATGATGATCATTCGATTCATCCGCATTGGCTTTCCAATGAGCATCATTGAGTAATGATGATCATTCGATTCATCCGCATTTGATGTTCAATGGATACCCATTCACTGATCAATGGTCAGCCCTGTACGCCATTGACAAATGCGGAAATCTCAATGGGTCCCCATTCATTGTCCAATGGAGTCGTATGAGGACCATTGATTGCCATTGGCGATTCAATGGAGTTTTTTACTACGGGTTTTTATACAATTTTTGCATTCACAAAATTCATATCTTGAAAATCGTCGATTACAGCTATTTTGATTATAGGCCCGTAGTAAAAAACTCCATTGAATCGCCAATGGCAACCAATGGTCCTCATACGACTCCATTGGACAATGAATGGGGACCCATTGAGATTTCCGCATTTGTCAATGGCGTACAGGGCTGACCATTGATCAGTGAATGGGTATCCATTGAACATCAAATGCGGATGAATCGAATGATCATCATTACTCAATGATGCTCATTGGAAAGCCAATGCGGATGAATCAAACGATCATCATTACTCAATGATGCTCATTGGAAAGCCAATGCGGATGAATCGAATGATCATCATTACTCAATGATGCTCATTGGAAAGCCAATGCGGATGTATCGAGCGATCAGCATTGCCCATTGGTGTCCATGGGAAAGTAAATGCTGATGAACGAAATGATCCGCTTCACCCAATGATGTCCATTGGAAAGTCAATGCGAATGAACTGAAAGATCAGCATTTCCCACAGATGTTCATTGGAACCCAAATGCGGCTAACGATGAAATGATCAGCATTTACCAAGGATACCCATTGAATAATAAGTAACTACGAATTATACAATGATCGACATTTATCAATAATGTCACTTCATTGATTACTGATCGAATGATGAGCAGCATTCGTTAACGATGTTGCAATCCATATTCGAGGTTCAATGCTGAACAATTGAACCCATCGATCGATGAGAATTTTTCCGAATGCGATATTTCTCAAACGGCGGTGAATTAATAAAATTAAGTAAGAGTAGATGTCGCTGATTCTCATATATGAACCAAATATTTTCTTCAATTGTAAGAAATGCTGATGATTATATCGATGGTCAATTAATATTAGCATAAGCTCGGAAATTATTCGAAAGTAATTTAAAAAGAAATATATTATAAACTGCTCATCAAGTACGCGTACGTTTGGGATAAATGATTTTTAAAAGCGTTTATTTTTAACATATACACATAATTTTATCAGTCCTTCTGAACCCGATTTGTGAGAGGAGAAACGTATATACTTTTATTATCAATCGTCATCTGAATACACTTACAATCTACTTTCTCAATTCTGAGCTTCAATAGTTTCTATTAAATGTAATAATATATATAATGCGTATATAATTATTGGTTGTTATGCTAATATTAGCATTATGATTGACCTTACTTACTGATAACTTACATCATTTGATTATTTAATGCGTAATTCCATGTGTATATCGCAATCATATGAAAGAATCTCCATTGATGATCCCATTTATTCCCCATTGCCCACAAAAACCAATGGAGGTGAATGGCGAATCAACTAGGGAGATTGTCTCCATTGAATCTCCATGGGATAATTCCCATTCCGTTTCAAATGGGGAATTCAATGGCGAAAATGTCCTTAGAAAATTCGGCATTCATATCCATTAGTTTTGTGGGCAATGGGGAATGAGTGGCGAACAGCAATGGAGATTCTTTCGTATAGTAAAAACTCCATTCATCACCATTGAAAAATCCCCATTAATTCCCCATTGCCAAAATAACCAATGGGGATGAATGCCGAATTGCCTAAGGGGATTGTCTCCATTCAATCCCTATCAGATAATCCCCATTTCGTTTCAAATGGGGAATTCAATGGCGAAAATCCCCTTGAGCAATTCGGCATTCATCTCCATTGGTTATTTTGGCAATGGGTAATGAATGGGGATTTTTCAATGGCGACGAATGGAGTTTTTTACTACGGGGGACTTTTATTCCGGCATTTGGTTGATTTCGCCAAACAAAAAAAAGCTTAAGGGGAGACTGACAGCGTCAAAATGCCGATTTTTGATCGTCAATATAAATGTTCATGGCATTTGTGGAAATTTCACAGATAGGCTACAATTTGATGTATCAAATTTAGCAACTTTTGACGCTAGTTAGAACCCTTAAGGTGCAGCGGAACTCTCATAAATCAATTTTTTATTTTCACACGCTGCGCGCAGTTCTGGCCAAACCGCTTGACGGATCTTATCCTACGACGTCTTATTTTCTTTGTAAAACTTTTGTGGACCGCTTGAGCACGGCACATTTTTTTTTAGATCCTTATTTTGGAGTTACAGGCCACTTTTTGAATCTTTGACCCATTTTTGGTTTTTAGAGCACTGTACACAGAACAATATTGATTATAATAAAAATGTGTCGCGCTCAAGCGGTCCGTAAAAGTGTTACAAAGAAAATGAGACGTCGTAGGATAAGATCCATGAAGCGGTTTGGTCAGGATTGCGCGCAGCGTATTTGAAGATCCATGTTTCGGGAAACAGCCTTCGAAGTTGAATGTATGGAAACACGTTTCCTCAGTCCTTCGCTCCACTGATTACTGTACCTGTATAACAAACAATATTTTTCATGGTAATTGCATGCAGACAAAAATTTTTTTCACACGCTTTTCACGGTTTTTTCATATTTGTGTTTTTAATTATTTTTAATATTTACAAATCTTTGTACACCAAAAAATGCTATACATTTTTTACAATATAACCTCCAATCCGTTGACAGTTTGGAGGTTATATTGTACATATAAGGCACGGAATTCAATTCACTGACTGAAAAAAGTGTAAATAAATATGAAAATCAACTCGATTATTTAGTAAAGACGACGAATACCATTGTCTTTACAAATAATTGAATATAATAAACATATGAACTGATGTATCACTAACCACTGTGAAACTGCTCGTGTCGTTTGTCGAGATCGAAAAAGCACTTTCACGTCATTTCTCGGTCAGTTATATTGCTTTTGAACAAATAAATAAACACTCGATAAAAATAAGTGAATACAATAAAAAAATGATAGACCACGCGCGAACGTTTGTTTTCTGTTACACTTTCTGATCACTTGCGACAATTTTTTTGATTGGCGCGTAGTCACTTCTTTCAAGCGTTTTGATTGGTCCGCAGAGTTGTAATCGCGCAATCGCGCGATATTCAAATTTCGATTCAACAGTAGAATAATTATTTTTTTACCAACTCTACAGGAATCTGAATGAATAATCTATTGTATATGGGGCATTCCAGGTCAAATCACGTGGTCATCGGCCTGACCCCCTCGGATTTAGTTGCCGAATTTTTTTCGCATATTTTGCTCCCAAAAAAAGAGGTTATTTTTTTTTAGATTTTGATTACTTGTTTAACCCCATAAAATAATTTTTTTTCCATAACTTTTGAGTAAAATTGAATTACGCCGAGTTTTAAAATTCTGAAATTTTTTGCATTAATTCTATACCTAAAAACTAGTATTTTCATCCTAGTTTGAGAGTGGGCCGAGAATAATTTATATTTTTTCTTCAATTAAACAAAGAAAATTTCTTTACACATTTTGTAATTGAAATATTTGAACGATGGTTTCCTGTAGGATAAAAAAAAAAGGAAAATAAATCATCTCTTGCCAAAAAAATTTGTTTCCCATATTTTGATAATACATTTTCTGTATTTCGCTAATAGATTTTCTATATTTTGATAATAGTTTTTTTGTTAATAGTTAGATAAAGTTTTTATATTGTTTGCGTGCTCCCTCCGAAAAGTAATACTTTTTTTCAATGCCTTAATTGATCGATTTTATCAAATCTATTACTAAAATATAGCAAATCTATTATCGAAATACAGAAAATATATTATCAAAACATAGGAAAATTTTTTTTTACCAAGACACAATTTATCTTTATTTTTTTCCCCTATAGGGAACCATCATTAAAATATTTAATTTGAAAAAATTGTAAACAATTTTTTTTTCTTTAATTAAAAAAAATATTAATTATTCTCGGCCCACTCTCGAACTATGATGAAAATACTAGTTTTTAGTTGTAGAATTGATGCAAAAAATTTCAGAATTTTAAAACTGGGCGTAATTCATTTTTACTCGAAAGTTATGGAAACAAAATTATTTTATGGGATAAAACAAGTAATCAAAATCTGAAAAAAATAACATCTTTTTTTTAGACCAAAATATGCTCAAAAAAAATTCGGCAACTAAATCCGAGGGGGTCAGGCCGATGACTACGTGATTTGACCTGGAATGCCCCATATATATATATATATATATGTATATATATATATATATATATATATATATATATATATATATATATGGACCATTCTAAGTGAAATCGAGGAGTCATTTCCCTCGAGGAATCAGATCCCTTTTCGCATTGATTCCACTTCAAAAACAGCCTAATTTTTTTACAGAATTATTTTATCACTCCTTTAAGTGGCGCGACGACCGTTTGTGTGTAAAAAAGGAATAACTGAAAAAAAAACAATTTTCAAAATTCTGCCATTTTTCCCACAGATTCTGAGTTATAAATAAGTAACATCTATCATGATTAGAAAGTGGCATGCAGCTGCCTTATATTTTTTAAAATAATTTTTTTATTTTTAGTTTCTAAAATAAAATAAAAAAATTAATTCCTAATATTCCTTATAGAAGTCAAAAATAAAATAAAAATAAAACATGTCTCAAAAAATTTTGATATTTTGCATATTTTTCAAAATAAATAGGAATATTTTTTTTTTTCAAAAAAAGATTTTTCTCATTTACTTTGGAAAATATGAAAAATATCGAAATTTTCCAAGACATGTTTTATTTTTATCTATGTTTTTTCACTTTCATAAGGAATATTAGAATTTTTTATTTTTATTTTAGAAACAAAAGAAATTATTTAAAAAATTATAAAAAAAATATAAGGCAGCCGCATCCGACTTTCTAATCATGGTATAGATTACTTATTTATGATCCAGAATCTGTGAAAAAAATGCAGAATTTTGAAAATGGATTTCTAAATTTTCAAAATTCTTTGTTTACAGATTCGCTTGTAACTTTGCCATTTTTCAACGTAAGGGTCTATGACTTGGTAAATAAGTGCAAAAGAGTTTGTAAAACGTAAAAAAAAACCATTTTTTCCCGATTCCACGCTGACAGGACCCCCTTAAGGGGAGACTGACAGCGTCAAAATGCCGATTTTCGAACATCAATATAAATGTTCATGGCATTCGTGGAAATTTCACAGATAGTCTCCAATTTGATGTATCCTACGACGTCTCATTTTCTTTGTAAAACTTTTGCGGACCGCTTGAGTGCGGCACATTTTTTCTAAGATCCTTATTTTGGAGTTACAGGCCACTTTTCGAATCGTTGACCCATTTTTGGTTTTTAGAGCACTGCACACAAAACAATATTGATTATAATAAAAATGTGCCGCGCTCAAGCGGTCCGTAAAAGTGTTACAAAGAAAATGAGACGTCGTAGGATGAAATCTATGAAGCGGTTTGGTCAGGATTGCGCGCAGAGTTTTTGAAGATCCAGGTTTCGGGAAACAGCCTCCGAAGTTAAAGGTGTGGAAGAACGTTTCCTCAGTCCTTCGCTCCACCGATTACTGCATCTGCATAACAAACAATATTTTACATGGTTATTGCATGCAGAAATTTTTTTTTTAACACGCTTTTCACGGTTTGTTAATATTTATTTGTGTAATTAATTTTAATATTTACGAATATTTTTACACCAAAAATGCTATAAAATTATTATAATATAAGGCACGGAATTTAATTCACTTACTGGAAAAAGTGTAAATAAATATGAAAATCAATTCGATTATTTAGTAAAGACGACGAATACCATTGTCTTTACAAATAATTGAATATAATAAACATATGAACTGATGTATCACTAACCACTGTGAAACTGCTCGTGTCGTTTGTCGAGATCGAAAAAGCACTTTCACGTCATTTCTCGGTCAGTTATATTGCTTTTGAACAAATAAATAAACACTCGATAAAAATAAGTGAATACAATAAAAAAATGATAGACCACGCGCGAACGTTTGTTTTCTGTTACACTTTCTGATCACTTGCGACAATTTTTTTTATTGGCCCGTAGTCACTTCTTTCAAGCGTTTTGATTAACCCGCGGAGTTCTAAGCGCGCAATCGCGCGATATTCAAATTTCGATATAACAGTAGAATAATGATTTTTTTACCAACTCTACAGGAATCTGAATGAATCATCAATTGTATATATGTATATGGAGCATTCCAAGTGAAATTAAGGAGTCATTTCCCTCAGGTAATCAGATCCTTTTTCGTATTGATTCCACTTCAAAAACAGCTTAATTTTTTTACAGAATTATTTTATCTTGCCTTCAAGTGGCGTGACGATCGTTTGTGTGTAAAAAAGGAATAACTGGAAAAACATCATTTTTTAAATTCTGCAATTTTTTCCATAGATTCTGAGTTACGAATAAGTAATATCTATCATGATTAGAAAGTGGGATGCGGCTGCTTCATATTTTTTAAAATTATTTTTTTATTTTGAGTTTCAAAAATAAAATAAAAAAATTAATTCCTAATATTCCTTATAGAAGTAAAAAATAAAATAAAAATAAAACATGTCCTGAAAATTTTTGATACTTTGCATATTTTTTAAAATAAATGAGAATATTTTTTTTCAATAAAAGATTTGTCTCTTTTACTTTGGAAAATATGCGAAATATCGAAATTTTCCAAGACACGTTTTATTTTTATCTATTTTTTCATTTTTATAAAGAATATTAAAATTTTTTATTTTTATTTTAGAAACAAACAAAAAATTATTAAAAAAACATAAGGCAGCCGCATCCCATCATCTAATCATGATATAGATTACTTAGTTATGATCCAGAATCTGTAGAAAAAAATGCAGAATTATGAAAATGGATTTCTCAATTTTCAAAATTCTTTGTTTACAGATTCGCTTGTAACTGCCATTTTTCAACATTCGGGTCTATGTCTTGGTAAATAAGTGCAAAAGAGTTTGTAAAACGTAAAAAAAAATACGATTTTTTTCCGATTTCACGCTGACAGGACCCCCTTAAGTCAAAAGAAGAAATGCTACAAATCACTTTTTAAATTAATTCAATATAAAACAGAGGCTCTCAGTGGTAGCTATGATGCAGTAGCACGGCTACTTCTTCATAGCTGACGAATATTCCAAAAATCTATATCTTGGAATCTATAGACAGTAGTTGAATTTAAATCAAAACTTTCTTACGTCAGATTAGTTGATGTTTTGAGAAAACTACAACAAATTTTATTTTTCGAATTTAATGACAAATATTCATATTTCGGAATGTAGGAGTAATAACTCAAACTACATTTAGATTTTTCTCACGTCTGATTAGCTTAAGATATAAAAAAATATATAATTCTTGAAAAAAATAAATTGTTGATGACAATGACAAGAGCGAATCATCGTTTTTTCAATTGTAGTATTTTTTTCGAAAGTATGAGCCAATTTTACATAGAAAAGGTCCTATAATAATGTAGGCTGAAACCGGTAGTTTCCGAGGTACGAATTTTATTCATGCATAAAATGTCCAATATTAAACATATTAGTCGTAGCAAAAATAGTTATACAACTTTTCTTACGTTGAAATGAATGTAGTTTTAGGAAAAAAATATACGTTCGGGAAAAAAAATTAAATAATTTATTCGACGATGATCCTCTGCTCATCGCACTCTGTTAATTTTTTCACTTATAGAACATGGCATAAACTTTCCGAAGAAAAAATAAAAAAGATTTTTTTTACGGTGCTCGCCTTCAAAACACAGATTTTTTAATTCAAACACGTTTTTATGGGGTAGTTACTACCCTCAGGGTAAAACTGATATTTTTTTCGGAAAATTTGGACTTTCTCACGTGGGATAATGATTTTTAATAATTTTTTTCAATTGTCCGTAAGGAGCGAGCAAGGAAGTAACAAAGTTGACTTCCCTAAACATGGAAATACCTAATATTTTTTTTCTCGAAAACCTCTACAGTAAAGAGGTTGTAATTTGGTGAATCGTCACTTCTTATAACATATAATAAGTTGTGAGAATGGCAAAGGAATCAAAATTTTGACCCCGAAATGCTCTTCGAGCAATCATGGATCCAGCCATATATATCTATTTGTTCAACGATTATAAATGTTTACATTTGCCATAGTAGATTAGAAGAAACGTCACACCGTTATTTATTTATAAAATATCACAATATCAAACGTCGTTTCATCAATATTCAATTTGTTGAATAAACACGTCATGAAATTCAATAATCGATAAACATAATTGTAATCCAAGAAAAATATTTGCGTTTAAGGTACCATAGTCTACTTTAGAAGGCCAAAAAAGTGAAAGTTGAAGATCTTTTTCACAGCTCCTTTATGAGATATGGCTTTAGAACTGTTTTTACAACATTGTTTCATCATTTGAAAATACAAAAACAATATTTTTTTATTTTATTTTGATTTTGCTCCCTCATAAAGGAAGCTTTGTTTTCGCGAAAACGTTTTTTTTCGCAATTTTCATGTCAGTATGTTCAAAATGTCCCAAAACGTCGAGAAATCACATTTAGAAAAAATATCCGGACGTATGTATGTGTGTGTGTGTGTGGGTGTGTGTCCAAGTCTGAAACGAAAAAATATAAAATCATTTTAAAGAGGAAGGTTTGTTACACAACAATTCACCACCGCTAATGAAAAATCGATTTGAAAAAAAATGACGGTTGTTTGAAATGAAAATGAAAAAAATAATTTTTCAAAATTTATTTCGAACATTCACCAATTTTTTTTACCTCGATTTTTCATTAACGATGGTAAATTGTTGTGTAAGAAAACTTCTTCTTTGAAATGCTTTTTATTTTTTTTTTGTTTCAGACTCGCCAATCCTGAGATTAAATCTCAGTCATGGGACAAAACATTTTCGAAGACTCGGCTTTGGCGCTTTTTATAGACTATTCAAAGAATCAAAATAATTTTGTTTTTTGTATTTTCAAACGATGAAACAATGTTGGGAAAACAGTTTGAAGCCATAGCTGATAAAGGAGCTGAGAAAAAAATCTTAAAAATTGGCTTTTTTTGGCCTTCCGAAGTAAACTAGTACTTTAATTACAAAAATTCTCCTCACGAAGCCTGAAAATATTTGAATTATTGGCGTTTTTTTTAAAGACATGAGCTTATTTAATAAATTCTATCGCAGCCGAAAGAGAGTGCTAATGAGGATTTTTCTTTCTTTCTGCTTTCTCATAAAGGAAGCTTTGTTTTCGCGAAATTTTTTTTTTCGCAATTTCCATGTCAGTATGTTCAAAATGTCCAAAAACGTCTAGAAATCACATTTAGAAAAAATATCCGGACGTGTGTGTGTGTGTGTGTGTGTGTGTGTGTGTACGCTTTGTGCTTTCCTTAAAATGAATATATCTAGAGAACGCTTTGGCCGATCGACTCGAAATTTGGTATATAAGTAGACTACGTATGTCCCTGTTCTAAGTGCAATTTTTTTTGACATTTTTTCGAAATTTTTTGAAATTGTAAAATAATTGTCTATTTGGCGGGATTTCGTATTTTCTGTAAATTGCTTGTTAGTCGTCTAGCTTTCGTAATTTTGCAATTACCACCCTGAAATTTTATGTGCAGATACACTTTATAATAAGGACGGTTGAGATTGAATTTGGGAAAAATCGCTCAAGAGGTTCGGTTTGAAAAAAAAAATTAATTTTTCGCAAAAAAATTGTGTTTTCTAACTTTTGTCAAAACAACGTTTTTCTAACCGGCACCCAAAATATCTCGAAAACCACTGAACCGATTAACTTAAAATTTTTTGTGTTTATTGTATACATAATTATTTAGTTTTAGTAATAGGATTTCTTTTTCCGATTTTAAGTTTTTTTTGTCAAAATACGAACGAATTTTTTCTTGAAAATAGCTACGTTAAGTTCAACGGTCCGCCATTTTGTCAAAAGTCGTTATTTTCCAAATCGGCTATGACAAAGACAAGATAATTATATCTGTTTCAGTATCCTGTTCTGGTTTTTTCTTTCACATGATATTTGACGAAATGCTACTTGGTATCGCTATGGCAGATTTTTGTACGGCACTCCGTAGACGCCTTACCTACTCGGTGAATTTGCAACATTTTTAAATAGAAAAAAAATTGAAAACATTCTTGAAAGTGTGAATTTTTAACTAGGAAAACCCCCGTTCTGATCATTCCAATACTTTCCCTGGAAAAACTTCTCGAAAATGACCTTTTTTCCGTTTCCAGTTGTATATTCCCCTTTAATGAAACAATAAAAATAGTAAATAATAATAATAACATCATCCTGATTCACATCGCTTGACTCGATGAGTTGACGATTTGGAATCTCTCTGCCAAGCGCAGCAGCCATAGTTGGATATTGGAATATGTGTGGGAGATGCATTGAGAAGTGGATGAATGGAAGAAGAGAGAGAAAGGGGGGGGGGGAGAACTGCGGAGTGAGAGACTGTAATTTGCAATGCGTGCGAGACGCAGTGCGTCCTGGCGATTAAATTTATCACATACCCAACCGGTCAGTTCTATCCCACCGGTGAGAGCGAGTGGGAATATAATCGATCGGTTGGCTATGTTTGCATGCGCGCGTGCATATTCCCGTGCGCACAAGCCCGTCCAAGCCAGATAGCATTTGCCACTTGTACAATGATCGTAATAGCGCGTTTGATCAATGAGAAAGATATAGCTCGTGTCGTATTTGTGCACGGAGAAAGCGAGTTGGTAACCAAAAAAATTGTTGTCCTAACCAATAATGCTGTGAATCGATTTTATCCACATTACATTAGTTGAGACTACAATTTTGAAGGTTACCTCAATCATCGGCGCAGTTATGTCCTCAATTTCAACAGTTATCATAGTTGTCGATAACTGACCACCTAAAACCACCAATTAAATGAGTTGGGACTACAATTTTCAAGGTAACCCCAACCATTAGCGTAGTTAGGGCACAATTTTTAATAAATGTCACAACTGACCAACCAAGAGATAATTGGTTACCCTAACCGATAATATTGGTAATAGATTTGATCCATATTAAATTGGTTGGGACATCAATTTGAGGTTCATCAATAAGGTTGCTCTAATTATTAGCGTAGTTATGGCATCAATGTTAATAGTTTTGTCATAATTGACAATACAAAATCCCCCAACCCCATCAATTAAATGAGTTACGAGTACAATTTTGAAGTTTACCCTATTCATTAGCGTAGCTAGGGATAATTGGTCACCGCAACGAATAATGTTGGTAATGGATTTTGTCGATATCAATTTGGCTAGGCTATCAATTTTTAAGGTTACCCCAACTACCAGCGTAGTTCAAATAATAATTTTGTTGGTTGTCACAACTAACTGCACACTTATCAAAAAATGATTGATTGCTTCAACTAATAATGTTGGTAATGGATTTTGTAAGCATTAAATTAGTCGGGACTCCAATTGTTCCTAACCATCTGCATGTTTACAGCAACGATAGGAATAGTAGTAGTCACAACTAACTATTCCCAACTAATTAATAATTTATCGTCGCACAGAACGCATCAAATTTAGCGGAAATTAATCATTCTCGTTTCAGTTGTCTTTCATTCATTGTTTATATTTATTATTCCCTCATCCTTTCTCATGCAGTACACGTTCTTTAATCCTACGATCAATCCTGGCGTTCAGTACAAGTATTACGTCAAAACAGGAGGTGCACCCGGTTACAAGCCAAAGTATATCTGGGATTTTACGGAGTGGGGCGAATGTTCGGCAAAGTGCGGCGGTGGAACGATGGTTTGACAAAATAAACAATGAGTTTATATATGAATTTTCAATGCCTGAAAAACTGAAAGTATATATGAAAATTTGCAAAATAACGCGCAAACATTTGGGGGGGGGGGGGGGGGGGGGGCGAGATCAGGGTTTCATATACAATTAATTCATACTCTTGTAATTTTTTTTTATTGCTTAATATCATACTGGTTCAAAACGATCTGACAATTACTTTTCTTTTTTCTTCTTTATGAATTTTTTATGAATTTTTTTGTATATATACCTTAGTGGATCGATGCAACCATAAGTAACCTGAAAAAAACCGATCCGTTTGAAATAAAAACGAACGCAAAGTGAACCTTCTGATACCCATACGTCCTAAAAAGAACCAAAAAAGAACCACTGTAGTAACCAAATGATGATTCGTAAAAGGTTATAGTTTGATCAAAACAACCGAAAGACAATCATAGTATAACTCGAAGTGTCGAAATCATACTCGTCGCATATTCCGAATGGGACTCAGCATTCGCGGTACTGCGACATTTCGCGGGGAGTCTTGGAACTAATATGATTGCATACAGTTCACGGACGGTTGCTTTCCGGTTCGTTCCGCAACCCATTTGTAACTCTCATCAAACCGATTCCAGTCCATTGATTCGGTTTTAATATGGTCGTTTCAAGGTTGCTTGTTCTTTCAATCGGACCATCTGCTTGTGGTGATTTCTTGGTTGTATTAGGGTTTCTTATTTAAAAAAAAAAAACCAATACACAGCCAGTCACTGAATTGCAACCACGATGCGACGGTTGCTGCGATCCGCTGTGGTAGTCATTTGATTTTTTATAAATTAATTTTTAATACATCAACTAGAATGTTTGAAGGATGTTCTGTAATTTTTTGAGATTTTTCTGATTGATAGTTTGGTCACAATACTTGTTCAAAAATGGAAAAGGCCAAGTCAACCCAGATAAGTGTGGCCACGGAGGGTGAACAAACAATGAAGTTGTCATTACTTAAACAAAATGGCTGCATCATAAGTCAAATAACCGCTTAAATGTGATCGATAAATTTTCCGCCTCAGGCATTGAATCTTCTTCTCTCGTTGTCCATCATTCAATCAAATTTAATTTATCGTCCATCAGATCTCTGATCCTTCTTGCATCGAGGAACAAAACGGTTTAGTCTCACCGAGCTTTTGTCAGGGTACACCCCGTCCTGAGCCCAAAAGCCGAATATGCAACGAGAAACCCTGTCCAACCAAGTACTCAATCCTTTCCATCACACTCACAATCAATGCAATCCCTTCTATCACATAAAAATCAGATTGACCAAATCAACCTTATTTTTTATTTTACCCAAAATTACAACAGATGGCGCGTTAGTCAGTGGAGCGGATGTAGTGCCTGTAACGGCAAAACCGGCACGAAGCATCGAAAAGTTCAGTGCATGAAGCCAGCGGCGCGTCCCGGTGGTGACGACATTCAGACGGATTTGAAGGCCTGTCGCGGTCGTGTGCCAAAGCAAAAGGAGAAATGCGTTGGTAAGAGACCGTGCAAGAAAACATGCAAGAATAAGAGGCACGATTGCGACGATACGGAGGAAAAATTCGTTGATCCGCAAGAGCGCGAGCGTTTATTGAACGAGCAGCGTAGAATGATCGATGAATTCGTTGACATTGGACTGACACGTTATCTCGATAAGAATCGACGTCAAGGTGACGGAAAGTCGTCGAGGTTCGCGAATAAACGCGAGGTCTCGGATGATTTTAGGAATTTATTGCGTGACTGGGTTATGATGGGCAATCACGATGAGAAGAACAAGAGAACGTGCAAAAATGATCCACGGCATAAGCCAGCGCCGCTACCAATTGGCAGAAATCTTGGACCGCAACAAGCAGCGGCGATTACTCAGAGTCCGAATGACGAGTCGCAATTGCTGGCTGATAAAAAATTCACAACCCCAAAGGCTGGCTCGATAATCAGGGATGTCGTGCCAACGAAGGAGATCGTCGTCTACGAGGCGCCCTTCAAGGACGAACAACTCACTGCCAATATATCGGACATTGCTTTTCAGGAAGGCGGTGACATTATTCCCGGTGGTTTGGACACTCAACGGGAGAAGGTTTATTATGGGGCTCAAGCGGTTAGTGTTCTTGCTGGTAATGAAAATCCAAAAGATGACAAGGTTGATCAGACTGGCAGCACGAGTACCACCACTATTGATATTACAACTGTCAACGTTACTGAAGGATCGAGACGTCGATCAAATGGCAAATCCGCCAGTGATGAGACAAATCCGAAGATTCATAACTTGCGCTTTGAATGATCTACGTTATCGTAATTTTTCGATGATCACTACTTGGAAATATTTTAATCATCGATCGGTAGGTCTGATTGAAAATCTGATTGAGAATAAAGTTATGACAGTGCTTGTTTTTGAAGATTCGTAGTAACTTTTATGCAATCAAAAATGTTCAAAAATTGACATTTGAAAAACAATGCTTAGAAATATATTCAAACAATGATCTATACGAAGGATCTATCTATCATTTTGAACGAGTGTCCGATTTTACATCCTGAGTGGAAATTAGGTTTTGGCAGTTCCCTCTGTCAAAATGGTGCAAGCTTTACTGAACTCTCGTCGGATATGTTCAGCTAATAATATCTGAAATGGAGTTTTTTTAGAGGCTCCTATCAAAGATTTTTTCTAATGAGGCTGAATTGCAGCTCTGGTAAAAAATAAAAAATTTGCTGCTGTTTTTTGCTAATTAGCGCAAACTTTTATTGAACACAGACTGAACAATGTTTATGAATATATGTACCCAACGATCTCGATAGTCGTAGTTTCAAATATTCCTGTCCGTGAGGCATTATTTGACCTTTGGAACTGATTTGACATCCTGATTGTGAACAAAGACTTGGCAGTTGTTTTTTTGGATAAAAGTGCAATCATGAGTTGGAGAACACAACGGAAAATATTTTCTTCGCATGAAAAAGAGACTTTTGGACGCTTAAAAAAGTGGTCAGATCAATGTCAGCTCGGACGTTGTTTTAGCTTCTTCCTGAATCCTCTGAATATACTTGACAGCATCCATACCGGTGAGAGTGAATTCCGTGCCATTTTCCGGCGGTTGTGGCTCAAAGTCCTTCGGAAAATTTATAATAGCATTGTCATCGTCACGCTCAAGAATGATCGTTAGTGTCAGATTCTTGATGTCCTCTTTATCGATGATCACTTGACCTTTCTTCACGTTGACGATATCTTGGGGTTCCTCGTCGCAGTTAGTATCGCCAGTTCTTTTCTCAATCGTTTCAAACAAGTTTTCATTGTTTTCTGATCTTTTCGCATGGTTCTCGTTCTTTCGTTCTATTCTCTGTCGGCGAATGACATTTTCCGCGTTTCGAGATTCAATTGTTTTTCTCGGGTCAATTGATACGATGGAAAGGACGCTTTTCAACGGCGTCTCGCTTATCTCGGCTTCACGAGAATCTATGGATGATTCGATAGCTCGTCTCTCACGACAAGCCTCGCTGTCGTATTCCTTTGGCTTTGGTCCTTGACAATAGCCGTCGGCTATCACGTCCGCTTCCTGTTCACCATGGCCTACCGGCCGGATACACTTGACGGCGCGAAATTTCTTGCAATTCGCCGTGCAAGGCACGCAACCTTGCCAATCACCGAGCATCCATCTTTGTTGGGAAGTAATGAACACATATTACAATTAAATTACTCTTGTCATGCCTGTTTTATTTTCATGTTCATTTCTTATCGAGACTCTGGTCTTTAAAGTCCTGTAATTGCCATATATGAAGAGCATTTTTCTTGAAGGTACAGATTTAAGTACACATTTTCACATTTTAATAGCCAATATTTTTTTTGCGAAAAATGTAGAAAAAAATACAAAAATATTTTAAAAATTGCTTAAGTCAGAGTCTCGTTGAAAATCTTTGAAAAAATGCAATATTTTATATAATTTGGAGTTCCTTCGTAGGTTTTTCCCAAATTCAATAACCAATAACCTTTCGTCATAGTCTATTAATGTCATGAATAAACATGATGTCTTGAAAATTGCTCGCGTTTACTCTCACCAGATATTTTATAAAATATTCAAAATTTCATATAATTTTAGCCATTTCATGGATCTTCGTTAAATTAAATCGAACGAATGAAAAGCTAGAGTGTCGATTTTAGTTGGATAAAATCCGAAAATGATTAAATATAAAACGATACTTCAAAAATTGCTCGAATTAGAGTAAGAATTCTAAATTCCATATAATTTGAAATTTTTCGTAGATCTTTTCTTAATTTGATAACCAATATCCTTTCTTCATAGTTTATAAATGTAAAAACTAAACCTGATATCTGAAAAATTGCTCGACTCAGAGTCTCGCTAGATATTTTAGAAAAAATTCGAAAATGTCGTATAATTTAATAATTTAAGCTTTTTCATAGATCTTCCTTCAATAGAATAACCAATATCTTGTTGCGATGATTTATTAATGTAAAAATAAACACGATATCTTGAAAGTTTCTCAAGTTTAAATCTCATAAGATATTTTTGAAGCATCTCAAAATTTCTAATACTTTTAGCCATTTCATCGAATTTAAAAAAATTCAATACCAAAAATTAGATTGAACGACACATCCCAATATTGATTTATTCACTTCGTCGCATTTTTCCACTTCTCAGACACACATCCGAGAATTTTGACGTAAAAGACCCAAAAATTGTTTTCTCATCATCGCAAATGTCCATGCAAAAGTTAAAGCGGGCTGAATTACGGGTGCCATTTTCTTTTTGTGTTCTCGAATAAACATTGTTGAATGTGCACGTGGGGACGTTCAATAGAACCATTAAAATTCGAACAATGAAAAGCCTTTGTCGCGAGGCTCAATGAGACGCGACACAAGTTTCAAGATCGATGATAGAGACGTTATGACATTAACTATTCCTATTATACGTGTCACGTGTGCATTGAATATAGACAAAACAGTGGGAAGTTGATTGGAAATAATATATACTAAGTATACAGTCATATATGTGTGAGTACCTCGGTACGCAAGGTGCCTGATTGCACGGTCGAACTTTCACTTCCGGTTTAGTAATGTTCCTGCAAAAGCTGTCGTCCACCTGACCGCCAATCTTTTCAACGCAGCGAGGCTTTGCTATTTCCTCTCCCGGACCACAAGGAGCGCTGCAGCGAGACCACTCGATGAAGCCCCACTCGAACGATGGCTTTCTCGTTCCATCGGGCTTCACGCCTAGTGCGTACTTCAGCGTCACGTTCTCACGAGGATAGACCTTACAACATAGTTGGAGTAATTTTTTTCCGTTTGTATTGATAGAAAAAAAAATCAGGAATGAAAAGTTTATCGAACTCACAACATCTTTGCCAAAACCGAAACGGTTCAATAACCCTACCAAATCACAAGCCTACCAGAATAAATCTCCACTAACTCGCTCAAATAATATCTTCACCATTCTCCGATAACATCTCTGCAAGAAAATCTCTCTAGTACTTGACATCGCTCCCACTTAACAAACCTACCGTATTACAAGTGTCCAGATTGTTAACTCAGTCGGTCACTTACCGACGTTGGAGCCCGTTCCAACGAAAAATACACAATTGCCCTGCCGTCGGTAAGTAGGATATCAAAGACAGGATATCAAAGGCAGGATCAAAAACCTGGAACCTCATCTGTATTATCTTACATGAAATCTGGTAGACTTATCAAATGGGAGTGTACCAAAAACTAAAGATCAAAAGTCTTCGAATTGAGCTTGTTTTTGTTTCTTCATAGAAGAAGCTTTGTATTCGAGCAATTATCAGCCTGACGCAAATTTTAAAATTTTCCAAATTATCTGCAAATGCCCTAAATTTTGTAATTTCGCAATAATAGATATCAATTTTTTAAGTGAAACTTCTATGGACGCGTTTCGGCGGGAGAGCATTACGGGCAAATGGAACGGCCGAACGTCACGTTTTTCACACTAATAGTGTCTTTGCTGTCTGCTTATAAGAGTTTGCGTTTTTGTAATTAATTACTTTCTAATTACAAATTAAAAATGTGATTAGTAATTCAAAAAATTCTAATTACAAATTACAAATGTACTTAGTAAGTAAACCTTTCTAATTACAAATTGAAAATGTAATTAATAATTGAAAATTTCCTGATTACAAATTACAAATGGGTCATTCCATGTCAAATCGACTGAGAATAATAGTGTTTGAGATACCCGGGATAAGAAAATCAGATATGATCAGATAAGAAAATTGGCCATATATGATCATGCAGTGTCATGACAGATCATGTGTGCTTATTAGGGCGATTTTTTTCGACTTTTTTTTTCTTTCACTACCCACCCGAAATTTTGTTGGATATGTCTGAAAAAAAATTCCCTGAAAGTCTCAGCCCTTAATATAAATATTAAGTACTTTCTCTTCGCGTGAGAACTTTTTCCATCTAAAATACACGTAAATGAAAAACTTTTTCCGTCAAAATTTTACCACCCGCGGTTTTTTATGCGATTACATTGATTTTGGTCACAATTTACGTAGAATCAAACGGTCTTTAAAAGTGTCCGGAACAGCGTAAGTGTAACTTACACTGGTGAGATGGTACGGGTCCCTAAAGTTGATTTTTACCCAAAATTCTCGATATTTTGCTGTTATCTATGAAATGATTAACTTAACCGAAAAATCGTAAAGGGAAATCTTGTTGGAAATTTAACTTCCTACAAAAAAAGTCCTTTAGATCTGAGTGTTAAAATTAATATTTCTTGAGATATTGAACCTTAACTTATTTATGGTATAAGATTTGTATAGTTTATCGAACCAAAAGTTTTAAATTGTTGATATTCCATATCATATCATCATATGACATTTCATATTACTAGTGGCGATATGATATGGAATATCAACAATTTGAAACTTTTGGTTCGATAATCCATAAAAAATTTCATATCAGAATAAGTTAAGGTTCAATATCTCAAGAAATATTAATCTTAGCAATTAAGTCTAAAGAACCTTTTTTGTGGGAATTTAAATTTCCAGAAAAATTTCCTGTACATTTTTTTCGGCCAAGTTGATCATCTCGGAGATAACAGCAAAAAAATGAGAATTTTGTGTAAAACTTAACTTGAGTGACCCGTACCGTCTCACCAGTGTAAATTACACTTACGCTGTTGAAGACACTTTCAAAGATCGTTAAAATCTGCGTAAATTGCGACTAAAATTAATGCGATAGCATAAAAAACCGTGGAGTGGTAAAATTTGGAAAAAAAAAGTTTTTGATTTACGTGTATTTTAGGTGGAAAAACTTATCACGCGAAGGGAAAGTACTTAATATTAATATTAAGGGCTGTAACTTCCAAGGCATTTTCTTTCAGAGATATGTAACAAATTTTCGGGTGGGGAGTGAAAGAAATAAAAAAGTCAACAAAAATCGCCCTAATGCTTATATCTGACCATGTATGATCATTTCAGGGCCATTTTTATAATTTTGAGAGCAGGCCCGTCCATATCGCAACAGGTCTGACCAGATCCAATCCCCAGACAAGATCTGCACTTGTTGCACCAGATCTGATTTTATTGGGCCAGATCCGCTTATGTCAGACAGATGTAATCTTGTTGGACCAGATCTGATCATGTCAAACAGATCTGATCCTACCGGACTAGATGTGAACGTATCTGAATAAAATACCGTGAATCCCAGTAGACCTGGACATCTATGAACCTGGAGCGCACACTGAAAAAAAAAATTCGTGTCGCCAAATGAATATCGGTTGGCTCAACCCCATGGCTATGGTAACTGAAGAATCTCAATTTCATTCGTCCAAATGTGCTGTTGTTGAGTGAGTTGGTTTATGCTTTCATTCAATAGCCGAACGTATTTGGGTTCAATAAAATGCTTTTCTGAGTTGACTAATATCGAGTTGCATCTAACCGGTAATTAGTCCAACCAACACGTAGAATTGTTTGTTCAATAAAATGCTATTTTGCATTGTAACTGAAATAGAGTTGTATCCAACCAGTAATTAGTCCAATCAACACAAAAAATGATTGATTCAATAAATTGCGGGTTTAATAATTGTTGCTAAACATGTTATAAAAAATTTGTAGCCCTTGCCAAATTATTTAATATGCATAGTTTACCAGCCCCAAAAAGAGATAAATGAAAAAAAAGAAAAATCTGTGCTAATTCTCCGATTTAATTTTTTTGTCCGACCGGGGTTCGAACCCTCGACCTTCCTACCATCATACCTACCTACCTAACACGCTACCTATTACGCTATCGACTACTACTATACGCATGAAAAAAGTTTGGGGTTATGAAGATTCGAATTTTTTTCGGTAACGGAAAATTTATTTTGTTTATGATTACCTTTTTCTCATGAACACTCTGCTCGCTAATTCGTATCGCACATACAAAAAATAATCGAAAAAAAATATTTAAACAAGCTTTCATTATGTGTTAATAAAAAATAACTAAAAAGTTAAAAATAATTGTATTCCGATTGGAAATAAGTTTTCAAATAAAAGCGTGTTACACCCTCTTTTTTCCCTCTTCTGTTAAAAGGTAACATGCTTTTATTTGAAATTGTATCCAATCGGAATAAAATTATTTTTAAGTTTTTAGTTATTTTTTGTTAATATGTAATAAAGGCTTGTTTTTAAAGAATTTTTTTTTCGTTTATTTATTTTTTACTCTTTAGTATTTATGATGTAAAATAATTAATTTAGGAATTTATATCTATTTGCAAAAAAAATGTTTCGCAAAATTTTTTGCACAAAAATTATTTTGCAAAATTTGTTAGACAAAGTTATTTCACACAATTAGCTTGCAACATTTTTCTCCAAAATTTATGCAAAAAAATTTTTTCAGAAAATTTTTTGGAAAAAGACTGTTGCGCACAGTTTTCGTCGAGAAATGTTGCAAATCAATTGCTTAAAACCATTTTGTCAAGAAAATTTTGCAAAACAATTTTTTTGCAAGAAATTTGGCGAAACATTTTTTTTGCAGAAAATTATGCGAAACATTTTTTGTTGCAAAACAATTTTCAAGCAAATTTTGTGTGATAATATTGCATTGTCATCCGATTCACATATGCAAGACAAATTTTAACTCAATCGGAGTTCGTGTTTGCCGGTTCGAATTGACCCGGTGTTCATTTTTTTCGATTTTTATTGTTTGTTAATAAATACTCGGGAGGAATAAAACATATAAGTGATAGGTGACGTATCAAGAGATGCGGCAGCATCTCGGCTTTAAGTATTAGAATTAGAATGTTCTATGCTTTAACAGAAATAGTCTGATCTAACGGCGTTTTATACCAATACGGCAAGAAGTTTAGTTTAATTGAAAGATTATTGGTTGAAGACTTGTAAGTTTTGGTCAGCTGTTCCCGCGACTCACTCAGTGAATATATATAGCCGTAGTGAGTAGTGTATATTGCCGATTCAATAATACATTCGTTACATCGGCAAAAGTCGTGGGGTTGGCTGGACGGAATAGTTTGTCACAACAACTTGACCGTTTGTTGATTCAGCAAAGTCTGTTGAATTGCTTCACAGGCATAAATTATTTATCTTAACTATGATTTCATTTAGATCAATTGAAATTATTTTTATTACAACATGTCATGTGATGCTAAATCAACTGTATCAAAAGGTTCAATTAAACGACAAACTACTTTAGCCAATGGTTTTTTTTTATTGAACTAACTTCACAAGATTAGATACAACTAAACGTGTAATTGATTAGCATGCGTACAGAAGTTTGGCTCAACCGAAAAAACTATTTATTCGAAACCAAATGTGTTCCATTCAACGGTACTTGCAGTTGAATTAATGTATGCCTGGCAACAGAACCATGGGGTTAGCTTAATGAAATTCATTTTGTTGTATCAACATAGTGTTAGTTGATGTAAATGAATTTTCTTTGAGTGAATGGAAAAACGCTTAACCCCACGGCGGGGTTGGCTGTATTTTTTTTTTCAGTACATATGATAGAATCATAGTTTATCTGAACTATCAGACTAGGTATGACTCCGACTATATCAGAGCAAACCTTACCCCTTTGAAACAGATCAAACCTTTATTAGAGCAGTCATTAAGATATCAAGATGTTTATGATCAGGTATGAGTGTATAATACTTCGTATATTTTCCAGGTTTGGTATCGTATTTGATGGGACAGAATTTTATATGAACGTATCTGCTCATATATCACATCATACACTCAGTCCAAAAATTAAAGAAATAGCAAAATTTTCGAGATTTTTCGGCGATTTTTCAAAGGCTGTATCTTTTCGAAGCTTGAATCTTCTGGTTTTCAAATCTTGAGTCAAAAAAATGTTGTGGGCATCACCCTCGACGCAGTTGAAAGAATATCATGGTAAAAATTTTCTCGAATTTGTTGCTTTTTTCAAAACAGTCGATGGGCTCCAAAAAAAAATTCCGAGCTTAATCAATCTATGGATCGTTTAGCTGGATTTTTTGGCTTCAATTTGTTTTTTTTTAAAATTTTTGTTCTACGACTATTTTTCGTCGAGATATCGGCAATTGAACAAAAATTCATCTTATTTTTTAAGATCTTCGATATCTCTGGAACTGCTGATTGTACAGCGAGTGAACGGTGGGTTTCGGAAACTTAAATCGACCCTCTATAAGTGCCTATTACTGTCATAAACAAAAAAAAATTCCATGCTTAATTTTGACTCAAAAAAGTCCAAAAAATGCTTTTCTTCTTGTTTTATAAAGTCTACCACAACTTTGCAGATATTGCAAGAAATACCAATGTTTTAAGGTTCTTTTTTAGCTCAATACATACCTAAAAACCATGCCAATTTTCAAAACAATCGTTCGAGCCGTTTTTTGTGACCGAGTCGTCAAACTTTTAGAAAAATTGAAGGAACACGTTAATTGGTCCTTTAAGACCAATTAATGGTGTTAAAAATAAAATAAAAAAGTTTTTTTTTTCCTCTTAAATTTTCTTTTAATGACCGTGAAAGCTGAAAAAAATCCAGATTAAAAAAAAAAAACATTTTTTCACAATTTTAGATTTTTTTTTTTAATTAGAAAAAAAATGCTAATAAATTTTTTTTTTCGAAATGTGGAATTTTTTCAGTTTTCGCGCTCATTAAATGCAAATTTGAGAGGAAAAAAAAGAAAAACTTTTTTTTTCATTTTTAACACCATTAATTAATTTTGGTCTTTAAGGATCAATTAACGGGTTCCTTCAATTTTTCTAAAAGTTTGACGACTTGGTCACAAAAATGGCTCTGCCGATTGTTTTGAAAATTGGCATGGTTTCTAGGTATGTATTGAGCTAAAAACAAACCTTAAAACATTGGTATTTTTCGCAATATCTGCAAAGTTGTGGTAGATTTTCTAAAACAAGAAAAAATCTATTTTTTTGGACTTTTTCAAGTCAAAATTAAGGATAGAAACAAATTTTTTTCGTTCATAACAGTAATAGGCACTTATAGAAGGTAGATTAAAGTTTCCGAAACCCACCGTTCACTCGCTGTACAATCAGCAGTTCCAGAGATATCAAAGATTTAAAAAAAAGATGAATTTTTGTTCAATTGCCGATATCTCGACGAAAAATGGTCGTAGAACAAAAATAAAAGGAGCAAATTGAAGCCAAAGAATCCAGCTAAGCGATCCATAGATTGGTTAAGCTCGGAAAATTTTTTTAGAGCCCATCGACTGTTTTGAAAAATGCAAAAATTTCGAGAAAATATTTACCGTGATATTTCTTTTGACTGCGTCAAGGGTGATGCCGACAAAAAATTTTTGATTCAGGATTTAAAAAGTAGAAGACTCAAGCTTCAAAATGCTTTTTTAAAAAAAATTTACGATCAAAATTAACAAACTTACAGCCTTTGGAAAATTGCTGAAAAATCTCGAAAATTTTGCTGTTCCTTTAATTTGTTGACTGAGTGTATATGTTCAGATAAGGCTTCACGCTGCCAACTCGCCTCAGTACTTGACCAGATCAAAACATATATGAGATCTATATAGCAAAGTCTGGTACGGTATTTGATCGGATATGATCTTATACGAACAGATACGTCCACATATCACATCATGTATGTTCAGATACGGCTTCATGCGGCCAACTCGTGTTGGTACCTTATCAGATATAAACATGTATGAGATTTACATAGCAGAGTCTGGTACTATATTTGACCGGATATGATCTTATACAAATAGATATACGTTCATATATCACATCATATATGTTTAGATACGGCTACGCGCTGCCGACTCGCCTTGGTACCTGACCAGATAAAAACATGTATGAGATCTATATAGCAGAGTCTGGTACCGTATTTGATCGGATGTGATCTTATACGAACAGATACGATCACATATTACATCATGTATTATCAGATACGGCTTCACGCTGCTAACTTGTCTTGGTACCTGATCAGATATAAACAGATATGAGTTCATAAATGGTCCATATGGTCCGTCCAAAAAATCATGCAAATTCGAAATTTGCACATAGTTTCCTCATTTTTTTCCGTCGTTCCTCAACCCTCCTTTATGAGGATCTGTTTGACCATCTTTATGACATGTGTGTTTATTATCATGGCTTTCTCATAAAGGAAGCTTCATGAACGACGGAAGCAAACAAGGAATCTATGTGCAAATTTCGAATTTGCATGATTTTTCAGTAATTCCGTTCAATTACATTATTAATTGTTTTTGTCGTCCAGTGTATTGGTGCTAAAGAAGTGAACTCGATAGCTGCCAAATTAGGAAACTTAGTGTTAACAAGTATTTTTCAAAAATTTCAAAATTTTTTTGCAAATAAACATCTCGAGCGTTTTTCACCAAATTCAACTCTAACCATTCTTGTCGTCTAGCGTATTTGTGCAAAAAAATTTAGCTTGATACTTCTGAAAATGCGAACGTTGGAGCGTTAACAAAATTTTATGAAATTTTCAATTTTTTTTCACCGAACCTCTCACACGATTTTGATAAAATTCAATATTATTTTCCATTGTCATTGAATGTATCGTCACAAAAAAATTCAGCTCGATAGATGGAAAATTACCAAAGTTAGAGAACTTACAAATTTTTTGCGAAAAATTGAAATTTTTTAAAGCCGAATTCCTTGAGCGATTTTTCCCCAATTCAATCCCAACCGTCCTTATTGTAAAGTGTATCTGCACGTAAAATTTCAAGGTGGTAACTACAAAATTGCGAAAGTTAGACGATTAACAAACATTTTACAAAAAGTACAAAATCTAGCCAATAGACAATTCTGCAACTTAGAAAAAATTTGCACTGAGAACAGAGACATACGTAGTCTACTCGTATACTAAATTCCAAGTCGATCACTTAAAGCGTTCTCGAGATATATTCATTTTAAGGTAAGCACCAAGCGTGTACACACACACACACACACACACACACACACACACACACACACACGTCCAGACATTTTTTCTAAATGTGATTTCTCAACATTTTGGGACATCTTGAACATACTGACATGAAAATTGCGAAAAAACATTTTTTCGCGAAAACAAAGCTTCCTTTATGAAGAAGCAAAAATTCTCAAATTTGCAAGATATTTTTTCATACCAGCACGACTAAATCCTCGGTGACTGGGCCTGGAATATTCAGAGCTTCTTGTTTTGCCCTGATCATTCCCAGCCAGGCCTTTGATCCCGGCACGTCGAACATTCCCAAACGGTTTCTGAAGTAATTGCAAAAATGAACATAAATAATCGTGCCAAATGAGAACTTTTTTTTTCTTTGATATTTCTTTTTAATACTGACCCATCGATCAGAACGTTCTTTGTGTTTTTGGTCCGCACGACAATTCGCGATCTGGTGGGTTGGGATTCCTCCACCCTTATATTCTTTGCTCCAATCGGCACGTCAATGACTTTCTTCAGTCCTACGAGTATGAGAATTTTGAAAATAAAACAACGTTTTGTATCGTGATTTGAACATTTTGATACATTTTTTATTGTTTTTTGAGTTCATCACAAACTTTGCTGCTCTTCGAAGCTCACGACGCCTTCCTTCAGCAAACAGGATGTACTGTCACCCCGGCAAACTCCGCACATATCTTCGATTGCGTCAGATTCCATGTCGAGATCGCACGGTATCTCGCGACATATTCCACCAACGCAAATGTCCCTTATCCCTCGATAACAAGTAGTACCGTCGATTACCTTTGGCTTTAAAGACGTCAAGAGTTTTGTCTCGCTCAGACAAAATAAAACGCAGGGATTCTCCGACGCTTTCAAATCTAATTAAGGCAAAGGGTGGAATTTTTATTTACTTCTTTTATTTATTTTCTTCAAATTTATATAACTTATTCCATTCATTATTTTATATATTTGGCTTCATTTAATTTGTTATTTATTTTAATTTTAAACGCATCCATGCCACATCGAATTCATTCAGCCTTCGATAGTTTGAGACAATCTAAAATGGCCATTTATATCATTTTGAATCAATAATGGAATTTTTAAATTAATTATGAAAAATTGATTGGCTCACTCTCCGGCAAATTATAGCCGATCCATTGATGAACCTTGCCATCTTCTGGAAATGTCCAGTCGTTGAATTCCGCGCATTGTACGTCGCGAAATGACGGTGCACCGATTTCACAGGGCTGTAAATATGGAGATAAGCAAATCCTAGGTCTTTTTGCATTTTTAGTGGAAAGAATGAATTTAAGCGATTTTTCGTTCTATTTATAAAGAGATCCCATGAGTTCTCTGAAGAACAAATATATACAAACATCTGTGGCGCATATCTTATGTCGCTTCCATTCACCCCTGCAATACTCGCCACCCCGTGACGGTGGAGGATGATTGCACTTTCGCTGTGAGAATGCAACCCCCGAGCCACAAGTTCTCGAACATCGACTCCAAGGTGTCCATGAATTCCAACCACCATCAATTGCCAATGGGCGTTCGCCAATTATCAAGCATTTCATTTGATAGCACCACTAGAAAAATAATCATTCATCAATTTATAAATTAGACACAGCCGCCTTAATAAATATTTTTCTCTGTACGGTATTTAAACGCTCGCTGATAATGATTGCTGTAGTATTTTCTCCTCAATTAATTCATTTCTTTATAAATAAAAAAATAAAAAATGAATAAAAGTTTCCATCAGTTTTTGGTTCTAAAATTTAAATAAAAAATTGTGTTTTTTTGGCAATTGTATTGGCTTACGTCCTATCAGCGGTAATTTTCACATTAAAATTTGTTCCGAAATCGATTTGAACAATGTTTTTGCATTTATTTTCGAAAATTTTTTGGAAATCTCAAAACATTGAAATTTCAAGTGATCATAACTCCAATTCGGTTCAACCGATTTAAAAATTTCTTTTTCGTACAAAAACGTTGTATGTAAGCTTGTAAAATGCCGTATGGTTTGTTCCGATAACTATATTTTTTTAGCCACAAAGGGACTTTGATAATCGCATAAAAAAATTTAGAATGTCGGTGGTCGAAATTTAAAAATTCGTGAAAAATGAAAAAATTATTGGAATAAAATGAAATAAGCGGCGTTTTAAATCATCAGCAATTACAAAGAGAATAAGCAAATAGTGCAGCCAAAATTTTCTGTAATAGGAATGAAATTACAGCCATTTTCGTGAACAGATTCAATTGTGGTTAAAGTGTTATGAACATTGTTTTTTTCAAGCTTCATAACGATGTTTTTTCCCCTTTGTACATAAATTTAACGAAAATTTCCTCGGAAACTTAAATCTTTTTTAAATTTTCATTAAAGACATTGTTCTTTAAAAATCTAAAAATAATAAAATTTCAAGAGCTCATAATCACTCTAGCTTGATCGATTTCATCATTTTGTTTCTCACATTAATGTCAATAAACTTGAAGTTTGCTGTTTGGTTCAGCACAAATAGAAAATAGTATTTTTTTTCACCCATGCAAGATTTTCGTGCTTTCCACCATATGCGTAGACAGCCGAAAAGTGACTTTTCTGACAGCTAAGGGCGAAGACGAGTTCGCTTCTTTTTTCCCCTCCGGGGAAAAAAGAACCGAATTCGTCTGTTTTCACTCTTAGCTGTCAAAAAAGAGCCCCTTTTTGGCTATCCACGCATATACTGAAAAGCACAAAAATCTCCCATGGGGAAAAAAAAGATCGTGTGCAACGCGGGCCAGAGATTCGTCTTTTGTCTCGCGTGGTTGCGGCCCTCGCTTCGCTCGTTGCGGCAAACTTCACGCTCGACAAAAAAACTTATCTCTGGCCCTAGATGCACAAAATACTATTGTGCATCTAGGGCCAGAGATAAGTCTTTTTGTCGACGCGAGACAAAAGACGAATCTCTGACCCGCGTTGCACACGATCTTTTTTTCCCCATGGGAGATTTTCGTGCTTTTCAGTATATGCGTGGATAGCCAAAAAGGGGCTCTTTTTTGACAGCTAAGAGTCACTTTTCGGCTGTCTACGCATATGGTGAAAAGCACGAAAATCTTGCATGGGTGAAAAAAAAATATTTGTATGATATATAATAAATTAATTAAATTAATTTAAAAAATTCGTAAATTAATTTATTTTAACAACTTGGCTTAGGTTTTGAGATATATATTTAAAAAATCGTGACGTCGAGTGGACGCTCTCACCCCCCTCCCTCCCCCTCCCATTTCTGTCGGCAATGCATTTTGAGGCAATATTGCTGTTGCTCTCCTCATCATTCTCACCTCGGTCAATGGCGAGTAAGCGCTCGGCACTCCTGCATAATTACGTGTTCGCTCTAATGATACACGAGAAGACAGGGAGGGGCGGGGGGAAAGGGGAGGGGAAAACTCGAAGAAATATTGATGGTAGGGTATTATCGCTTCATGGAATGGTAGAGCGTGGAGTAGAGGAATATACGAGACCGGTAACGCGTATATATCTCGAGCATACGTTGAAAAAATTGCCCAATGATTGGCATATTTCGTCGAGAATATTGAATATCATTGTAAAGCGGTATATATGAAAAAAAACAACAAACTCTCGTGAAAAAGAGCTTGTAATTCAAAAAATTTATCATTATTTATGGTTAATGATATTTTTCTGGGGAATTGTTTCTTCTTTTATTTTCAATTAAATGAATTGTCCGTACAATTTTAATTCTCAATGAAAATTCATCGATAAATCCTTTGATGATTTTTGGAGTCGCATTTAATAGTTGGTTTTCTCGTCGAAAGATGCTGCGATTTTTCAACTTGGAAATTCTGTACGTTTATTTTTTTGGTGTTGAGATTTGTTTTCAATTTGATTTTTTTTATAATTTTCGTCTATTTTGTTTCGGCTATTCAAAATCAATTGGAAAAGATTATTTGAAACAAATAAATGGTATTTCTATGTGTTCAGATGTTTAAGCTTATGTTTCATCGCCATTGATTGATTTTAATCTTCTATTGATTTCAATATTTTTTTAAATTTCGATATTTCGATTCATTTTCGAAAACTGCCAATGACTTTGCGAAATTTGAGGGTCAACAGAGATGTACGAGGCTACTCGGGGAATCCCTGGTGGCAATAAGAGATTGCCTCCCCAGGGGATGCTCTCAATGGGACTGCATTCTGCACGAATATATTGCAATTAAAATTCAAAACGTCAGCCAATATTCAAACGAAAATTAATGGAACAGGGATTTTCGTTCATTCGAAATTTTCTAATATTCAGGATGATCCGGAAGAATTTACACTCTAAATTGAAGACTATTTACCATTAATCACTAGAATAAGGACTATTAAATTAGATCTATATTTTCGAAACTCCATGAGCTTTTATTTTTTCGCCAAAAACAATTATCGATACTATTGAATTTCAAGCAATCGAGAAATACAGACGTCTTTCCACACCCGATGAAGAAGTTTAATTCCAAAAAATCATATCGAGTGCAAAAAGCTCTAGAATTTTTATCGATAGTATAAATAAAACTCTTCTCTCGTAATTCGTAGCAAAAACTCGGTATAATTATGTGTGTTTTTTAAATTTAAATTAGATTTTTGAATACCTTTTTGCCGGAAAAAATTATTTTACTTTCTTCAACTATAAAATGTTAGGTAAGCTTATTTGTTTTTGTGTAATTATTTTCTAATTTTGTTAATAATTTCGATGAATAATAATTCACCCTCTTTTCACCGCACGTTGTACCCTCGGCGGGGGGTTTTTTGCCAGAGATGCAACCCCTTCCCGGTATAGCACACTTCAGCGTATCGCAGGTCTGAAACCATAGAATTATTTCGGTAAAACATTTTTCGAAATTGAAGCGCAAATACCGAATCGCTCGAGGGCTCAGAGACTTAAGAAATGCTTGTTAATTTCCTCATTTTCTTTCTTTGAAATAGAACGCGGGTAAGGTAGAGCGATTGTGGGTACTATGGCATGGCGCAAGGAGTTTGCCGATTTTAACGACAGATGGCGCCAGCTGACGGTTACCATTTCACGTTTGATAACGAACGTTAACGTTGACACTCGTTAACGTGATTGATTGTCTCTCATGTAATCAATTAGCAAACGAATGCGGGAAAGCAATTTTAACGAGCATGATGAATAAAAATGTTCTGCAGAACGTAACCGAGTTTTGTTGACTGAGCTCTAAAAAGTACCTTTATATTCATTAAAATGCATAAAGATAAAAAAAAAAAGAATTTTCTAATTGATATTGATGTAATAAAAGAATAAAGGATTCTTTATTCATTTTAACTATGGAAGAATAATGATAATCAAATTTAATAATCGAATATTTAATAAAAAATCAGATATTGTTTTTTTCGAAATTTCTATTAATAATCGTTAAATTATTTGGTATAATTTTGTTTATTTTAAAAAAATATCAAGCTCAATTACAATTATTAAGCGTTGAATCGAAGATTATATATCGAAAGATTTTCTAAATTTATTAGAACGCGTAAAGATGCAAAAATAAAGGGTTCTTTATTTATGTTGACAATCAAAAAATGTTGATTCTGAAATTTAGGGACCGAATATTCGGTGAACAATTGGAAACTGTTTGTTTTTTTGATTTGATCAATAACCATTTTAATTATTGTAAACTATTTGATGGTTTAATAGTAATTTAATAATCATTCGAACTTATTATTTATATTATATATAACGCATTCCACACCAATTTGACCTGGGTCTGAACCTACACCTCTTATTCTATTTTGTCCGCAATTTGTTATGGTTTTGTAGTACATTTGGAAAGGACTCAGGTTTTTTTCAGTTTTTTTAAAGTTATTTGACTCACTATGGTTAAGTTTTTTCTTTAAAAGCTTGTTATTGACTGAAGGAAACCCTGCCCTCTTTTGCTCAACGCTTTAATTTTCCATAATAAACGACGTTTTTGTGATGTTTTTTAGATTTTTAAATTCGGGCTAAAAGTAATTCGTTCATAAAATTATAATTTTATAAACACATCACCTTTAGCCCAAAATTAAAAATCGGAAAAACTCAAGAAACCCCGTTTTTGTATGGAAAATTTTAAGCGTTGAGAAAAAGTGGGCAGGGTTTTCTTTCCGTCTATAATAAGCTTTTGCGAAAAAAATTTAACTATATCTAAGTCAAATCGCTCCAAACATTTTTCTTTTAAATCTTGAGTGTTTTTCAGAGGTACTGCAAAACCATAAAAAATTACAGATAAAATCAGAGAGGTTATGGGTCAGACCCAGATTGAATCGGTGGGGAATTCCCCTCTTATATCGAACACAATACAAATTATTAAGCACGGAATTAACGTTGAATCGGCGTTGAATAGAAAATCAAATTGTGAATTTGTTTAAAAAATAAAAAACTCCATTTAACGAAAACATAGTGAAGAAATAGCGGAAAAAAGACGTTTACTCACAACACCTAAATCACATTCGCGGGCGTCAGGACGATAGCGCAAACGGCATTGATCGTCACCGCTGTACATTACACCGGGCAACATTTTGATTGATCCAAAATTATGATCCTGTGCCTCGTCCTGCAAGCAACTCCCCAGACCAGCTCTGTTTCGTTTCGTAATGTGGTAAATCATCGATTATCAAAAAAATCACGTTATCCAAAATAAAAAACAATATAGAATGGTGAACTTTGATCCATCTTAATTTAAAAACAAATCACGCCCAACATTCTGTCATATAAAAAACAGATTACCGATACCGAGAAAGAATTAAATCGATGAATTATATTGTGATACACAATTATCTATCAATGAATCCTTTTTTTAGCATTTTTTTCGATAAATAAACAAAAGAGTTGATTGAGCGATGTTCAAAAGGTACATTACTCGATGTAAAGCTTGACGTAGCTCTGCGAACATTTCGACCATCGCTTCGTTACATAATGATAACCAGGATACATGACAGTCGTTTCAATGTAACCGCTACGATGCGAAATTATACCAGGGCAACCATTATCACTTTCCTCGTCATGTGACATACCGATTCTAAAAATAATTTTTAAAAACAACATTTTTTATGCAATAGTAAATAAAAATATTGCGGAGGAGCGATCGTAATGACAGTGGGGGAAATTTTGCGAAAAAAACAAATGGTTACCCGTGTCCCAGATGATGGGCAATTTGATATCCGGTCTGTAGACCATTATCGCTTACAACGGCGGCGCCCTTGAGAGGATCGCAAGTGCCGGCGATCGTCGACATTCCCGTGAAACCGCACAGATTTTGGGTAACGCAGATATTCATCCTGAAAATTAAAAAAATTCAAAAATCTTACAATTGTGAATTCTTGAATTGAAAAGATTTACTCGAATTCAAGAATTTCATGTATTTTAAAGGAATGCAAAGATTTTTGAAATCGTGAATGGGATAGAAAAATCGAATGACATGACAATGAGCGTAAAGTTTATTTCCGCTTATTGGTTTATTACTTTGTAATTAAAATAGCGCAATCGTGATGATTGGGATGTGAATCGTCGCCAGGATTCATTTTTTTCTGCCACTCTTGAAAATACTTCATGGTTTCATCGACATCTTTGTTGGATGACAAATTCATCTGAAAATTTATAAATATTGGAAAAAATTATGTACACCCCAAAAGTTTTTGTTAAAATATAATACATGCAAAAATATATTCCACATATCGAATTTTTATGAATGGAAAATATATTTTTATTCCACTTTGATAAATTTGAAATATATTCTATGCACACGCATATTCGACATATATTACAAAATATATATAAAATATCTATCTTTTGTAGGAAAACAGATTAAATCCAGCAAACACAATCCCGAAATAGTTACGAAAATGTTATTTAACGCGTGCTACATTGGACATAACATTTCCGTCCCAAACTCCGTGAATGAAGCAGAGTTTGTTCTCAAATATATCATCCTCTAAACAAGTCACAGATATGAAAAATCTATGAAGAATAATAATTTTTATTTTATTCGTAATATATTTCTTTATAATTCCGATAAAATAAAGGTTTTTTATTAATATTTTGTTATTTTCAAACATTATAAAATATTAGGGTTTATTTAAAAAAAAAAAAAAATAGACGTTGCCATCGGGGTTTAAACTCGCGACAACGAGTTTCATGGTTATATCCAAAAATAGAAGGAATTGTTTTTTTAAATTATATTTTTTCAAATTTAATTTATTAGCTATATATTTTTCCTGATATATGCTCCTCAATTTTGCGCAGATCCGAGAAAGTTAATTTGCCGATTGTGGGGGACTGGGACCTGCCTGAATACTGAACCTTTCTATAACGATCTAACACCGACACGCTACCACTACGCTATCATCTACTTATTAACCCGTAATGTTTATGTTACATTTGGGGTACATGCGTTACTGAAATTTATTTTTATGTATTAAACGAATTCTTTATAGGAGATTTAAGGTTGATAAATCATTGACAAATGATCAATATTAAGGGGCCGGTTCACGCCGGTGGCGAGGAGGTGATGGGGGTGCCAAAAATGTATAACGTGAAATTATCTTATGAATTGGTTCATCAAAATTTCAACCTGATTGAAATCTCGTTCGGAGACAATTTTTTTTTTTAACCCTTATGGGGTCTTGGAGGGGGGCGTTATGCCAAAATAGCATCGAAAATCGTAGTAGAAATTTATTGCAGCAGGTTTAGAGTCAAATTTCATTGACATATTACACTCACATATCGTTAATTACACTCACATATTGCTTGTATTCCTTAATCTACATAACCTCAAAATGATTCAAGACATTTTGATATATTACGGATTTGTTACAAGAAATGTCGTGTCAAATTTACCATATGTAACACATTATACGTATTTGCTACGTAGCCTATACGACGAGATTATAATATCACCAATAGTATTCTATAATTGTGACAGCACTGACTCGTAACAATTTCACAGGTTCACAGTTTATGTAAATGTCTCGTATAAGAATGACGAGATCTTGACGTATCAATGTTACATATTTGTGAAGTCCATAGTTTTTCGTAATTCCTTCATCATTCATTGACGTCCTTACTACATATCGTCAAGACGTATTATATACATCTCGTTTACGTGCATTATGAAAAAGTTTCGAATTTTTGATGAACACAATATGACGAATTTATTACATTTCAATGATACGTAAATGTTTCGTAAATTGTCCAAGTGTGTTTGCTGGGAATATATTCGCGGTATTCAACATTCGGAAGAAAATATATGCAGATATATTTCCATTATACTTTATAGATATTTGTAATATATTCTTTGCCTACCTATATTCACTATATATTCTGAAATATTTACGAAATTTCTCCCTTTTGTAGGAAAATATATTAGATACATTCGAGGTATCCTGCATGAAAATATAAGTGAATATATATTTCCATCATACTTTGAATATTTTTATAATAAATTCCTTGCCTACGTATATTTGACATATATACGAAATATATTTTCCATGCGCGCTTCGTTCACTTAATTTTCATGAGGGAGATCACTTCGATATTATCGAAATTCGAACGTTTTTAAGGGTATTAAATTTGTGGAATATTAAATATCTCGTCAGATGGTCTATATCGAGCATCATAAGAGGCTTAAGCATTTTTTCCTATGTTACGAGAAAATCTTGAAAAGAGTCGATGTATACATATGGCCGCAGCGCGCAGGAGCAATTTTCTCCTGAACTAATTTACCGAGAGCTTATTTTCTACCTCCTCTATTTTCAATCAAGGCAATGCTACCGACAATTTATATCGATGGTATAGTACGTACCTCGTTCGCCTCAACTTCTATCCTTATGATCCTAACTATAACCAGCTCCATCTCGATTCCAAGGCTCACGTCTTGAAATAGGCCAGCAGCCTTGAAATTTATGAGAAAAAAATGTATCACACTTTTATAAGAACAACAACAACAACCACGACTATAACAACAGTAATGGTTAAAATTGAAATGATTAACAATTGAATTAAATTGAAAAAAAAATGTTTTTTTAAAATTATATTTTCCCCTTTATATATTGACCATGTTGAACAGCGTCAGCACATAATTTTCCACATCAAGTCCACGATGATAATCCAGCAAAGATTTGTCGAGGACAGCGAGAAGCTCGATCGTGTACGTGCGATTCTCAATTTTTTCATCATTATCGCGCTCAATCAAGCTCGGTGAATTCTCGACGATGCTCCTTACAATTTTGCGTGTCGTGTTGCACATTTCCCTGATGCTTCGATCGACATCCACGCAACCACGACGATAAACGATGTGAGGATGTTTCGCATCGAGATTAAAATCATGATTTGCAATTGGCTCGATCATGTACAGCGAACGTTTCGTTCTTATGTAACCTGCCTGTTGATATGTATAGTCATGCTTTTTTATGTTTCTCTCTTTGCCGTCAAATCGGCGAAGTTTCAATCCGATCGGTCGTTTTCGTAATTTTTTTTTACTCGGATTTTCCAGAATCAAGGGAGAAAGATTTTTTCGAGTAGAAGATATATTTGTAATTTGGAAGACAAATATTTCAAGCTTTTTGGAACCTGTTAATTATGCTGTAAAATTTGATTAATTGGAAGTAGAGCGCTGGAGCGCTTTTTGGCAGTGATTTTGGGGATGCAATAATCTCTTGACTTTGGAAAATTTTTCAATACTCATGGATGATCAATAATAACGTGTAAAAAATTCAGAAAGAAAACAGGAACGGTTTAAGGGTTATTTTTTCCATACTTAAAATCGTCTTCATGAAAAAAAAGCTTTACACGAAAAAACTGCCATTTATTTTTAGTTATAACGTCGCGAGCTCGATGGTATTGTTGTTTCTCATTTGTGAAAAGTGAGGATCGTTAAAGGATGCGAGAAAAATTCGAAGACGATTGGGAACGTGCATGAAATACGGTCGTAATATTTGAGCACTTGTTGATTATGAACATGCATATTATTAGCGCCATTTTTTGTGCAGGACGAAGTTTTTACGGGGGATTTAATTTGCACATACACTCCTGCTCGAAAGTTTGGAAACACCCGTCAATATTTCTTGCCGCACTATAGAACCACTGCATAACTCCGTCAAAAAAAGATAACCGAATTTTAAAAAAAGCGCTGTAACAGGAAGGAATTCAGCTTTACTTTGCGTTAAAAAAAAAAAATTTCGATCCGGTACGCATTTTTGTACGTGACCGTTTTTCGGCCTTCTTGCGACCATCGCGAATTTGGCGCATAGGTTTAGAACTTTTTTTTTGTCTTTTTTACGTGCAATACATTTGAAAGGGTTAGCAGACACTCTATTTTTTTTTTTTTTTTAATTTTCGTACGATTTTTTCTCTCAAAGTTATTTCACTCTTAGCCAAAAAATACAATTTTTGAAAGATGCAACGTAACTTAAAAACTATAGAGTTTATGAGAAAATGTCAGGTATAAAAAAAGTAGTATACGGATACACAGAATTGCCTGGAATTATTTCAGAAGTTTCCTATGGTTTTTTTTTTACTCTTTTCGCTCGAAACTCTGATGATGACGTTCCAGCAAAAAATTGTATCTGATTAAAATTTGCGTACTTCGTGATATAATAAAAATCTGAAAAAATTCAGCAACATTTGCGGCGTAACAAGCAAGAATTATCAATGATAATATTGCCCAAAAATCAGTAACAAATTGTTCAAACAATTGTTTAAACAATTTGATAATCAATTATGAACGATGATCAGTAATTGTTATTGATAATTATTGTTTATAGCATTTCAAATGTTGCTGATTTTTTTCAGATTTCTCTTGTATCACGAAGTATGGAAATTTCAATCAGATACAATTTTTCGCTGGAACGTCATCAGTTTTGAGCGAAAATAGTTTCAAAAAAATACATAGGAAAATTCTGAAATAATTCTAGGCGATTTCATGTATACGTCCGCTACTTTTTTCATGCATGACATTTTCTCTTAAACTCTATAGTTTTTGAGATACGTTGCATCTTTGTCCTTAAGTTATGCGCCCAATTCGTGATGGTCGAAAAAGGCCGAAAAACGGTTACGTACAAAAATGCGTATCAGATCAAAAAAATCATAAAAAATATTTTTGAAAAAAGCAAAATAAAGCTGAGTTCCTTCCAGTCGGAACGCTTTTTAAAAAATTCGGTTATCTTTTTTCTTTTTGACTCAGTTATGCAGCTTCTAGTGCGGCAAGAAATATTTACTGGTGTTCCCAAATTTTTGAGCGGGAGTGTAGAGTGTACGCAGGCTGTCTCTGAAAGGACATCCGGTACATTGGAAAAAAATGGCAACTTTGTGAAACAAGAAATGGTAATTTCTTGGTTCCTCTTTGTGAAATGCGATACTGACAAGACCGTAGCAAGTCGATAAGGCGCTGATGTCACGTCGATCGCGCACTCGTCCGTGATAATGACACTGAGTGTCTCGTAATTTGCGAAATTTCGTTGAATCGAGAAAATCATAATCCCTCGTTGCTCGGGAATCATTCGCCTCGGGTTCTTGTCGCTCCTCGACAATGCAACCAGGGCCGATAAGTCGATGATTCGGATAGAGCTCAAGGTGATACTCATCCCCGTCAATCGACACTCTGTAGTGAAGGGCGTCATCCAGTGTCAATTCACCGCGCTTCTTACCCTTGTAGTATGATCTTTTATAGTGATGGGGTATTCGATGTGACAAAAAAGCACCGTCCGATCGTACCTTGCGTGGTACGACGATCTCGTAATTTTTCTCAAACAGATCGTTTCTTCTGTAGCGACCTTTTTTATCGGGAAAAAATGAAGAGCAGAAATAGACTAAACACTTACAGCATGGAATGAAATCTGAAAAATTATTACCAACGTCAATGCTCTTTTATATTTAATAATTTCTTAATTAATAATAATAATAATAATAATAATAATAATAATAATAAACGTCAATGCTCTTTTATATTTAATAATTTCTTAATTAATAAAAATAATAATAATAATAATAATAATAATAATAATAATAATAACAACAATAATAAATACTTCAATTTTATTCTGTTGAAAAATAAATCGTTCGATTTTATTCAATTGAGAAATTATTATTTCATTTTTTGTGATGAATGAATCCCGCGATTATATTGACTAAGAAACATCCTCCGATATTTTTTTAAATTTTAATTAATTTGAATTAATTACAAATAGAACTTCAAAAAAATTAAATTTTAATAATAAATAGTTTGAATTTATTTCATTCAAGGATAAATAAGTAATGAAAAAATGATAAAATGAATAAATAATTAACACTCACAGCAAGCAATGAGATGAAATCTGAAAAATCATTATCAACGCAAATTTTTTTTTCATTTTTGACAAGTTTTTAATTGTTGAAGACTATTTTTTAAATGAAATTTGGAAGTTTGATAATAACCTGATTGATTTTATTTCATCAAATAATAAATTCATAAAAAAATAATATGAAAATAAATAATTAAAACATAAAATTAATTTTATAAAAAAATCGGTCATTGAATGATATTTAACTAAAAAATATTGTCTGTTTCTTGTGAACTAAATGAAAAGCGTTGACTTTATTGAGTCAAGACGAAAAATCCTTCGATCTATTTCAAATATGAATCTTATTTTGACTGTGTGGGAAGAAAAAAGGGGAATGATTTCTCTACCTCGCTCTTTTCGTCTCTCCCACTTGACATATATTTATATTATTTGCGATCTTGCTATCTCGTATGCGACAATACGAGCCGAAGAAATGCATCGAACTACTCACCCAGCAAAAACTTGCAAACGTTTTATGCGCCCCCCGGAAGTGAACTCGACAAGATCAAGAGAGGAGAGATCCTGTAGCTCGGAACATTTGTCGAATTGGAGCAATCTTAAACTTCATATATATTAGAGCGATCTTTAAACCACATTAATTTCTTGTTGAAGCGTCCATCGATATTTTTATACATTTCTTCGAAAAAGATCAATCTAATATAAATAAAAGTCTGTATGACATATAAATACGCCAGCTCAAAAAGAAGAAACAAATTAAATGAATTTATTAGTAGAAGAATTGGCAAAAAATGTTTTAAAAAATTGCAAGATATGTCGTTCGATTCAAATTTTATTTATTGATGGGATTTATTTTCAGGATTTAGTGGTTATCGACGCACATTTAGTGCGTCGATAGTTCCTCTTAAGTGTATGATTTTACGTTGATTCGATTGAAATCGATTTAGCTTAGTTAGTTTTACGAATCGCGGGTAAGAATGTGAATTGGAGTAAAACGATCCCCCACTGTGCGTACAAAATGATCTTCGGATTATTTTACCGCAATGAATTTTACTTTGTACCAGAATCAGTGGCTTCATATGTGACTTCTGCTGTATGCGAATCCGAGACTATTGGTTTTTTTATATAATAAAATAAAATTAAAATATATGAAATCATTTTAATTCAGTATTGAGTATTCGGGGTCCATTTAACCTTAAATAAGGGAGAATGTTTTGTCCATACGTGTGTACAAAATATTTCTTTTGTGGAAATTCTAAAGAATATTGAAAGCTCGAAAAATTAGAAATTTAAAAAAAGTAAAAAAGTTTAAAATAACAAATTCAGGAATTGAATTAAGTAACTGGATTCTCTATATGGCTGGATCCATGATTGCTCGAAGAGCATTTCGGTGTCAAAACTTTGATTCTTTTGCCATTCCCACATCTTATTATATGTTATAAGAAATGACAATTCACCAAATTACAGCCTCTTTACTCTAGAGGTTTTCGAGAAAAAAATATTGGATATTTCCATGTTTAGGAAAGTTAACTTTGTTACTTCCTTGCTCGCTCCTTACGGACAATTGAAAAAAATTAATAAAAAATATCATTCCACGTGAAAAAGTCCAAATTTTCCGAAAAAAATATCACTTTTACCCTGAGGATAGTAACTACCCCATAAAAACGTGTTTAAAATAAAAAATCTGGGTTTTGAAGGCGAGCACCATGAAAAAAATCTTTTTTATTTTTTCTTCGGGAAGTTTATGCCATTTTCCACAAGTAAAAAAATTAACAGAGGGGGATGAGCAGAGGATCATCGTCGAATAAATTATTATTATTTTTTTCAATTTTTTTTCAAACGTATATTTTTTTTCTAAAACTACATTAAATTCAACGTAAGAAAAGTTCTATAGCTATGTTTGCTACTACTAATATGTTCCGAGATATGATTTTTTTAATATTGGACATTTTATCCATGAATAAAATTCGTATCTCGGAAACTACCGGTTGTAGCCAACATTATTATAGGACATTTTTTATGTGAAACTGGCTCATACTTCCGAAAAAAAATACTGCAATTGAAAAAACGATGATTTGCTCTTGTCATTGTCATCAACAATTTATTTTTTTCAAGAATTATATTTTTTTTCATATCTTAAGCTAATCAGACGTGAGAAAAATCTAAATGTAGTTTGAGTTATTACTCCTACATTCCGAAATATGAATATTTGTCATTAAATTTAAAATATGAAATTTGTTGTAGTTTTCTCAAAACATCAACTAATCTGACGTAAGAAAGTTTTGATTTCAATTCAACTACTGTCTATAGATTGCAAGATATAGATTTTTGGAATATTCGTCAGCTATGAAGAAGTAGCCGCGCTACTGCATCATAGCTACCACTGAGAGCCTCTGTTTTATATTGAATTAATTAAAAAAGTAATTTGTATCATTTCTTTTTTTAACTTGAGTTGTTTTTGTTTGAAAAAATCGACGATTTTCAAGATTTGAATTTTGTGAATGCAAAAATTGTATAAAAATGAAAAATATTCAAAAATTCAGATTTCAGAATGTATGAGTAGTAATTCAAACTACATTCAGATTTTTCTCACGTATGATTAGCTTAAGATATGAAAAAAATATATAATTCTTGAAAAAAATTAATTGGTGATGGAAATGACAAGAGCGAATCATCGTTTTATGAACTGTAGTATTTTTTTCGGAAGTATGACCCAATTTCACATAGAAAAGATCCGATAATAATGCTGGCTACAACCGGTTGTTTCCAAGATACGAATTTTATTCATGCATAAGATGTCCAATATTAAAAAAATCATATCTCGGAACATATTAGTAGTAGCTGAAACTTCTCTTATGTTGAATCAGATGTAGTTTTAGAAAAAAAATATACGTTTGAAAAAAAATCGAAAAACAAATTCAATAATTTATTCGACAATGTTCCTCTGCTCATCCCACACTGTTAATTTTCTCATTTGTGAAAAATGGCATAAACTTTCCGAAGAAAAAATAAAAAAGATTTTTTTTTACGGTGCTCGCCTTCAAAACCCAGATTTTTTGATTTAAACACGTCTTTATGGGGTAGTTACTATCTTCAGGGTAAAACTGATATTTTTTTCGGAAAATTTGGACTTTTTCACGTGAAATAATATTTTTTATTAATTTTTTTCAATCGTCCGTAAGGAGCGAGCAAGGTAGTAACAAAGTTAACTTTCCTAAACATGGAAATACCCAATATTTTTTTCTCGAGAACCTCTAGAGTAAAGAGGCTGTAATTTGGTGAATCGTCACTTCTTATAACATATAATTAGATGTGAAATCGGCAAAGGAATCAAAATTTTGACCCCAAAATGCTCTTCGAGCAATCATGGATCCAGCCATATATTGATGAAAGAAATTATATCTTGATCCTTGGTATTGAAAAAGCATTTTTCCCTCGAAGAGATCATTTCGGATACCCTTCCACTTTGGGAATCCGCTTGTGGGCGTTTCATTTTTTTGAGGACATGTACAAAAATCTCGATGAGAAATGCAATAAAAAAATAACGTGTTTTCATTGTTCACCACTCTAATGTATGAGTATCGGGACTTTTTTGTTATATACGTTAGTATTGTATATATTCATGGAGATATGTGAGCAGAAACGATGCAAAAGTTCGTGGAATATACACGGGAACACGATGGCTGAAGAGAGGACAAGGGAGGGTTAAGGGAGAAATCGACGACGATGGTAATGACATGGATAATGCTTTTTGGACTCCACTCGAGTATACCCAACTTTCTTCAACGTTATCCTACGTATGCCGTGATATAGAAAAGCGTGGGAGGCAAAATGGACACCATAAAAAAATACCGCAGCTAGGACGCTATGCAGAGTGTAAACTCGTTGCGTTTCAGTTAAAAATACCACTTTACGAATTTTGGAATTTCCGGATTTTCTTTTTTGAAAATTTGAGTAGACGAGCTAAAACGTTAAAAAGACGATTTGCTTCGCTTCTAGTCCTTTCACTTCACCTAATATTCAAGATACTTGGACGAAGTTGCTTGGCGTATTTTTGCAGTTCAATTTTTGGCGAAATTCAATGTTAAACGAAGTTACATACCTAATATTCTTTTCACGGTTATGGCGGTAGTCGTTTTGCCACTGACACATAATTTAGTTTTGACCTAACGATCATCGAAGTCTTTAGTAAAAATGGGTTACTATAATACTATTAGATAAGTAAAAATACTATTAGGGTATGTTTCGATGTTTTTTTTCAATGCAATGAGAATGACAATTTAAAAAAAATTGATAAGCCATTATCATGAAAATGTCGAGATCTAAATCGATTTTGTGTGGGTGCGTCTATTGAGGTATATTTATGCCAATTATGATGATAATTTCCTCACTTTCTAACTTTTCGAATTTTAACTTTTTTTCAATAACTTTTTTATGGTGTCCATTTTGACTCCAGTGTTCATTCTGCCTGCTTCTCCTCCTCAATACATTTCTATGTACATAAAAAGCATCGATAGCGATCACCTAAACAGGAACGCGATTCGAATGTGCTGTGCGATAGTTGAATATACTAAAAAGTAATGAAAAGCTCCACAACGAAGCTTTGTATGTAGTATACAAATTTTAATAATGGTTTTCCCTTTTCTGTTGCAGTGAATCTTCACAGGGAAAAAAAAGATCGTCCGGAATTCACTTCAAACGGTGAGTGATCCGATATTACATTTCTCGTTATGAATTTATTGCGAAATTGATTAATTTATTATTAATGTTATTACACGATATTATTATTAATTAATTATATAATTAACATAAGAAAAATAATGATTATTATGTTTTTTTTCATTTCGATTAGGTTAAACTCAATTTTTTTAAATAAATTCTCACCACGATGGGGAATATTTTCCTGCTCCAAAACAGCCCCCTGACACACTCCATCACGTATAAGATTCAACGACAGAAATATCGAACACAAGATTAATTTAATCATAACCGATATCACGCACGGAAAATCAAAAGAAGGAGATAAATATTGAATTATTATCTCTTCGTCTGACGCAAAACTTTTAAGGCTAATTGGTCACATTGACATTTGACGCGAGCACGACAATAACAATGAATATGGGTCATGCTTCTGGTACGTGAAATTAGAGACCCTTGACCCAATCTTCGATAGATCGATTATGGTTAGAAAAAAAATTATCTAAAAAATCATCAAATTTAGTTCGAAATGATGAAGTGTGAATTTTGCTAAAATACAAGCATCGAGCTTTTCATCCAATTTTTCCTCTTACCAAAGTTAAGCCCCGTTATTGAATTAACTTATAATTTTTCTTAAAGTATTTGAAATTCTACTCTATTGATTTTACAATTTTTTTTGTCAAATCTACCTACAAACAAAAATATTTAAAACACGCCATTCGATTTAACATGAAAAGTGTGAATTTCGGTGGTTTCAGTTAATACTCGTCGACACAATTCATTTTTTTTGTAACTTGACGTTTTTTTTTCTTTCACGTCTATAAAATCGTCGACTCGTGTGCAAAGAGCAATGCAAGGGAGAAAAGAGAATTTGCGGCAAGTTACATTGAATCCAGGCGATATCTCTCTTTCTTTCGTCTTGTTTCGTGCCTCCACCCCTCATTAGGTCACCCTCGTGCTTTGTAGACTGTGGTCATTCATTTCGAACACACGTTTTACCCTGGAATTTTTATTTGCCAGTGATACTATAGAGAAAAAGCGGGAAAAAAAGAGGAAGAATACGTAGAAATATATCACGCGCATACGTGTGTGTGTGTGTGTGTGTGCGGGCTGGAACTGTTGAAAGCTCAAGCCGCAGGGAAGACAGAAGCCAGGCCACAGGGAAAAAGTTATGCGAGAAGGTCTCATTCTCCGTTATTTCAAATGCCGTGCTGCTCAAACTCCGTGGTCAAATGCCGTGTGTATCAAACTCCGTTCTTCATTTTCCGGCGTTTCCCCCTTCTCCCTAATAATCCGAAAGGGTCGCCACTCGCTCTGAGCTCGACCCTCGCAACTTTTTTTTTTTAAATCGCCCGTGTACCTGCTTTGTCTACACCCCATTACGAAAAGTATATGTCATCGCGCCGCACTGCCTCAGTGAATCTCAATACTTCAAGTCGCAGCCGTTTTTTCCAATCTTATAGATTAATATGTGGAATAATATTATGATATTAATTAGTCACAGATAATAATCGCTCGCTCGGATGTATCCATACACGGGATAATTCACGGCAGATTCTCTAAACTGAATTCTCGTAGTATATTTTGTATCGTATGAAATAATCCCTCCGTGATTATTAACATTTATGTTCTTATAAAGAGAAGAGAATAAAGGACGCACTGTTTTTGTACATATATCATTGTTATGATTCTATCAGACCATACCAATAGGTCACTGTACTAACAGATATTCATATTTTGTATACGGTGCATTCCGGGCCAAATCAACCACCTTTAAATCCAACCCCTTTCGATTTGCCTAAAACATTTTTATTTTTTTCTACCCTTTAAAAACATTTTACAGAATTTTTACAAATTTTTTCACCCGACCGGTAAAAAATTATGAATTTTTCAGGATAAATAAGATTTTTATTTTTTAAATATCTATAACTTTTTCAAAAATTGATTAATCTGGATGTTTTTTTTAAATGTGTGTTTTTCTATGTAATTTTTTAGAAACAAATAGAAAAAAATATTCGGGCCGATCTTCAACGTTTTTTTTTTGCGAATTTTCAGAAAAAAACAAAAATTTCTCGATTATTATCATTTTTAATTTTTCTTATCTTTTTTTTGATAGAAACTTTGCCATTTTCTGCAAATTCACTGAAATTTTCAGAGTGGGATTTTTTCGTTTTCTATTTCTTTTTTCAATTCAGAATTTTTTTTTTCACTCAGCTTATTTCCTATAATACCACTCTGGGGATTTTTAAGGATGTCGAAAGAACCTCGAATTTCGACAAAAAATAATAATAAATGCAATCTAAAGTGGTATCCAATGAAGCGAAAATTTATTTTTCAAATATCTATAACTTTTTTAAAAATTGACTTATTGTGACTTTTTTTTTTGAAAATTTATGTTTATCAATTTACTTTTCAGAAAAAAACGGAAAAAAATATTCGGGCTGATCTTCAGAGTTTGTTTTGCGAATTTTCAAAGAAAAAAAAAAATCTCTCGATTATTGTCATTTTTAATTTTTCTTATCGTTTTTTTAATAATAACTTTGCCATTTTCTGCAAATTCACGAAAATTTTCAGAGTAGGATTTTTTTTCAATTCAAATTTTTTTTTTTTCACTCAGCTTATTTCTTATAATATCACTTTGGGAATTTTTGAGGATGTCGAGAGAATGTCAGAGGTGGAAAAAAAAATAATAAATGAAATTGTAAGTGGTAATCATCGAAAAAATTTCAATGTTTTTTAAAAAAGTAAGACAAAAAATGGAAGATAGTTCTGAATAATTTTTTTATTCAGACCTATTCAGACTTTTCAAAAGCGTCCACTTTATCATTGCACAATTATTTTCATCGTCCTTAATTTGGCATTGCGGATTTTGCAATTATTAAGGGGTTATGGGCAAAAGAAATATTGAAAAATCAATAACTACCGTAGTTCACGGTATTCAGACTTTTCAAAAGCGTCCACTTCATCATTGCACAATGATTTTCATCGTCCTTAATTTGGCATTGTGATTTTAAAATTATTGAGGGATTATGGGCAAAATAAATATTGAAAAATATATAACTACCGTGTTTATCGGTATTCGGACTTTTCAAAAGCGTCCACTTTATCATTGAACGATGATTTTCATCGTCCTCCATTTGGCATTGCGATTTTTGCAATTATTAAGGGGTTATGGGCAAAAGAAATATTAAAAAATCAATAACTACCGTTGTTCACGGTATTCAGACTTTTCAAAAGCGTCCACTTTATCATTAAACAATGGATTTCATCGTCCTTAATTTGACATTGCGATTTTTGCAATTATTACGGGGTTATGGACAAAAGAAACATTAAAAAATCAATAACTACTGTGGTTTACGGTATTCAGACTTTCCAAAAACGTCCACTTTATCATTGCACAATGATTTTCATCGTCCTTGATTTGGCATTGCGATTTTCGCAATTATTGAAGGGTTATGGGCAAAAGGAATATTAAAAAAACAATAACTACCGTGTATTTCGATATTCAGACTTTTCGAAAGCGGCCACTTTATCATTGCACAATAATTTTCATCATTCTTGATTTGTCATTGCGATTTTCGCAATGATTAAGGAGTTATGGGCAAAATAAATATTGAAAAATCAATAACTACCGTGTTTATCGGGATTCAGACATTAACAAACATATTGATGATGAACATGATCGTGCAATAATAAAGCGGACGCTTTTGAAAAGTCTAAATACCGTGAACCACGGTAGTTATTGATTTTTCATAATTTCGTTTAGCCATAACCCCTTAATAATTGCGAAAATCACAATGCCAAATTCAGAATAATGAGAATCATTATGCAATGATGGAGTGGACACTTTTGAAAAGTCTGAATACTTTAAACCACGGTAGTTATTGATTTTTCAATATTTTTTTTGTCCATAACGCCTTAATAATTGCGAAAATGGCAATTCTGAATTAAGGATGATAAAAATCATTGTTCAATAATTGAGTGGGCGCTTTTAGAAGGTCTAAATCCCGATAAATACGGTAGTAATTGATTTTTTAATATTGATTTCATCGATAACCCCTTACAGACTGCAAAAATCGCAATGCGAATACGGATGATGAAAATCATTGTACAATGATGAAGTAGACGCTTTTGAAAAGTCTGCATCCCGATAAACACAATAGTAATTGATTTTTCAATATTTATTTTGCCCATAACCCCTTAATAATTGCAAAAATCGCAATGCCAAATCAAGAATGATGAAAATTATTGTGCAATGATAAAGTGGACGCTTTTGAAAAGTCTGACTACCAATAAAGACGGTAGTTAGTGACTATTCAATATTTATTTTAACCATAACCTCTTAATAATTGCGAAAATCGCAATGTCAAATCAAGAATAATGAAAATTATTGTGCAATGATGAAGTGGACGCTATTGAAAAGTCTGAATACCGTAAAACACGGTATTGATTGTTTTTGCAATATTTCTTTCACCCATAACCCCTTAATAATTACGAAAATCACAATGTCAAATTAAGGACGATGAGAAACATTGTGCAATGATAAAGTGGACGCTTTTGAAAAGTCTAAATACCGTAAAACGCAGTAGTTATTGATTTTTCAATATTCTTTTTGTCGATAACCCCTTAATAATTGCGAAAATCGCAGTGCCGAATTGGGGATGATATGAATCTATGTGCAATAGTAGAGTAGACGCTTTTAAAAAGTCTGAATACCGTGAACCACGGTAGTAATTGATTTTTCAATATTTCTTTTGCCCATAAACCCTTAATAATTGCGAAGATCGCAATGCCAAATTAAGGACGATAAGAATCATCGTGTGATGATAACGTGGACGCTTTTAAAAAGTCTGAATACCGTGGACCACGGTAGTTATTGATTTTTCAATATTTCTTTCACCCATAACCCCTTAATAATTGCGAAAATCGCAATGCCGAATGAAGGACGATGAAAAACATTGTGCAATGATAGAGTGGACGCTTTTGAAAAGTCTAAATACCGTAAAACGCGGTAGTTATTGATTTTTCAATATGTCTTTTGTCTATAACCCCTTAATAATTGCAAAAATCACAATGTCGAATTGAGAAGGATAAAAATCATTGTGCAATAATGGAGTGGACACTTTTGAAAAGTCTGCATACCGTGAACCACGGTAGTTATGGATTTTTCAATATTTCGTTTGCCCATAACCCCTTAATAATTGCGAAAATCGCAATTCCAAATCTAGAATGATGAAAATTATTGTGCAACGATAAAGTGGACGATTTTGAAAAGTCTGAATACCGATAAACACGGTAGTTATGGATTTTTCAATATTTATTTTGCCCATAACCCCTTAATAATTGCGAAAATTGCAATGTCAAATCAAGAATGATGGGAATTATTGTGCAATAATAAAGTGGACGCTTCTGAAAAGTCTGAATACCGTAAAACACGACGATGAAAATCATTGTGCAATGATAAAATGGACGCTTTTGAAAAGTCTTAATACCGTGAACCACGGTAGTTATTGATTTTTCAATATTTCTTTTGTCGATAACCCCTGAATAAATGCGAAAATCGCAATCACAGATTAAGGATCATACGAATCATTGTGCAATGATAAAGTAGACGCTTTTGAAAAGTCTGAATACCGTGAACCACGGTAGTTTTTGATTTTTATATTTTTTTTTATGCTCATAACCCCTTAATAATTGCGAAAATCGCAATGCCAAATTAAAGACGATGAAAATCATTGTGCAATGATAACGTGGACGCTTTTGAAAAGTCTGAATACCGTGAACCACGGTAGTTATTGATTTTTCAATATTTTTTTTTGCCCAAAACCCCTTAATAATTGCAAAAATCATAATGTCAAATTAAGGACGATGAAAATCATTGTGCAATAATGGAGTGGACACTTTTAAAAAGTCTGAATACCGTGAACCACAGTAGTCATTGCTTTTTCAATATTTCTTTTGCCTATAACCTTATAATCATCTCGAAAATCGCAATGCCAAATCAAGAATGATAAAAATTATTGTGCAATGATAAAGTGGACGATTTTGAAACGTCTGAATACCGATAAACACGGTAGTTATTGATTTTTCAATATTTATTTTGCCCATAACCCCTTAATAATTGCGAAAATCGCAATGTCAAATCAAGAATGATGAAAATTATTGTGCAATGATAAAGTGGACGCCGTTGAAAAGTCTGAATACCGTAAAACACGACGATGAAAATCATTGTGCATTGATAAAGTGGACGCTCTTGGAAAGTCTAAGTACCGTAAACCACGGTAGTTATGGATTTTTCAATATTTCTTTTGCTCATCACCCCTTAATATTTGCACAAATTGCAATGTCAAATTAAAGACAATGAAAATCATTGTGCAATGATAAAATGGACGCTTTTGAAAAGTCTGAATACCGTGAACCACGGTAGTTATTGATTTTTCAATATTTCTTTTGCTCATAACCCCTTAAAAATTGCAAAAATCACAATGCCAAATTAAGGACGATGAAAATCATTGTGCAATGATAAAGTGGACGCTTTTGAAAAGTCTGAATACCGTAAAACACAGTAGTTATTGCTTTTTCAATATTTCTTTTGTTCAGAACCCCTTAATAATTGCGAAAATCGCAATGCCAAATTAAGGACGATGAAAATCATTGTGCAATGATATAGTGGACGCTTTTGAAAAGTCTGAATACCGTAAAACACGGTAGTTATTGATTTTTCAATATTTCTTTTGATCTCAACCCCTTAATAATTACGAAAATCGCAATGCCAAATTAAGAATGATGAAAATCATTATGCAATGATGACTTCGACGCTTTTGAAAAGTCTAAATACTGTAAATCACGGTAGTTATTGATTTTTTAATATTTATTTCGTCGATAACCCCTTACGGATTGCAAAAATCGCAATGCAAATACGGATGATGAAAATCATTGAACAATGATGAAGTGGACGCTTTTGAAAAGTCTGAATCCCGATAATCACGGTAGTTATTGATTTTTTAATATTCATTTTGCCCATAACACCTTAATAATTGCGAAAATCGCAATGCCAAATCAAGAATGATGAGAATTTTTGTGCAATGACAAAGTGGACGCTTTTGGAAAGTCTGAACACCGATAAACACGGTAGTTATTGATTATTCCATATTTATTTTGCCCATAACCTCTTAATAATTGCGAAAATCATAATGTCAAATCAAGAATGATGAAAATTATTGTGCAATGATAAAGTGGACGCTTTCGAAAAGTCTGAATACCGTAAAACACGGTAGTTATTGTTTTTTTAATATTTCTTTTGCCCATAACCCCTTAATAATTGCAAAAATCGTAATGCAAAATTAAGGACGATGAGAATCATTGTGCAATGATAAAATGGACGCGTTTTAAAAGTCTGAATACCGCGGACCACGGTAGTTATTCATTTTTCAATATTTCTTTTGCCCATAACCCCTCAAAAACTGCAAAAATTGCAATGCCAAATTAAGGACGATGAGAATCATTGTGCAATGATAAAGTGGACGCTTTTGAAAAGTCTGAATACCGTAAAACACGGTATTTATTGTTTTTTCAATATTTCTTTTGCCCCTAGCCCGTTAATAATTGCGAAAATCGCAATGCCAAATTAAGGACGATGAAAAACATTGTGCAATGATAAAGTGGACGCTTTTGAAAAAGTCTGAATCCCGCGGTAGTTATTGATTTTTTAATATTTTTTTTGTCGATAACACCTTAATAATTGCGAAAATTGCAGTGCCAAATTAAGGATAATATAAATCATTGTGCAATGATAAAGTGGACGCTCTTGAAAGGTCTGAATAGTTCTGAATAAAAAAATTATTCAGAACTATCTTCCATTTTTTGTCTTACTTTTTTAAAAACATTGAAATTTTTCCGATGATTACCACTTCCAATTTCATTTACTATTATTTTTTTTCCACCTTCGACGTTTTCTCAACATCCTCAAAAATTCCCAAAGTGATATTATAAGAAATAAGCTGAATGAAAAAAAAATTATGAATTGAAAAAAAATCCTACTCTGAAAATTTCCGTGAATTTGCAGAAAAGTGCCAAGTTCTTATAAAAAAAACGATATGAAAAATTAAAAATGATAATTATCGAGAAATTTTTTTTTTTTTTTCAAATTCGCAAAACAAACGTTGAAGATCAGCCCGAATATGTCTTTTCGTTTTTTTTCTGACGAGTAAATTGATAAACATAAATTTTCAAAAAAACTACGTCACGATTTTTACCACAATTTTTAAAAAAGTTATAGATATTCGAAAAATAATTTTTCTTTTCTATGGATACCACTTTCGATTGCATTAATTATTATTTTTTGTCAAAATTTGAAGTTCTTCCGACATCCTTAAAAATCCCCAGAGTGGTATTATAAGAAATAAGCTGAGTGAAAAAAAAATCTTTGAATTGAAAAAAGAAATAGAAAATGAAAAAATCTCACTCTGAAAATTTCAGTGAATTTGCAGAAAATGGCAAAGTTTCCATTAAAAAAAAGATAAGAAAAATGAAAAATGATCCGAAAAAATTTTGTTTTTTTTCTGAAAATTCGCAAAAAAAAACATTGAAGATCGACCCGAATATTTTTTTCTATTTGTTTCTAAAAAGTACATAGAAAAACACACATTAGAAAAAACATCCAGATCAATCAATTTTTGAAAAAGTTATAGATATTTGAAAAATAAAAAGCTCATTTTTCCTGAAAAATTCATAATTTCTTACCGATCGGGTGAAAACATTTGAAAAAATTCTGTAAGATGTTTTTGAAAGGGTAGAAAAAAATAAAAATGTTTTAGCCTAATCGAAAGGGGTTGGATTCAAAAGTGGTGTATTTAGCCCGGAATGCCCCGTACATAATATGAATATCTGTTAGTACAGTGACCTATTGATAGAATCATAACAATGATATATGTACAAAAACATTGCGTCCTTCATTCTATCCTTTTTACAAGAACATGAATGTTTAATAATCACGGAGGGATTATTTCATACGGTACAAAATACACGACGAGAATTGAGTTCAGAGAATCTGCCGTGAATTTTTCCGTGTATGAATACATCCGAGCGAATGATTTTTATCTGTGATTAATTAATAGCATAATATTATTTCACATATTAATCTATAAGATTGGAAAAAACGGCTGCGACTTGAAGTGTTGAGATTCACTGAGGCAGTGCGGCGAGATGACATTTCGTGAGATGTTAACTGAACCACGTGGCCGCGGCCGTCCAGTTCGTCGTTGCCACGAGCCGTATTATTAGTAATGGGGTATAGACAAAGCAGGTATACGGGTGATTAAAAAAAAAAGTGCGAGGGTCGAGCTTGGAGCGAGTGGCGACCCTTTCGGATTATTAGGGAGAATGGGGCAACGCCGGAAAATGAAGAACGGAGTTTGATACACACGGCATTTGACCACGGAGTTTGAGCAGCACGGCATTTAAATAACGGAGAATGAGACCTTCTCTATATTTTTGGTCAAATGGAACCTATAATTAATTTTTAGTCAAAATCCGATTGGGTCAGGCCGACTACCGCGTGATTTTACGTGGAATGCCCCACACATATATATATATATATATATATATATATATATATATATATATATATTGCTTTTATATATGTCTTACATTTTTCAAATATATATTTTGAAAATATCCGTGGATTGTGTTACTCAAATTTCTAAAATCAATGAGTTAGTAACCACCATAGGCTATATTCATAAGAGCTTTATCAGAATATAATCATTCACTGATTTCAAATATGACATTTAAAACATTTGACGGACAATAGCTGTTCTTGAAAACTGCTAAATTAATATAAAAAGCGATTCACGAAAAGTAGCGTAGTTTCTCAAATTATCAGTTTCGTAAATATTATCAAAATATTATTTTAATTAGTCGAACCAGAGAATGCATCATTGTGTGAAAGTACGCGCTTGTGCATTTTCACTGCCACCCAAAAGTTTGGAAACACTCGCCCTGATTCCGCGCCGACGAAAAGCTGCACTGCCCTTTGAAGAACAAATATATTTCAATTCAACAAGCGGCGTTCCAAACGAGACATATTCACCTTCACTCTGCTTTTTCATAAAAAAATTTTCTATTTTTTTTTCAACCCTGTTCGCTCCTTGAAACATAGTCGTTTTTCTACATTTTTTTACTTTTAAATTTTGGCACACAACTAATTAATTTAAGAAAAATGGTTTTACTCATGAAAAACTTATGGGGAGAGTATAAGCTTCACTTTCGTTTTTGAAAACGTTTCTTATCATTTTTTTTTTCGCAAAATATTCCATCTTTCGCAAAGGACGATCATATTTATAAAACATAGCCTAACTCTAAAACTAATTATTTTCCGTGAAATCACTAAGAGGGTAAAAAGTTTTATATAATAATTCTGGATTCAATAAAAAAATTTCATATATTTTTTCAAATTATTTTTTCGACAATTTTTCCTGTCAACGAGATATTTTTCATCTCAACCCATTAACGCCCAAGCGTCCCGATTTCTTACCAAACTTTCAACGTAATTGTTTTTTATGTTATCGGCGTTAAGACAATGTTGTTTTCAGATATATCGACGTAGAATTTTATGCTCTTCGAGAATACTGGCTCAAAATTCCGATCAGACATAAAGAAAAAAAATATGGCCGATTCAAACGTGAAAAACGTGAACGTTTTTGAAAACAAACTTAATTTTTTATTTTTTTTGCAATGTTACCGCAGAGAATCCATACTGTAATCATGATCAGGGGTGATCACGATAGTTAAAGTTTAACAGTGAATTTTCATGTAATCATTGAATCACTCCTTTTTACAATTTGGCGGCAAGAACGTAAATATTCTACAAAAACATAAGCTAATTTTGTTCTCGTAAACTATTGAGCTTAGCTCAAATTTCGTAAGTACAAAAATATCTTAGAATGGTCAAAGAATATCCTCAAATTTTTTTAAAATTTTTTGCGATGATTTTTGGTTTTCCAAAATATCAAAAAAATTAAAATAGCCAAATTTTTTTTTTCTTAAAAAATTTGAGGGTATTCTTTGACCAATTCTAAGAAATCATCTTAAAATTAAAAAAAAAAATTTTAGGATATTCTTTGACCAATTCTAAGATATTTTTCTGCTTACATAATTTGAGCTAAGCTCAATTGAGTTTAGCACAAATTATCTAGGAACAAGAATATCTTAGAATTGGTCAAAGAATACCCTCAAGTTTTTTAAGAAAAAAAAATTTGGCAATTTTAATTTTTTTTTTATTTTGGAAAATAAAAAATCATCTCAAACATTTTTTAAAAGAATTAAGGATATTCTTTGACCAATTCTAAGATATTTTTGTGCTCACATAATTTGGGCTAAGCTCAATAATTTCCTTGAAAAAAATTAGCTTATGTTTTTGTAGAATATTTACGTTCTTGCCGCCATATTGTAAAAAGGAGTGATTCAATGATTACATGAAAATTCCCTGTTAAAGTGTAACTATCGTGATCACCCCTGATCGAGATTACAGTATGAATTCTTTACGGTAACATTGCAAAAAAAAATACACAATATTTTTTTTCAAAAATGTTCACGTTTTGCACGTTTAAATCGGCCATATTTTTTTTTCTTTATGTCTGATCTGAATTTTGAGCCAGCATTCTGAAAGAGCATAAAAATCTACGTCGATATATCTGAAAAGAACATTTTTTCAACGCCGATGAAAGTTAATCGCGTTGAAAGTTTTGTAAAAAATCTGGACGCTTGGGCGTTAATAGGTTAAACAATCCGGTCTCTTACCTCATTCATACGGCTTTTGAATCGTAAAACCTCATCAACCCGTCTTTTGAATCGATAAACCCGTGGAGAAGCGGGGTAAAAGAGACCCGATTGTTTGAGATAAAAAAGTATCTTGTTGACATACAAAATTTTCTAATTTTGAATAAAAATTCTAAAAAAATTTCATTGAATCCATAATAATTATATTCAACCGTTCACCCTATTAGTGATTGCACAAAAACCCATTATTTTTCAAGTTCGGCTATGTTTTATAAATATGATATTTTTTTTCTAAAAATTGAATAATTTTTCTCAAAAAAAAATCATAAGAAACTTTTCAAAAAACGAAAATGAAGTTTACACTCCCTCCATGAGTTTTTCATGCGAAAAAACAATTTTAAAAAAAGTTCATGTGTAGTACGTCAAAATTTCGACGTCAAAAAAAAATCGTAATAAAACGATCATGTTTCAAAGGTTGTACCGAGTTCAAAAAAAATCTTAAAATTCTTTTCGAAGAAGTGAAGCTGAATATGTATCCCTTTGGAACGCCGCTTGTTGAATTTAAATACCCATGTAGAAGTCGCCGACGTTCCGAGTACCGCCGACGATTGGCTATATTGCGGCAGCTCGTCGGCAGCCAACGATTGGGACCCAGCGTCGGCGAAACGTACGACCGATTGCTTGGCCATCAAGCGGCGAGGAGTCGGCAGCCAATGATCGGGTCGCGACTATGACCCGAAGTTGTTACAACTCTTGTTCGATCGGTGGCATCGACGTTAGGCTCGGTAGTTGAGACGTTGTTGCCTACTTCGTTTTATCCGATGCTGGTTAATCGTCGCTCGAGTATAGTCAGCCAACACTTGCAGCCAAAAGGACAGCCAACGCCGGTCGATGGCATCGGTCGCACGTTCCGCCGACTTGACTTCAGGATACCTGAACCCTTATAACTTAAGTGACCTCTCTCAACTTAATTTCGGAGCCCCTGATCCTTCGTAAGTTTTTTGAACTCTCAAAACTTCATTCTAGAATATCTGACTCCTCATAACTTAAGTGGGCCCTCATAAGTCAACTGACGACCCCTCATAACTTTATTTCGTCACCCCTGCCTCTTCGTAGGTTATGTATAGTCTCAAAATTCAAGGATATGCTTGGCCCCTACAGTCCCAGCCAAAAATTTTATCTGATTGAAATTTCCGTACTTTGTGATGCAATGAAAATTTGACAAAATTTAGCAGTAGCATCTGGCATGCTATAAACAACGATCATTATCAATTACAATATTGCCCAAAAGTTATTAAAAAATTGGTCAACCAAATAATTATTCATCAATTTTTCCGTAAGCTTTCTTTTTCTTAAACAAATCCAATGCGTTAATTTTTCTGAACGCATTCTTTTCTGAACATTCTTTCAGAATTTTCTTTCTATTTTGAATTTCCCATTTTGAAATTTTTAGAATGGCTGTATTTATGTATTTTTTGGCCTAGTGTCTTTAAAACTTTTCAAAGCTGAAGATCAACCTGTGTTGCACAAATATATACAAAATTGGCAATTTTTTATTTGTATTTCAGAATCTTTTTCATAACAACTCAAAATAGAGAGAAAATTCTGACAAAATTCATATGCGCTCATAAAAATTAACGCGTTCGATTTGTTTAAAAAAAAAAAAAAAATTTCCAACTTACCCAAAAATTGTTAAATAATTATTTGCTCAAACAATATATTCATATCAAATTAATAAACAAATTTTTAATAACAATTTATTAATTACTTTTCTTATTGTTTAAGAAGAAAAAAATTTAAAAAAACTTACCTGAAAATTGTTGAATAATTATTTGATAATAATTTATTAATAACTTTTGGGCAATATCATTATTGATAATTGTTGTTTATGGCATGGCGAATTTTGCTGAATTTTTACAGATTTTTATTGTATCACGAAATACGAAAATTTCAAAACTTAATTCTAGGATTTCTGACCCCTCATAAGTTAAGTGACCCCTCGTAACTTAATTTCGAAGCCCCTGACCCCTCATAAGATATGTGACTTCTTATAACTTAATTCCAGGGTTTCTGACCCCTTATAAGTTATATTTTATGTACGTATACATTTTTCTGGCATATGTTTCATAAATATGATATACACATCCGAATATTATAAGTAGTCGATGGTGTAGTGGTTATAGTGTCAGCGTTAGGTCCCTCAGTAGGCTCGATAGGTAGGTAGGTTTGAAATCCCAGACGAGGCGCGTAAGTATTCTTCGGTCCGCGTATATACAAGGAAAATTAATCAGTCAAAAAAATTGATTAATTTTCAAATCATCTTTTTTTAAATATTTAATTCATGTTCAATTCAAAGATACGCTCAAAAACCGAGGGTCGAGGGTTCGATACCGCCGACGACGCCTTTCAATTTTTTTTTTATTTTTTTATTCTCTGATCTTATGTAATGTTTAAAAATGATCAAACATTAATGAAAAACTCATTTTTATCAAAATTATAAACAAATATATATATTAGAAATAAATTTAACGTAGAAGGCGTAGGGTAATGGGCCGACGTTGCAATCACGTTGGTTATTCGTTGCGGCCCGACGTTTGGGTGAAACGTAGGGCCGGTGTTATCATCCCGACGATTTCGAGATGCCAAACCGACGTTGGCGAACAGAGTCGGTCCGCCGTTCTAACTCAGGCGATCGTCGTTGCGCCAACAACGGCCCGACTCCGAAACTCCACCTGGGTATATCTTCATTTTTAAAAGAGCAGTGAAATATGTTTTGTGTGGCGCGGAATCAGGGCGAGTGTTTTCAAACTTTTCTCCGGCAGTGTCCGTGCATGCGTAAATGCACACACACACACACCCACACACACGTTTATGTGTGCCCATGTAATCGAACCTGGCAGAAAATTCGATTACGTACAATGCTGAAATGAAAAGGCCACTTTACCTTTTTGTTCTCTTTTATTCAATTTACCGTTTTTCCTTTCCGTTTTCCTAAGTGAATGTATCGCACATATGAGGCATTTAATACTCATCAAAAAATTAACTGAAAGACCAATAAAAATCAACTTGAATAATCAAGGCAGCTGACCAATACAATGGTTGAACTGAAAAAAATTTCACCGAACCCGTATTTTTGAATTATTTATAATTCTTCATTTGAATATTTCTCTTTCAATCTGCCTCAGTGTAACCCACAATATGAAAAAAAAAGTTATATTAAAAAAGTACTCGCATAAAAATCAAATGAGTTTAAATATAAATTAATTAAATATAAGTACAATATAAGTAAATATACAAACGATCGATTTTCTTAAAAATTTTAAAATTAATCTAAAGTGCAATTCAGTAAAAGTAGCATTGTTTTAAAAATTACTACGTACTTGATTTGCGTGCGTGCATATGGGTGATAATTGGTGGAAAAAAGAGCAAAAGAAAAATCTTACAGATTATTTTATTTTTTATGATGGGTGCACACGCTCAAGATTTTTATCTAAGTTAAATCAATAAATTGGTCAGATCACTAGATTTCACATCGATTATGCATAAAGCGATGTGAAATCCCTATGCCCTTTTATAAAGATTGCGGAATATGTGTAAATTGAACAAAAAAAGACGAAATAGTTTTCATACTATTTTTACGAAATTACTATTTGAGATTATCTGATAAATTGCTTATCATTATTTTCAAAACAGGTAAATCGTGTGACAACAGGACGAGTATATTCAAGAGAGACGGAATTTTATATAAAAATTAAAGTTTAAGAAAATACTTGCTATATTAATATTATAAATTAAACAACATTGGCATACAGACAGAAATTTTTAGCCCGGATGGATATTTCAGATATACGTATTTGAAATAAGTGTTTCTATATAATGAGAAATTATAGTAAAAAAACTATTTTGAAGGACTAAATAGAACAAATTGCGGAACTATTAAATTAGTTACGATCTATTAGGTTTTCCAATTATAGAAACCATACTCGCCACTTAATTATTGAATTGTGTTAATTTTTTTCATTAAAAAAATCTTGAACAATTATACCTATTATACAATGCCAAAATTGAAAAGACGAAGTTCAATACAAAAGAATGTAGAACAAAAAATACATATGCAAAAGAAGAGGTCTGATGAAAAATTTAAAGAAAAAGAAATAACAGAAGACGCAAAAACAACGATAAAACGTACGCATGATTATTTATTCAAAGATGTAGAGGTTAATGTAAAATCAAAAAAGATTATAACGGATAGCAATAATAGTGTTGCAAAAGAAAAAAATGTCGAAAGAGCACCGAACAAAATACAAGATTGCAAAGATGAAAAAAGTAAATGGAATTCTAAACGAATAAAAAAAATACAACAAGATTCTGTATCCATAAAATCAGAAAACAACAAGGAACTACAAAGAATCACAAAATTATGCAAAAACGAATCGTTCATAGAAACCAACAGACAGGAAAATGCAAAAAGGATGGCTGTTACAAGGGAGGATGCGTCGTATAGAGAAACCGAAAGACAAGAAAATGCTAAAAAGATGGCTGTTACAAGAGAGGATGCGTCGTATAGAGAAACCGAAAGACAGGAAAATGAAAGGAGGATGGCTGTTACAAGGGAGGATCCGTCGTATAGAGAAACCGAAAGACGGAAAAATAAAAGAAGGATGGCTGTTACAAGGATAGATGCGTCGCATAAAGAAACCGAAAGAAAGGAAAACGCGAGTAGGATGGCTGTTACAAGGGAGGATGCGTCGTATAGAGAAACGGAAAGACAGAAAAATGAGAGAAGGATGACTGTTACAAGGGAGGATAAGTCGTATAGAGAAACCGAAAGACAAGAAAATAAGGGAAGGATGGCCGTTACAAGGGAGGATACGTCGTATAGAGAAACTGAAAGACAAGAAAATAAGGGAAGGATGGCCGTTACAAGGGAGGATACGTCGTATAGAGAAACAGAAAGACAGGAAAATAAGAGAAGGATGGCTGTTATAAGAGAGGATGCGTCGTATGAAGAAGCAGAAAAACAGGCCAATATGAACAGAATATTGATTAAAAGGAAGCATCCATTGTATAAAGAAGCGGAAAGACATGAAAATAAAAAAAGGATGTCCGTAACGAGAAAAGATCTATCAAATAAAGAAACAGAAAATAAAAAAAATGTTCAAAGAATAATTATCTCTAGAGAAAACGAAGGTTATGTAATGAGAGAGAAGCAAATGAAGAAAGATAGGTGTATAGCAAAGCGCATTGATGTTGAATACAGACAAATTGACAATCAACATAATAAATTTAGAAAAATCGTATTGCGTACGAATAAAATTTTTACAGCTAATGAACGGAAATGCGATACGAAACGGAAAGCACTATTGAGCAGGGATTGCGAGCGAATCGCGAGCGAGCCGAAGAACAGGTAAAATCTCCGATCCTTGCGAGTTTTAGTCGTTCAGTGAGCATGCTCGTACCGAGCAGGTAGCTATATAACTCGTTGGCGAGTTAATACCCCCGCGATGTAACTCTTCGAAAGAACGGCACACGAAACTCGGGAGACGATCCCCTCCTCGAACGAGCGCCGAGTCGGAAGGATCGGGCAGTTTGAATCGTTCAACGATTGAATCCCGGCGCTCTCGACAGGTAAAAGTTCTTCAAGGATCGGATCCCCACGATCTCGACGGAGTATAACTCCTCTAGGAGCAAAACCGCTCGCTAAGCAAAAGGGTTTCGATCTTTACCTGAGTTTGGCTCTCCGCACGGTCATCGCTACTATGCATATACCTATATATATGAAAACGGAGCGCACAGGCATAAACGGGCGTACATATATATATATATATATATATATATATATATATATATATATGTATTTATATATACGTTACTGAAAAAAATTAAGAGATCAACAAATTTTCCAATTTTTAGTGGTTTTCAACAATGCCGTATCTCAGTGAAAAATTGTCCGATCGAGGTCTTGAAAAAGTATTTTGAAGCTTCAAGTTTCTAGTTTTAAGATCTTTCAGCCAAAAAAATTTCGAAGCTATAGGTTTTACGCGCTCTTGAGAAATCTGAAATAGTGAGACAAACCAATCTTTTTTTTTGTGCAGTTACTTGGAAAAATTTTTTCCAGCTAAACTATTACATGAACCAAATAGCTTGTTTATTTAACTTCAATTTGCTTTTTGTTGAGTCCTCGCTGTGACCATTTTTCGCTGAGATATTGGACTTTTAATGAAAGAACATCTCAGCAACCAATGATCGCACATCAATCAGAAGGAGCGTCTCACAAACTTAAATTAATGCTCTGAAAAATTGTCAATAGTTTTTTGAAAAAAACATTCTTGCCATGAATTTGAAAGAACAGGAGAAAAAAGGCTATTTATTGTTTTTTTTTTGTAAATTAAAGGCAAAATTAAAAATATTGATAAAACGACTAATGTTAAGCGTAACTTTTACAGCTCAACATACCCACAAAGACACTGTAAAGTTTCAATTTGATCTATCGAATGTTTTTTTTTGTTTCAAGTTTCAAGCAATCGATTTTTTGAAAAAAATTGAAGAATCATGTTTATTGCCCCTAAACACTTCGTTATCACCATTAAAATGAGAAAATGTTTTTTTGAGCTTTTTTCACATTTTTATTGCAAACAACGTTTAAATTTATAAAAGAAAATAAAATTTAAAAATTTTTGGAAAATTTGTTTGAAAATGTTTAGAAATTTTTGAAGAAACTCACTCCTTTGAAAATTGTTCAAAGGTAAAATTGAATTTAGAATAAATTTTCCTTTTATTTTTATTTTCCGGAAAAATGTTAAAGCTTATTACTAAATATCGTGAAATCTTTCTTAAAAAAAACGTTCAAATTGCATTATCATAAATAACCTAATTTTTAAAGAAATGGCCAACAGTAGTTAACACATATTCACAGTCTAATATACATGTATATTAGACCGTGAATAACTTTTGAAGGCGAGTGTTCATCAAAAAATCATGAGAAACGTTTTCTGTAGAGCATTCAATTCCCTACAAGAACATGCATCGCTCGTTTTGGTGTATTGACTTAAAGCGGAGGTGAAAAATTTCAAAGGTTGACTTTTTTTTCCTGTGTCATTTAAATATAAAAAATAAATTTGCGACGAGAGACCTCTAAATATTAATATTCAGAGCTCTGCTTTAAACAGGAATCTTTTTTCACTTCCCTGAAGGTAATTAATTGGAATTGCGAATTAAAAAAATAGTCTCATTTTTGAAAAGCATAGTAACGATGACCATACGGAGAGCAAAATTCTGATAAGGATCGAAACGTCTCGCCTCGTGAGAGGTTTTGATCCTCAGACTTAGTATACCTATATATATCTCTGTCTCGCTCCCTCGCTCTATATATCTCTCTCTATATCTATATACATATATATCCACGCTTATTCCTGTACACCCCGTGATAATATATATAGGTATAGACATTGTAGCGATGACCGTACGGAGAGCAAAATTCAGGTAGGGATCGAAACCGCTCGACTCTCGACGAGTTTTACTCCTCGAGGAGTTATACTCCATCGAGCCCGTGCGCATTCGATCCTCGATGATCAACACGTTCAATGAGTTCCGACGGGGGATCCCATTGACTCAGTATATCTATATATATCTCTCTGTATACGTATATATTAGACTGATTCACGAAATTAGATTTTTTTTTTTAAATCTCCGATTAAATACTTTCGGGGAAGTGAAGAAGATGCCTGTTGAAAGCAGAGCTCTGAATGTTGATATATTTAGAAGTCTCTCGTCGTTAATTTAAATTTTAGATTTAAATGACACAGGAAAAAAAATTCAAACTTTGAAATTTTTTACCTCGACTTTGTGTGAACTACTGTTGGTCATTTCTTTAAAAATTAGGTTATTTACGATAATGGAATTCAAACTCTTTTTTCAAGAAAGATTTCACAATGTTTATTAATAAATTTTAACATTTTTTCGGAAACTAAAAAAAAGGGAAATGTCCTCTAAATTTAATTTTAACTTTGCATAACTTTTTAAATAATACAGGAAAAAAAATGTTTATACTTTGAAATGTCATACCTCGACTTCACGTCCTTGTACCAAAATCTGCGATACATATTCTTATAGGGAATGGAACGCTTTACAAAAAAGGTCTTCCAAGATTTTTTTGAAAAACTCACTCCTTCGAAAGTTATGCAAAGTTAAAATTAAATTTAGAGGACATTTCCCTTTTTTTTAGTTTCCGAAAAAATGTTAAAATTTATTACTAAACATTGTGAAATCTTTCTTGAAAAAAGAGTTTGAATTCCATTATCGTAAATAACCTAATTTCAAGTTCACACAAAGTCGAGGTAAAAAATTTCAAAGTTTGAATTTTTTTTTCCTGTGTCATTTAAATCTAAAATTTAAATTAACGACGAGAGACTTCTAAATATATCAACATTCGGAGCTCTGCTTTCAACAGGCATCTTCTTCACTTCCCCGAAAGTATTTAATCGGAGATTTAAAAAAAAAAAATTCTAATTTCGTGAATCAGTCTAATATATACGTATACAGAGATATATATATAGATATACTGAGTCAATGGGATCCCCCGTCGGAACTCATTGAACGTGTTGATCATCGAGGATCGAATGCGCACGGGCTCGATGGAGTATAACTCCTCGAGGAGTAAAACTCGTCGAGAGTCGAGCGGTCTCGATCCTTACCTGAATTTTGCTCTCCGTACGGTCATCGCTACAATGTCTATACCTATATATATTATCACGGGGTGTACAGGAATAAGCGTGGATATATATGTATATGGATATGGAGAGAGAGATATAGAGCGAGGGAGCGAGACAGAGATATATATAGGTATACTAAGCCTGAGGATCGAAACCTCTCACGAGGCGAGACGTTTCGATCCTTACCTGAATTTTGCTCTCCGTATGGTCATCATTACTATACCTATACCTATATGCATTAACACGGGGCGCACAGGAATGAACGGGCGTATATATACGTATATAAGCAGAGATCTTAATATTAATATTTTGAGATCTCTCATCACAAATTTCCATTTAAATAATACAGGAAAAAAAATGTTTATACTTTGAAATGTCATACCTCGACTTCAATTCCCTGTACCGAAATCTGCGATACATATTCTTATAGGGAATGAAACGCTTTACAAAAAAGGTCTCACAAGATTTTTTGAAAAACTCACTCCTTCGAAAGTTATGCAAAGTTAAAATTAAATTTTGAGTAAATTTCCCTTTTTTTAGTTTCCGGAAAAATGTTAAAATTTATTACTAAATATTGTGAAATCTTTCTTGAAAAAAAAGTTTGAATTGCATTATCGTAAAGAACCTAATTTTTAAAGAAACGACCAACAGTAGTTCACACGAAGTCGAGGTAAAAAATTTCAAAGTTTGAATTTTTTTGTCCTGTGTCATTTAAATCTAAAATATAAATTTGCTGCGAGGGACTTCTAAATATATCAATATTCAGAACTCTGCTTTCAACAGGCATCTTTTTCACTTCCCCGAAAGTATTTAATCAAAGATTTCAAAAAAAAAAAAAAATCTAATTTCGCGAATCAGTCAAATATATACGTATACAGATATATATATATATAGGTATACTAAGTCAATGGGATCTCCCGTCGGAACTCATTGAACGGGTCGATCGCCGAGGATCGAATGCGCATGGGCTCGATGGAGTATAACTCCTCGAGGAGCAAAACTCGTCGAGAGTCGAGCGGTTTCGATCCTTACCTGAATTTTGCTCTCCGTACGGTCATCGCTACAATATCTATACCTATATATATTATCACGGGGTGTACATATGATGGATATATATGTATATAGATATAGAGTTTCAAGATATAACGGTACTCAGACAATTATGAAATTCTCAAAAACTCAAAAAAATGCGATCCCACAATTTTGAAAAAATGTACACTACCCTTTTTCATATAATTAAATAATTTGACAAAATGTCAATTTTTTAGAGTGGACAACTTTTTGACCGTTCGAAATCGCACGGGATGCATTATATATATATACAGTCATCGTCATTTGAAGTGGGGCAGAGTGTTTTTCCTCGATTTTGGCGAAAATTCGACCGATTTTGAAAATTCAAAAAAGGAAGTTGGAGTAAATTTCATTATCTTCCGAATGAGACTAGGTGGAATGCAATTGGTTCTGAATTGGCCGAGTGCGAGGCGATGGAGTCAAGACGTGCAAATCGCAGATTCGCGGACACCCCGAAAAAGGGTATACGCCGGTCTTTAATGGCTTTTTAACTGGAACCATTCGAAAGAGCAGCTCATGACAGTCAAAATTTAAAAAAAAAAAATGTTAATCGGTTAACTCCAGTGGATGATATTGCCCCAGGAAGTTGAAACGGTTTTTCGACGATAACTTGCAAGTTTCTTGATCGATTGACCTGAAATTTATCGGGGAGTCGTGTTTCGTCATAGCCGACAACCCGGTATAGGTCGTGTTGTAAGAACACTCCTCGGGGATGAGATCCAGGGTTGTCCCGAATACACCGTGTCGGTTATTTGCATTTTCCGCAAATAAAAAGTCTAATCTCGAAAATGTGAATTGGTGCATTGTTGAGGGGAAGATTCAACGAACAAATCGTGTGGTCGTGCAATACCCGAATCGACCTGTGTCACCAACGGGAAGGCACGGAAGAATGGCATGGAAATCCCGAAATCGAAAAAGATCGAGCCCGGAGTCGCAGGGAGATGCTCAATTGTTTTTGCACTCGCCGGGTGACTAAACGTCTTGTCACTGCTGGGGCAAGATGGACCGATTTACGAAAGACTAATATTGGAAAAAAAATATTTGTATCATTTTAAGATTTTTTTCGAGACCGTTTGTTTGGCACTGCGTATTTCGCAATTATTAAGGGGTTATGGAGAAGAGAAATATTGAAAATCGAATAACGACTGAATTTTACCGTATTAACACTGTTCAAAAGCGTCGACATTACCATTGCACAATGATTTTCATCATCCTTAATTTGGCACTGCGATTTTCGCAATTCTTAAGGGGTTATGGAGAAAAGAAATATTGAGAAATCAATAACGACCGTGTTTTGCGGTATTCAGACTTTTCAAAAGCGTCCACTTTACCATCGTCTTTTCATCGTCCATAATTTGACATTGCGATACTCGCATTAATTAAGGGGTTATCGACAAGAGAAATATTGCCAAAAATCAATAACGACCGTGTTTTACGGTATTCTGACTTTTCAAAAGCCCCGACATTATCATTGCACAAAAATTTTCATCATCCTCAATTTGGCATTGGGATTTTCGCAATTCTTAAGGGGTTATCGACAAAAGAAATATTGAAAAAAGAATAACGACCGTGTTGATCGGTATTCATACTTTTCCAAAGCGTCCACTTTACCATTGCACAATAATTTTCAGCATCTTTAATTTGACATTGGGATTTTCGCAATTATTAAGGGGTTATGGAAAAAAGAAATATTGAAAAATGATAACGACCGTGTTTATCGAGATTCAGACTTTTCAAAAGCGTCGACATTATCAGTGCACAATGATTTTCATCATCCTCAATTTGGCACTGCGATTTTCGCAATTATTGAGGGGTTATGGACAAAACAAATATTGAAAAATCAATAACGAGCGTGTTTTACGGATTCAGACTTTTCAGAAGCGTCCACATTACCATTGCACAATTCTTTTCATCATCCTTAATTTGACACTGCGATTTTCGCGATTCTTAAGGGGTTATCGACAAAAGAAATATTGAAAAATCAATAACGATTGTGTTTTGCGGTATTCAGACTTTTTAAAAGCGTCCACTTTACCATTGCACAATGATTTTCATCGTTCTTAATTTGGCACGGCGATTTTCGCAATTATTAAGGGGTTATGGAGAAAAGAAACATTGAAAATTCAATAACTACCGCATTTCACGGTATTCAGACTTTTCAGAAGCGTCCACATTACCATTGCACAATGATTTTCATCATCCCCAATCTGGCACTGCGATTTGAGCAATTATTAAGAGGTTATCGACAAAACAAATATTGAAAAATCAATAACGACCGAGTTTATCGGTAATCAGACTTTTCAAAAAGGTCCACTTTATCATTGTACAATGCTTTTCATCAACCTCAATTTGGCATTGCGATTTTCGCCATTATTAAGGGGTTATGGAGAAAAAAATGATTGAAAATTCAATAACTACCGCATTTTACGGTATTCAGACTTTTCAAAAGCGTTCACTTTACCATTGCACAATGATTTTCATCGTCCTTAATTTGGCACTGCGATTTTCGCGATTCTTAAGGGGTTATCGACAAAAGAAATATTGAAAAATCAATAACGATTGTGTTTTGCGGTATTCAGACTTTTTAAAAGCGTCCACTTTACCATTGCACAATGATTTTCATCGTTCTTAATTTGGCACGGCGATTTTCGCAATTATTAAGGGGTTATGGAGAAAAGAAACATTAAAAATTCAATAACTACCGCATTTCACGGTATTCAGACTTTTCAGAAGCGTCCACATTACCATTGCACAATGATTTTCATCATCCCCAATCTGGCACTGCGATTTGAGCAATTATTAAGAGGTTATCGACAAAACAAATATTGAAAAATCAATAACGACCGAGTTTATCGGTAATCAGACTTTTCAAAAAGGTCCACTTTATCATTGTACAATGCTTTTCATCAACCTCAATTTGGCATTGCGATTTTCGCCATTATTAAGGGGTTATGGAGAAAAAAATGATTGAAAATTCAATAACTACCGCATTTTACGGTATTCAGACTTTTCAAAAGCGTTCACTTTACCATTGCACAATGATTTTCATCGTCCTTAATTTGGCACTGCGATTTTCGCAATTATTAAGGGGTTACGGAGAAAAAAAATATTAAAAGTTCAATAACTACCGCACTTTACGGTATTCATACTGTTCAAAAGCGTCCACATTACAATTGCACAATGCTTTTCATCATCCTTCATTTGACACTGCGATTTTCGCAATTATTAAGGGGTTGTCGACAAAACGAATTTTGAAAAATTAATAACGGGCGTGTTTTACGGTATTCAGACTTTTCAGAAGCGTCTCCATTACTATTGCACAATACTTTTTATCATCCTTAATTTAGCACTGCGACTTTCGCATCTATTAAGGGGTTAAATATAAAAGAAATATTAAAAATTCAATAACTACCGCATTTTAGGGTATTCAGACTGATCAAAAGCATCCTCATTACCATTGCACAATGATTTTCATCATCCTCAATCTGGCACTGCGATTTTTGCAATTATTAAGGGGTTATCAACAAAACAAATATTGGAAAATTAATAACGAGCGTGTTTTACGGTTTTCAGACTTTTCAGAAGCGTCCCCATTACTATTGCACAATACTTTTCATCATCCTCAATTTGGCACTGCGATTTTCGCAATTATTAAGGGGTTATGAAAAAAAAAAAAAATTTAAAATCCAATAACTACCGCAATTTATAGTATTTAGACTTTTTAAAAGCGTCCACATTATCATTGCACAATGCTTTTCAGCATCCTTAATTTAGCGTTGCGATTTTTGTAATTATTAAGGGGTTATCGACAAAAGAAATACTGAAAAATCAATAACGACCGAGTTTATCGGTATTCAGACTTTTCAAAAGGGTCCACTTTATCGTTGTACAATGCTTTTCATCAACCTCAATTTCGCATTGCGATTTTCGCAATTATTAAGGGGTTATGGAGAAAAAAAAATCTTAAAAATTCAATAACTACTACATTTTACGGTACTCAGACTTTTTAAAAGCGTCCACATTACAATTGCACAATGCTTTTCATCATCCTTAATTTGGCACTGCAATTTTCGCAATTATTAAGGGGTTATGGAGAAAAGAAATATTAAAAAATCAATAACGAGCGTGTTTTACGGTATTCAGACTTTTCAGAAGCGTCCACATTACCATTGCGCAATGCTCTCCATCATCCTCAATTTGGCACTGCGATTTTCGCAATTATTAATGGTTTAGGGAGAAAATTAATATTAAAAATTCGATAACTACCGCATTTTACGGTAATCAGACTGTTCAAAAGCGTCCACATTCCCATTGCACAATGCACTTCTTCATCCTTAATTTGACACTGCGATTTTCGCAATTATTAAGGGGTTATGGACAAAACAAATATTGAAAAATCAATAACGAGCGTGTTTTACGGTATTCAGACTTTTCAGAAGCGTCCACATTACCATTGCACAATTCTTTTCATCATCCTTAATTTGGCACTGCGATTTCCGCAATTCTTAAGGGGTTATCGACAAAAGAAATATTGAAAAATCAATAACGATTGTGTTTATCGATATTCAGACTTTTAGAAAACGTCCACTTTATCATTGCACAATGAATTTGATCATTCTTAATTTGACGTTGCGATTTTCGCAATTATTAAGGGGTTATAGACAAAAGAAATATTGAAAAATCAATAACGACCGAGTTTATCGGTATTCAGACTTTTCAAAAAGGTCCACTTTATCATTGTACAATGCTTTTCATCAACCTCAATTTGGCATTGCGATTTTCGCAATTATTAAGGGGTTATGGAGAAAAAAACTATTGAAAATTCAATAACTACCGCATTTTACGGTATTCAGACTTTTCAAAAGCGTTCACTTTACCATTGCACAATGATTTTCATCGTCCTTAATTTAGCACTGCGATTTTCGCAATTATTAAGGGGTTGTCGACAAAACGAATATTGAAAAATTAATAACGGGCGTGTTTTACGGTATTCAGACTTTTCAGAAGCGTCTCCATTACTATCGCACAATACTTTTTATTATCCTCAATTTAGCACTGTGACTTTCGCA